>JARFIY010000072.1:0-365994 GCA_036346155.1 Sinelater perroti | reverse complement strand
GCGCAAAATTTCGCTCCCCCTGTCCCTTTTTATTTTTAGAAAACGCGATCGCGAGTAATTTATCCGGGTTTCGTATTGTTATTACGTGATCGGTTAACAAACATAATTCGCGTAAAGTCAATGTTCGCTATCCGAATTGTACGTTAACTAATCATCGATTTGCCGTAATTTTCATGGGAATTTGATTATTTTATTCTGGAGATCCAAAAAATAATTAAAAAATTTACAATTTCTTACTACGTTTCTTTTTATGTAACAACAATGACACATAGAAACAGTCTTTCATTTTCATTAGTTTTTCGCCGCTTGTGGAGCGTTAAGGAATCTGTCCAATGTCGATTGCTTTTCTCACTTCTTCAGCAATTTTCCGAAGTGATTAATAGAAGTAGAAGTCGAAGTAGTGGTTTCCAAGCTTATTGACTTCAACCTGGTTTGGGTGCCATTCCTTTGTTCTGACATCCTCACACTTCAAATAGCAGATGTCTGCATTGACTCTCTTTCGTCGCTACGTGTTTAGTGTCAAATTTTTCGTTGAACTTTTTAAACCCATGCAGTGGTGGCCTTATATTCTACCTCCTCATGTGACAAAAGTAGAAGTTGTTTCTTCAGTTCCTTAAAACTTTATCTAGCTTTATCTTGAATGATAGTCATGTTAGTTACATATATTTTCATTTTTTATTTTATCCTAAAATAAATGCAATCTCTCTATTTTCTCAGAAGTGATGTCCTTTTTAGCCAAAACTGTGTTTACTGTAAGCCTGTTTCATCTATACTGACCAATCATATCAAACATCTTCTGGCCACTCTTTATTTTGCTTGGTTTTTATGTTGACCACAGTTCTTAACGCTCCACTCTTTTTCGGTCCCATAATATTATTTTTTATGAAAATTTTAGAAAAGCACAAAAATACAAAGAACAGAAATCAATACAAAAAGGTTATGTATACAACAATTCAAGGTCTCGTTTCAGAAACCATTCATAGCGTTAGGATTGCTGTTTCGTTCGCTTTTAGTGTTGCCTTCTTTATCATATCTAATATTGGTTTGATAACTTGAACAATCGGAATAGTCACTGGTGGTGGTTTTGTTTGGTACTGAGTGCTATTATAATCACTAGCCCTTAATTTTTTCTTGGCTTTACTGTGGTCCAGTCTTGGTTCGAAACATTACCATTTAGCGAGAAGAATTAACTTTGTTATTATTCTTGTGGTCGGGATAAATGAGATAGGTTGCTGTTCATTTGTGATAAAAATTTTAATATGTTGGCATTTGCGGTGGTGGCATGTATTGTTATAAATGATATTTTGCATTTGGGACATTATTATCCACAATTTGCATAGATTATTGTTGGTAATAATTTGCTGCGAGCAGCTCTGCGAAAACATATTTATATTAAAATTAGTATTCTCGCGCTATTACACATGAGCGAGAAGACAAGTTATGTAAATGCATCTGATGCGCATTAAAATATAAAACTGTAACAGGTAAATGTGGATGACCTTCAGCAAGGCTGCGATCGCTGCCTTAGTTATAACGTAGACATCCGATAGCTTACAAATTGGTTTGCATTTGATGCACGAGGATCAATATACATCAAATCACCATCGTTATCAAAAAGTGATTCACAGTTTCTAAAAGTAAATTATTTTGTAGTTTATTTAGTGTTTTTTAATTCGAATTTTAAGCATTTCATAGAATAATTCGCATAATTAATACCCAAAGCGACACAGCCACCAGAAGGGAAAATCCAATTGCGTGTTAAAATTACGTAGATGAAATCATCTTGGGAGCTCTTCAGTAATGTGTGCAAAATTCCAAAAAAAAAACGTCGTTGCCTATATAAGTCTAGGGTTTTAGAAGTAGCAGTCATAAAGAAATTTAAACAGTACAAACAAAGGGGCTAAATTTATTCCGGACTAGTATATCATTGCCGAAATGTTGAAGGTAAGAACTTGTGTGTTTATTTGCATTATAATTTTAGGCGACTCTTTATTCTAATAGTTGTATAATTGCAATCAATATTCTTTGTAGGAGATAGTGTTGATGTGCTTCGCTGTAATGGCCATATGTTCGGCTTATCCGGCAGAAGATGGCACGTCACACAAGAACGCAAATTTTCAATTGGATTTAGAAAGTTTAGAGGTGGCGGAGTCTGCAAATCCACAATGGAATAGAGGAGGAAACTGGAGGGGCGATGGAGGACAGTGGAACGGTCGTGGAGGACAATGGGATGGCCGTGGAGGACAATGGAATGGTGGTGGAGGGCAGTGGAATGGTCGCGGAGGTCAAAGGCGTGGCGGCAACTGGAACGGCCGCCGTGGTTAATGAAAATAGAAAAACACTTAATTATATTTAATATGCTGTGATTTTATACGAAAGTGGGCGTTAATAGAATATTTAATGTATTGTGAAATTTATTATACTGTAAGCATAGTTTGGGAATAAATGCTTATCATACACAAGCATTTATAATTGAATAATTTATTTAAAAAAAAAAAACACTTCGTGGAGACTAAAGCGCACATTCGGCAACCGAAACATTCTGAAAATGAAATTATTTATGCCGGGCGTTGAATAACTAAGATGAAAGCGTTATAAAACGTAGTGTTAAAAATGTTGAAGAAAAAAAAATGAATATTTTTCGTACGAAACGCAAGATACGACATACAGTAAATGTTTCTGTTCTATGAATTACTACTTTTTTAAACCATTTAATCGTAATTCAACTAACACATGTCTTCGTGACACATTATTATTATATTATAAGGTTATTTTAATGAGACCGGTTCTGGCAAGCGTTTAGAAAGTATTTCTGAATTTGTGCTCCCTGATTGCACTCAATTTATTAGGGAATCATGAGTGACTGATTCGTGCAAAGCGAAGTGACCTAAAATACTAAGGTAAAGGAAGAGGGTAAGAGTCTCAATTTTGTTATAGAAACACTTCAAAAATTTATTTTTTGATATAACAAGCGCAAAGCTCAATAAAGGCTAAGATTTCGTCGGGTCGACGGACCTTGACCTTTTACGCATATTGTTGGTGAGAGAGTGCGATTACCTTAATTTGAAATTTAAATTTATTTTTTAAAATAAAGTAACCGAATTGCAATCGTAACATAAAAATATAGAGACGGCTTACAAATTTTGTGCTGTTTAATAAAAGTATTGTTGCCGTAGTGGTCTATCAGATAGATCGCTAGACTACGAAACCTAATTCGATCACTGGCATTTTTACGGCCCAGTTCGACTCAAGCTGCAATAAATGAGTACCTGGAGATCAAACTCTGGGGTAGTAATAAGTGGTCGGTATATAGCGCCAGCCACGTTACCACCCTTGTGTACCGTAGACTCTAGATTGTAGCAGACCTATCCTGTTATGACCCCACAGGTGCTTCGTGGCCTATGACGAGAAACTATTATTATTATTATAATAAAAGTGTTAAAAGAAAAAAAAGATGGAAGTATTCAAAGAAGAACTAAGACAAAAACTAAACAGTTTGGATAATAGAGGAGATAGAGTAGCATGAATGCATAAATTAAAGAAATGAAAAAAAATTGAAAAATCCAGCAAGAAAATAAACATCTTAAGAACTAAATAGACAATTGTTATACAACCTAGCAGCTGCAAACGAAATGCGGGCAATGCATGAGCACTAAATTTATGCATGAACGACTACATAAAATTATACGAGTGCACCTAAATGAAATAGACCAAATCGATCACGTATTAGTGAAAACAAACCATTGCAAATCTATTAATGACTTAAGAACGTACAGGGGTGCAAATATAGATTCAGACTACTTCCTAGTGATAATCGAAGTATAAATAAGAAAAATCCAAAAGAAAAAGAAACGAATAAAAAAAGATGGAACACGAAAAACTAAAGATGAAACAATAGTACAAAAATATAACAAGTAAATAAAGAAAAAAAATTAGAAGATGGAAAATATAGAAGAAGACAACAGTACAGGCGGCAGATAATACTGGTTTAATACAGAATGCCAATTTTGTATAAATGAAAAAATAATGCTAGAAAGAAATGGCTCGATACAAAGAAGAACGAGACAAGCTAGACTATCAGGAAAAAACAAAAGAAGCAAATAAAATATGCCAAAAGAAGAAAAAGGCTATGGACAGATAAAAGAAACAGAAAACGAAAATAGAAAGAATAACTTTGCGACATTGTATTAATATATAAAAAGCAAAATAAAAGAAACAACGGAACACTTGACGAAATTGTGGAAAGAGATTGCAAGAATTATTTTAAAACTCATATAAAGAAGAAAATCATATCATATCAGAAGAAGAAAATAAGCCAAAAGAACAACTAGGAATTTTAGAAAAACTACCAGAATCAGAAGAAATACAAGAACATATAACAGATGAAAAATAAAAAAGCAGCAGGAAGCGCCAATATATATGCTGAAATGATAAAAATGGCGGGAGGAATTGCAGCAACGAATTCATAAATTAATAGAAATATATGTACAAAAGAAGTACCCGAAAGAGACCTATCCAAATGTATAAATTACGGAGCAATTACACTATTAAACATTACGTACAAGATTCTAACGGTGATCATAATAAGCAAACTTACAAAGCACACGGAAACGTTTTTAGGAAATTATCAATTGGGATATAGAAACAATAAATCAACAACGAACGTCATACATACAACCAAAAAAATCACTGAGTAAGATTACGTGTATGATATAGATTTACATATCTTATTTCTTGATTATAAACAAGCCTTCGATAGTCTAAGAAGAACTAAAAGCAACACAATCACTAGAAAAATTAATACAACTAATTGAGATGACGCTGAAGGAATCAGGGGATTTGGTACTTCTTAATCAAGGACCAACAGAGGATTTTGAAGTAAAAAAAGGCGTAAGATAAGGCAATGATTTGTCAGCGGTGCTCTTTATTAAGAAGAAAGGAAGAACTAGAAAGTATCTTTACCATAAAAGAAAAAACGTTTAAAAAAATTCCTAGAAATAAACGAAAAGGAAACAAAATACATGCATTGTAGTAATAATAATAATAATGGTAAGGCCCTACGCTCCGCGTGGGAGCACGACCTGCGAACTGAGAGGTTAAGGCTCTCTGATGCGGGGCAATGTGGCAAGCACCGCACCTTAGACGACCGCCATTATTACCCCTTGTTCGAATGAACGCAGGTACTCAATTATTTTTAGTGACTGAGTAGGCCACCCGCCAGGCATCAGAGAGCACCGGGAATTGAACCCGGGTCCGTCAGCAACGCAGCCCGCCCCTCAACCAGGGACCACGCTGGCCTTATGCATTGTAATAGAAAGCAAAAAACTTTGAGGAACATAAAAATTGATAAGTACAGGTTTAAACAGGTACAAACAAAAATATTAGCTGCTATCATAAGTTTTAGTTAATACACCATGGTCTCACTTTCTGAATCTTTTATTGTTCATGTTGTCTACTTTGCCAATTTTTCCGATATTCCCAAATTATAATATAAACATAGCTTCGTATAGTTCTCTTCTTGATGTAAGCCATTTAAAATCAATAAATATAAAATGCAAGGCTAGTTTACGCACATAATTATTTATCAATATTTAGTTAATTGAAAATAGCTGATCATTTACAGATCTATTGATATTGGCTTAGAATTTCTTCTATCCAATCGTTTATACTCCTTTTTAATCAGCTATCCACAATTTTGTTAATTATGTCTAGAAAATAATTTTTTTATAGTTGTTACATACCTTATTATAAAAAAGTTTCTTCCAAAAACGTTTTCTTTAATATTTTTTCCTTTAAGAATTTGTCGTATCTAGTCTCCATCTTTTACGGTCTTCTCAGTACCCTTCTTGGAGATCTCTTTCTACCATTTTTTCTGTCGGCGACCAATTGGGTAATTTTTAGGCCACCTGTGATTTTGCATCCTTTCTAAATACCCATACCAACAAAAGGTTTTATTTTCTAGGATCCTGGTAATGGATGACGTTATTCCCATTTCTCTCCATTTTTTTCTGTTCTCCATCTTTCTCGTCTTGTAATTTGTAGACCTCTTCTAAATAAGTCCAATTCGGCCGTTCTTATTTTGTTTCTCAAGCTTTCTATTACTGGCCAGGCCTCTCCCCCATATAAGGTAATGCTTTCAATTATAATATGAAATATATTTTTCTTTTCTTATGTTTTTGTTTCATAAAACTCCATGCAATGCTATAGTTGCTGTTCTTTCTTTCCTGATCCTGTTGTTTAGGTCTTCTTCTATTGATCCATTAGTCAAGATAATTGAGCCTAAGTGTTTATAATTTTAAAAGTGTCCACTGGACCCCAATACATTTGTTGTTCTCCGCCTATACATATGTATTATGTCTTGTTTATTTTCTTATTAATTTTTGTTTTCCGTAAAAACTATTTGGTGGTCCGCAAATAGCAGATGTTTTAGCTCTCTGTCTTCTATAATAATTCTACATCATTCGCATTTGTGTTTCAAACTTTGAATCATTTTATCTACGTATACGTTATATAAGAGCGGCAAATAGTGTATACCCATGTTTTAAGCCTTTTATTATTTCAAAATTTTGAGTAAACGTATTCGCTACTTAATTTTCATTTTGAGCAAGACAGTCTTACTCAAAGATTCGTGGCTCGTGACCCCGAGTGAAGAGCTAACCTCTTGAAAATGGCATCAAAGCCGATGGCGAAACGTTGAGAATCTACCCAATTACGACGTGGTATATATATATATATATATATATATATATATATATATATATATATATATATATATATATATAAACTGAAGATATAACGTTTTTCAAACTTTCGCATCTTTTGAGGTTGTAGAGTAAAACTTTGCTAAAAATAATGGTACCATTGGAAAGCTGAGAAAAAAATACGTAAGATTGTGCTCTTAAATTATTTTTTTATTAATGTTTTGAGGCCAAAACGACGAGATGAAAACGTCTTGTTATGAGAGTATCTAGGAAGAGAAGGGAATTACTATGTTCAGTTTCCATAGTAAATTTGATATTGGTGTGGATTTGGTTGAGGTGGGAAAGGAATTCTGGAAGGGTATCATGTTCCATGAGGCCAGATAACAAAAGGGTCATCGACATATCGCATCCAGCAGGTAGGTTTAAGGTGAAAGCTTACCTTACGTAAGGCCAAACTTGCATTCTTAAAATCCTGCAGAGACCAACAGGTGACACCTGTTGGTTTGCGATTAAAACATCACCAGAAATCATCCACCATCTCTCGTATCCTTAAAAAAAGCAGAGCTATCTCTACTTAGAAACTCCATTCATGCTACCCGTAAAAACCTCGCCAATACCAATCTGGAACTTCATGGCCTTTTCCATAAATTAAATTCCACCAAAATTCATCCTATCATCTGGGATGCTTTCTCTAGGATTATACATGAAAAAGCGTCGTGCATATCCGAAAAGCAAACTGACACCCATAAACGCAAATCAAACAAAGTTCTTCTTTCGATGGGATGTAGCGTTTATCGTGGGCTGATGGATTTTCTTTGGCTAAGTTAGCAACCATTTTTACTTTAGTTTCTTGGTCTACATCATCGTCAAATAGAGACAAAGCAGTCACTTCATCTGTTAAATACTATAAATGCAGGCAGAACCTCTGTAAAGCTGGTTTTCAGACGCCTTTGTCGATTGTTTCGTAAGTCTTCATGGTCTTCAAAAAGCACAAATTTTGGTAAGGTGTTTTTACCGCTAAAGTGCATTGCAGCCAAGGCTTGACGTAGGATGTCACGATAAATAAGCAGACGTCTAACAGAGCTGCCTTATCCTTGTTTGAAATTCTGAATTGAGAGCTAAGTAATGATATTTTTAATAAATAAATTGCTCTCGCCATCCATCGAGATTGGTGCGTGGCGCCTGGAGGCCGAATCTTAAATTTCTTTTTTGTATCTTCGCCAAGAAGTTTGTCAATTTTTGAAACATTCAGGCATGATAGCTTTTCTGTATAGCTCTGTATTCTCTCGGGATCGACATTTTTCCACTTTTCTCGGAACTTTTTGAACAATGGAATGTCAGGGCTTGTAGTAACTTGGCTAATTTTTACCTCAAACACGCCTTTTAATATCAATCCGTAGACGTGATGGCGGCAAGCAAAAATAAGCATTTGTCTATTCAGTTTCTCTTCGAGAAACACACAGGCACCATTAATACGACCTGTATTTGAAGCAGTAGTATCAAAACAGAAAATCTGCGATTTATCTTCAAGATTCCAATCAATAATAGAGTTTCAAACTGTCCGTGCCTGTCGCTTCTTGAAGAATTGTCCAAATTTGGCACAGCGATAAGTCATTCTTTATTGTCATACGAAATAACTATAGGTAGACGTTCTTCTTTAGATTTGCGTAAAGAACTCTTATTACGTGGAAATTTTACCCCAGAAAAAATTTGGAATTGTGACGAGTCCGGACTAACAACTGTCTATATACCACCAAAAATTGTAGGACCTAAGGGAATAAAACAATTAGGTCAAATGACCAGTGGTGAGCGAGGCCAAAATGTTCCTATGATAGTTTCAAGAAACGCCATCGGAAATTATATTTCGCCAAATGTTGATCTTTCCGAGGGTAAATTTTTAACCCCATATGCTGGAAGGTTGCCCGATTGGAACAGTAGGAGGTGCAAATCCGTCCGACTGGTCAAACAAAATATTGCTTTTGGAATATTTAGAACACTTTAAAAATCATGCGAAACCAACAGTTGAAAATCCAGTCATATTACTTTTGGATAATCACGAAAGCCATGTGAATGTCAATACTATTGATTTCTGTAAGAAAAATGGCATTTTTATGATAACGTTTCATCCCCATACCAGCCACAAGATGCAAGATGCAACCGCAAAGCATTTACCGCATCTAACATCCATGAGGGTTTTGAGGTTAGCGGTCTTTACCTCGTCAATGAACATATTTTTGAGAAGCATGACTTTTTGTCAGCATACGTAACTGACTGTCCTTTAAACCAATGTCATGAACCAATCTATGATGAACAAAGTCAAATTACGGCCACAGAAATGGACGTCTCTACTCCTTCTACCACAGGTGGTCTTCAAGCAGAAAGTTCTGGAAGTTCTGCTATGCCTGAAATGCTGCGACCCCATCCAAAAGCACCTGCTCGATAACGAAGTCAGGAAAGGCAAGAGGAAAGTCATGAATACTTACTGACACACCAGAAAAATAAAAAGTAGCAGCGTTAAAAAAAGAAAGACTCGAGAGAAGGTATCATTTGAGAACATAAAACGAGTTATCAACCGAACAGCGGCTGAAGATATAATAAGAAAAGTGCCAAAGAAAGTTGCTAAGTGTTATTGAGTCAAGTTCAAGTGATGAAGAAACAATCGAGGACATGCTAGCTAGAGAAGAAGAAATTCTAAATGACCAAAAATTATACGAATTATCTGAAAGTCTTAGTGACAGTAGCAGGAAAAAAACTTTTATTTCTAATACACTTAGATAACAAAAAAATGCCCAGAGGCGAAATAGAAAGAAGAGGACCAAACCGAAAAGTAAATGTCAGGTCAGTGTAATAAAGGGTTTGTCAGAAATAGTAATTACAAATTGCGAACGAAAGATGACGGACAGAAAATAATAATGACAAAGTGCAACAATCTCTGGCTCTACAGCGCGTATAGGACTAAAAAATATTTCAAGGGTATATAATGCATCAACAATTTCAATATTCCCAAGCATAAAATATTCTAGAAAGTACACCGATTGTTCCAGTTTAAAAAATTGTATTACTCATTAATCTTTCCAGCGATACATAATCACTATTAGCATACGACGGTTGTCTGTTGCTCAATGTCAAAGTCATTAACGAACAAAATTATTCAAGTATTTGTGCAAAAATAAGTAAACACGTTTACTGGGTTTAGTAGTTGTTCTTTTAGAAAAGCAATATCCTAGAAACATAAATCTATTATTAAGGACCTTGCTTTTTTGTCTTGAGGCAATTCCAGACAGCGTAGCTGGAAACGCTCGAGTTTGTAACCTTGTGTTAATTTATATACGTCATACAGCGCAAATTTCCGAATATAAAAAAGTAATTAGATACTGAACTACCTTCATAAATTATTCAGTCGCTACAAATACAAATAATGTAGGCGCGAATTTATAAATAAATACGTATTTTCCTGGCGTAAACGTTTTTTGTTTACTAATTAGAATATCTTAATATTTTTTGCTGATTTTGAACATCTATCCAAACAGATAGTATGGGCTACCTGGACCAACTATTAAACATTGCGTGTGTATACATAGTTTGTCCAGAAAGTATCGGATAAGTTTTTCTAACCAATCAAAAGAGCTAAACCGGTGGTTTTTGGCGGGATGAATGGGTGGGTGGGGGTGCTTAGGTAAATAATACGACCCATCTCAGTTGCCCCCGAACCTCAAGAGAGTAAGGATCGCCCGTCCCGTAAATCGTGCTTTGGTGACACGTCATGGACTCGACATACAACGTACGTTAGAGCAACTTCATGGGGTGAAGTTTTGTGTCAAACTCGAAAAATCCGCCACTGGGACTTTGAATCTGATCAGGGAGTAAGCCATGTCGAAAACGAGGATTTTTGAATGGCATAAGGGGTATTGTGAGGGAAAAGAAATTACGCAAGACAAATAACACAAAGAATGTCTGTAAACGAGCCGTACTGATAAAAATTTGATGAAAGTGAAAAAATGTTTGTACCGTGATTGATGTTTGAGTGTTTGATTGATGATAGGAGGTGAATTTACTAAAAACTCAGCCACACGTTGCTGCTCGCGGGGGAATTTTTGTCCAAGCACGTGGCAATGTTTTCCAACCGCCGTAGAGCCCGGATTTGACCCCGCCAAACTTTCTTTTCGTTCCCAAAACTCAAATACCTGAAGGGAAGCCGCTTTGGATCAGTTACCGCATTCCAGGAAGCCTTAAAGGCGACAGGCACGCTAGAAATGCTATGTAAATGGAGCAAGAAATCATTTTAAAGAATTTTAAAGAAATAAACGTTTACCTGCAATATTTTTGTCGTTATTGAATTCCTGATACTTTCGGGACAAACCCTGTATCTGTTTATACATTTGGATAGAAAGTAAAAATCATTGCCAAAGCACGTTTGTCACGGCAATTTGATTTTCTTCCGCCGAGTTGAGCTTCGATTGTAATGGACATATGAAATACGTATAATGTACGTAAGCCGTATGTAAACATTTGAAATTTGCGCACGCCCAAAGTAGTAGCGGCAGCAATGTCCTTACCAGGAATTTTTCATAATTATGTTGCCTTTGTACCTGTAACCCCTTTTATGATGTAGGAACAGGTGTATATTTACTAACTTAATTAATAGTTCCCTATCTGTTGTAAAAACTAAGCCAAAATGTCGACAATACTAAAGTGTGCATTGTTTCAACTTTACCTATTACGTATTTCACATGGACGGCTTATGTTTACATTCATTATAAATATGCACTAAGTTAGATTGTTCCGCGTTTTCGATTCAGGGAAAAGGCCGATCTAATTAAAAATTTATACGTTCTCACCTTAAAAAATTTGAAGAAAGGCGGGTGAGAAATTGTTAGAATTTTGCTTATATATATATATAGACACACAGAGTGTCCTATAAAGAAGTTTAGACTGTTTGAACTTTAAAATTCAAAAAAAAACAAACAAAAATATGATTTTTTAACTCACAAAGATGTTCAGAACATTACTGATAATCTAATGTTGATGATGTTCAAAATTTTCTCCATTGGCAGAAATACATTGTTTAGAACGCTGTGGAACAGATCGACAAACATCTGATATGGTTTCCATGGCAATGGATTCACAGGCAGTCATAATTGCCTTTCTCGTGACATCCAGAGTACGTGGTTTTGTGGCGTAGATAATGTTCTTCAAAGTTCTCCACAGAAAGAAGTCTAACGGCGTTAGATCTAGAAATTTGGGTGGATACTCCACACCTCCTCGTTGGACCATCCACCTTTCAACAAATCTTTCATCCAGGTAGTGTCGTACGTCTCAATGGTAAAGTGACGGTGCGTCGTCTTGTTGAAAAAAACAATCTTCACCTGGGTAGAGTTGGTAAACAGCTGACACAATTGCTTCCTACAACGTGTTAAAGTCCACAGCTGTCACTCTTCCTTCAAAAAAGAACGAACGTATAATTTCTCTGACAGACATACCACACCGCAGTGAAAATCCAGGAAGATTAACAGCTCATTCTTCCATAACATTGAGATTTTCTCTTTCCCAACACACACACACACACAGTTGTGGCGGTTGAGGTTTCATTCCATTTAAAATCGCCCCATCAGACCAAACAATCAAATCATTATCGCAAATTCACTTAAAAAATTGGACCGTTCTCATTTATCACGTAAAGCAACCTGGAAATGTAGGGTTTTTACTTTGCTTGTTTTACTGGATTTACTTACACCTAATTCACGCGAAGTTTGCCGTGTAGACTTCTTGTCAAAGTCTGTACCACTGCTTCCATCCCTCTTTCGTCCGATACTGATTTCTTCCTGCCACATAGTCTCTTCTTCAGATCACATAAAGTTCCTTCCCTCTCAAACTCGTCCCGTAATTTCGTAATTGCTACACATGGTGGTGGCGCAGTATCAAATTCTGCACTTATTTCATGTCCTCACATTTCCAAAAACATTTTTAAAATCCACTTTCGTTGCTCAAAGGAAAGGTTGCCGGCCATCTTGTCAATTATTTGTCACTACTGGCAACTGAACTGAAAATAAAAGAGAAACAAATGAATGGCAACAAGCACTAATCATGACAGATCCAAACACAAAAAGTTTTATCAGGTTATCTGAAATACTTTCTATGTTATTACCTCTCAAACAGTGTAAACCCCTTTTTAGGACTCATTGCATATTGTCGTACGTTATATAACATATTATATGACATACATCATAAATATTTACTTCATTTCAAGCCGTATCTTAATTATAACTTTCTGTAAAGCAGCTTAAATAAAGAAGAGCGCCAATTTTTATAAGTGGGGGTCTTTTTTTGTTTCTTTTCCTTGTTCTTGGCCTCCATTGCACTATTTTCTTGGTCCATCTAATATCTTCTGTTCTTGGAATACGCCTAGCCCACAACCATTTTAATTTAAGTACCTTTTCAAATAAATGTGCTGTTTTTGTCTTCTGCTTATGTTCCTTATTATTTTTCATAGTTATTCCCAGCATTTTATGCCCCGTTGTTCTTTGTGATATTCTTTTTGCATGTTATTTGCTATTAACGTCCATGTTTTTGCTGATCAGGTTGGTAGAAAAAAATATGTTTTTAGTTCTTGCTCAATTTTGCTTTGTATAATGTCTTTCTATCTTTCAAATACGGCTCAACCCAGTATTATCCTTCTATCTATTTACTTTTATGGACTGTCTGACTCTAATGTAATAAGTTGTCTAAAATAAATATAACTATTAGCTATTTCTATGGTTTTGTTCTCATTTCGTGTCATTTATCGTTGTCTTGGTCTTTTCCTTATTTATATTTAAAATGATTTCTTTTGGCTTTCCATTATATATTTGGAGTTGGAATTAATTTTAAAGGATTCACAGTAGTATTTTTGCCATCAATACATACTGTGACCAACTTCATGGCAAAGCACCAAAACAAGATGTGTAACATTGTGTTTTGGTGTTCCGATATTAATGTCTAATTGATGCCGTACCAAGTTGGTTAAAACACAAGAAACTAATCAGACAGAAAAACTAAGGTGCTGTAGAAACCCAACACTAGCAAGGAAGTGAATAAATTTAGCAATAATTAAGGATTAGTTCAGATTAAGAAAGATGTAAATGAAGACGAGAATTGCATGCTTAAAAATAAACAAGCTAAAATACGCCAAAAAATGTTATAGCTTAGGGAATACATTATTTGACAAAGTAGGGTAACACATTCTACGGAAAATTAAGCAAAAAAATAAAAAAATAAGGCAAAATCATTAAATTAAATTAAATTACTAAATTAGAAGAAATTAAAGGCGATTAATGCAAAGTTAAAGCAATATATGGGATAAATATTAGTGGAAAACAGGTAAAATAAATATTGCTTAGGCTGCAAACAACGGCAGAATCAATAATGTAAACAGAGGGGAAAGCAAAGCAAGCTAATAAGCGATTAACCAACAACCATTCTAAACTAATTGTAAATCGGTAGCAATAAAATCGTGGGAGTGGCACATTAAGTACAAAAGCTAATAGGTTAAAGAGGTCTCTTTTTGAGCGATCATAGATTTGTGGAAGCAGCTGGAATTGCTAGAGAGGGAAACAATAGAAAAAATGTTTAAAGAAATAGGTCTGAACATAAAGAAAATGAATTAATAACCGAAATGAAACAAATACAGGAAGAAAACGCAAAAACGTAGTAGTGAAAGGAGTTGTCGATGCCGAGGTGAAAGTGGGATAGAAACACAAGAAAAAATAAGTGAAACAGTACAAAAGGTAGGAATCAATTCAGTTAAAATAAAGGACATCGATGAAGTAAGAAAGTTTGGAAAATATTCAAAAGGGAAGAAAAGATCGATATTGGTCAAGTTAACCAAGGAAAGCACGAAATTTATGATATTAAAAAGCGGAAAAAGCTAAACGGTTCAGCTACATGAATAGATGAAGAATACCCCAAGAACATCCAACCAAAAAGAAAGGTTCTAATACCGAAATTGAAAGAAGCTAGAGGATGATACAACAAAAGGATTAAAAGAAAAATAATGAAGGAAATAAGGCAAGCTCCAGCCAAAAGAGAACGATGTATGAAAAATCACCAGGAGAAGACAGTTCTGAAAAACAACTAAGAATAATAACTAAAACAGAAAGGCAAAAAATAGTAAATAAAAATAAAAATAAAGACGAAGACATAGATCAAGAGATAAAAAAAGGCACTGAGTAAAGGAAAAATAAATAGGGGAACAAATATTAAGGGACAAAAAAACAACAAATAGAGTACAGTAAGTGGAAGGAACAAATAGTGTCTAAAGTAATGCGAAAAGAGACGAAATAGAAGTACACAATTATAAGAATGGAGTTGTGGAACGTTCAAGGAAAAAAAATTTAGAAACGAAAGCAAAGAAATATAATATGGGAATAATTGCAGTATAAAAAAGCGCATATAAAGGAAACCAAAATAATGAAGTTGGACGATTGTATATTTTTCCCAAGTGGTGAAGAAACTGGAAAATATAGAGTCGATTTCTTAGTAAAAAATAATTTAAAAAAAGTGAAAAAATTTGTTCCAGAACCAAACATCTCCATACTAAATCTATAAGCACCGACAGAAAAAAAAAACAAAAGATAAAGATAAATTCTATGACCATGTAGAAAAAGTATATAGAAAATTAAATAAAAAATGTTAGGATGATTGTCGGAAATTTGAACGTAAAAGTGGGTAGAGAAGAAATGTACAGACATATTAATTGGGGAGAAAACAAATATTCATATAGCAACGATAATGGCAAGAGACTCATAGAACTAGCGGAAGAAAATCTAAAATGAGTACACACTTTAAGAGGAAGGATATCTAGAAAGGAACATGTAAATCACCGGATGGAACATATACGAACCAGATAGATCATATTATTATAGTATATCAACATCAAAACATGATAAAAAAGGTTAGATCTTGTAAAGGAGCGGACATAGACTAGGATAATTTTCTTGTGAGAGTGTATATAAAAGTGAAAGACAAAGCAAGAATAAAAAAGAAAACAGGAGAAAAAAGAAAGATACAATTTTGAAGAACCACGAAGCGAAAAAGTCCATAGAAGCAATAACGAAAGAATATGGAGAACAAAAACATGCTTTCCAGGAGATGGAAAATAGTGGAAAAGAATAGAGGAATTTATAGATAATACCAAAGAAAGTAAATCAGAGAAAGGAGAAGTGGTTTGACAAAAATTGTAAGAAGAAAATTCAATTGAGAAGCAAACTACGCATGAAACCGTTATAATCGCTAACAGAAAAAGAGAAAAACAAATAAAAAAGATAGAGCAAGAGCCAAGAAAATAAACAGTAAAAAAGAACAAAGCAAGAACAAAAATTTGCAAATAGAGGACTAATACAAAAGAAAAGAAATTCTAAATTTCTATAGAGAAATGAAGGAAGGAAAAAGCAAATAGTGTACGTTAAATATAAAGAAGGAAACCTAATAGGGAAGGAAGAAATGGCAAGAGGAGGTGGTAAATAAAGGAACAGAAGAAAAAGAAGAAGAATTAACGGCGAGAATGAAAGATGAAATTACAGAAATAATAAAAAAACTTAAAAACAATAAAAGCCCAGGAAGCAATGGAATAACGGCATAAAAAGCTGAAATATGGAGAAGTATTGAGTAACAAGATAATGTCAGCATATGCAAAGAATATGGCCAGAATAGCGAACACTTAAATATTGGGAAAGGGTCACGATCATCCCGCTACTCGAAAATAGAGACGAAGCAGGGGTTGGCATTTCGGATGGATTTTAGGTCAATGAGATTTGGTCCTTTAAAGTTAAAACGATGGCTTGGGATGGTACCAAGAATTTCGTTCTGGATTATAGGGTAATAGAGAGGGTATCCTCATCGTCTTCTTTGGGGGTAAAATGTTCAGGGTCCGGATTAGATCGTTCGAAGAATAAAACAGAGTAGCAATCAAATATGGCGGGAGCTTCGGGATATACAGACTCGGCTAGAAGTGATTGACCAGAGAGCACTTTGGTGGCTAGCTCCTTACGGTATCTGCCGTAAAGTTGCTGAGCCACTTTGTACTCCTGGGCTCTAGGCTTAGATGTATGGGAAGATTGATGTAGACAAGAACGGAGTTCACTATTAAGGGTGGTGGAATTAGGGATAGAGGGAAGGCAAGGGAAAATGGAAGAAAGGATTAGGTCTAATTCTTGGATGGAGGTAACGCCTCGCTGCATGTTGGAGATGGCAGCGATGTGGAGAGGATTAGAAAGGTGATGTGCATAGCTGGAGACGTAGCCGATTATAGGTTCAGTTAGAGGAGGTTGGAAAATTGGAGGAAGGAGGGTGTCAGTATGGGGGGGGGGGGGGGGGGGGGGGAAGTTTGCAGGATTATCAGGAACAGGGGAATGAAAGAAAGAATGGCAGGGTAGGGTATTAAGAAGTAAAGGAGGAGAAAAATTATTAGGTGAGAGGAACTTAGGTGAGGGGGTAGGACAATGAGGTAAATGGGCTGCGGTTTCAGAGAAAGTAAGAGAAGAAGCATCGGGAGCTGCATCATTGCGCTCAGCGTTTTATATAAATTTCACCTCCTTTTGTGTTTGATAGCCTCTTCCGAACGGTGGGAAAACTTAAGGGCAAGGTGTTTATTAATAAAACGGCCCTCATACTCGGCCTCCTGTCGGGCCATATTAAGGACCTCCACAGCGGATCAGGAAGGGAGAGTGGTGGCTTCGTTTCCTAGCTCGATGTTGTAGAGGACAGGATGAGCCTGCCGCATTATGTTGCCGCAGACCGAGATAGGATTTAAAAGGAGTGTCGCAACCGGGACAATTGTTGTGAACAGTGAGGTAGCGACTGTACCGTTTCTGATGTTGCTTAAGGTGCTTTGCGGAGGGATAAGTCCCGCCGTAGGCACAGGCGAATGTTGGTTCCATAATGGTTACAAAACTAAGATGGTAATCGGGAGTGGCACGAAAAATAAAAAAATACGATGTCACTATACAATATTTAAAAAGGCTAAGCCCGATCACCTATGAGAACACAATTAAGTATGTAAAAAAGACTACATAAACAATCTTATGCTGGCTCAGGGCATGTATAATGAATAAATATAAGAACAATTCAAAACCCCTCTTCAGACTACGTATACACACACGCTAAAAAGGCCTTCCCCAAAAAACGCTCTTGCGTTAGGTTGCCAAGATGTTAAATTTATGATTGGACCTCGTACATGCAGTGAGAAGCACAGCGGCGAATTTCCTCGGCGCGAGACCTTGGCAGTTGCCTGGCTATACCGGCGAAATAGATAATTGTTCGCGTACTGGCAACGCGCGCAGGTAGGCCTTGGATTTACGTTAATCCTAATTTAGTGCTGCGTTTGTAGGATCATCCTACGGTTCTACGATCCTACATATCTCGCTAAGATATTTGGAGCCCTGCTGAGTGTTGGCGCAGCTAGTAGGTGCTAGCCTATTTACTCTAGCTAATTTAACCTACTTAGCTATCCTACAAGAACTTAACCTATAACTTAGATTACGGCTGGCGCTAACAGCCGTGCTAAAGCGGGCAGCGGGCTGACGCAGCAGAGCGAGAGAGGATGGGAGGGATGGGAGGGAGGAGGGAGGGGAGAAAGAGAAAGAGAGAGATAGAGAGAGACGGACAGCGGACAGCAGGCAGCGGGGCTGAGCAACGAGCAGCAGAGTCAGGCAGCGGACAGAAAGGCTCAAAAAGAACAAAAAGGCGACTCACCTGGACTCCTGATGATTTAGTTCTTGAAGGGCTGGCGACTGAAACCGAATGTCTCGGTCGTTCAGGTTTTAAGGGCTCAGCGCGCGCGCTCCATTCTGCTGGTGAGATGCAGATTTTGCGGGTTGTCCCAAGATTGGTGCACGTTGGGGGGCGCCTTTGCGCTGGTTGGTAACTGCGCCAGGCGCCCCTGCGCTGATTGAATCATTGTTACAAGTGCGGAGAAGATGGGCACATTATCTCGTCATGTCGGTGGACACTGTTTAGCCTTCAAAAAAGCCTTAGTTTAGGCTAAAGTAAATTTAAAGAAACAACAAGGAGAACAAAATAAGATAGAAAACGTATACAATGAAACTGGATCCACCCCGACAAACCAGTCCCCGACATCCAAGACGAGACAAGCACGAGCGGAAACGTCAGTCACGAAAACTCTCCTTTGAGATGATAGGGACCATACGGGTAACCAAAATAGTATCGAAAAGCATAACGCAGGTAAGTCTGTTAAGGCTGATCTGAATGCTGAATATTTTGCAGGTAAATGTAAATAAGAGCAGTTAAGCCCATGACGCCATTACTACTGGCTAATAAAACTAAAGCAGGCTACTAATAGCTGGACCTAATAAGAGATACATCACCGGTCGCATTAGTTGCCTTATGGACAATCGAAGCGACGTTGCAATCAAAACCAATAGTGAGTCAGTTGTCGGCCCCGGCAAGGGAGGTGTAGTGTGGGAAAAATTAGGAGGATCTATCTTCCTGTCTTGTTATATATCCCCGAACGTGGATAACGATATTTGCCAGACTTATTTAGAAAACTTAACCGTACATATCAATTACCCAGGTGGAAAAATAATTGTAGGGGGCGACTTTAACGCCAAAAGCCGCATCTAGGAATCGCATACACAAGACTACAGAGGACGACATCTTGTGGAATGGGCAGCGCAGAACGATCTAATCCCTGAAAATATTGGGAAAGAACCAACACTTGTCAGAAGATGCTAGAGCAGCATAACTGACGTGACTTTCACGAGTTCAAACACGTCAGATTAAAAAATGGGATGTATTCGATGAAGAAACATCAGTGACCATCGAGCCGTATTATTCCAACTAGTAAATAAAACATCAGTTAAAACAGACCATTTGATGGGTTGGTAATACAAACCCCAAATGGTCAACTTGCTCCAAATTAAACTAAGGAGAGCCTTTAAGAACGCTACAACCTCCCAAGTCCTTAAGAATTGACAGACGTCATAAATAAATGCTGCGAAGATACATTATCCCGGCCCACACGGATGAGGTATTGCACTTTTACGTAAAGCATATATGAACGCAAAAAGGCGTTGGACATGGAACAAGAAAAATGCAAACCCTGACATCATTACCGAAAGATATAACGTGAATTAAAGAAGGAATATAAAACTAAAATAAGAAAAGAAAAGCAGGAGAAGTGACATGCTATCTTGGAAGAAGTAGATAAAAATGTTTGAGGTGATGGTTACAGGACAGTAAGCAGGAAATTTGGTAGGTGACTACTACCTCCAACAGATTCCGAGGAAATTTCCGTAATAATAAAAAAACTTTTCCCAACTAAGCCAAAAATCTTATGGGATGTTACAAGGATCCCCTCGCGACACACGTTCGAATGCCAATTGGCTTACGCGGTCCTCTCGGCCTCTGGGCTCGCAGGGCGAGGGCGACGCTTGTGCCCGGCTCAAGCAGTGGTTGGTACAACATATATTGTTGTCCCTGATACACTTATATACACTCTCCCTATACTAGAGTCTGTAGTCTTTGGATCTCTGGTGGGGCACTCGGCAAACCGTCGGAGGCGTCCACCTGGATACGGGATGGCTCGACGGAGAGGGGGTCCACCAGGACACGGGATGACCCGACGGGGAAGGCGTCCACTTGATCACTGGATGACCTGGTGGCGAAGATGTCCACTGGGGCGCTCATAGAGCTGCCGACGAAGATGTCCACCATCTCGCGGAACAGACGCGGAAGGAGTCCACTGAAGGCACTCACGAAACCAACGGAGAAGGTGGTTGACCTAGGCACTAACAAACTCCCGGTGAGATACCGACCTGGCGTACGGTGGAGCTGAACCTTGACCTGGACCTGGACGCTGTCGGTGGGACGGACCCGGTTGTGGGGGCGGATCCGCAGGATCCTGGCCGTAGCGGGACGGGCCCTTATGCGGGGACGGATCGGCGAGCCTCTTGCGGCGACCATATGCTTCTTGATGCGGGGGCGGATTGGCGAGCCTCTTGCGGCGACCGGATGCTTCTTAATGCCGGGATGGAGAGGCCGGATTCCGTAGCCTTTGACCACTGTGGGAACTGCTGAAGTTCCCGGTAGCCTCTGAAGAAAACCCTGTATGCCTCCAGGAGAGTTCCTTTCGAACTGAGCTTGAGCTCACGTTCACGTCATCATATTCATGTGATTGGGGGTTCCTGGGATCCCAGCCCCTAACCCCCAACGCATCAGTGGCATCTTGTGGTCATTGGTTGGCCTGCAGTAAAGCAGGTCGCCCCCGCTCCGCCTTACGGGGGAATCAGGATCTTCGGGCGCCCCTGTCAACGTCGTAGTTGTAGAGACCACGGACTGCTGGATTTTCGTGGTCTTGGACGCTGGCGTGTAGTTGCAGGGCGCACTGGGAGATATACTCCTGGATGATTGGCACGTCGGCATCACTGTGTAGGATGGTATTTCTCACATACCACGGAGCGCCAAAGATGTTTCGAAGGGCCCAATTCTGGACCACCTGGAGTTTATTCACGTGGGTCTTGGCTGCATAGCCTCAAACAGCACAAGCGTACAGCATCGTTGGCCTGATGACTGTTTTATACAGTAGTAGCTTGTTGGAAGTAGACATTTTGCTGCTGGGGTGCAGCAAGCTGCCCAAGGCTTGATGGGCTGGCTTGGCTCGTGTAACCATATTGTCCACGTAAACTCTCCAGGTAAGCTTTTTGTCCAGGGTCTTCCGAGGTATCGTGCCTCTTCCCTCCAGGGTATATCCTGTCTGGAGATCCTGATGTTCTTGATCTCACCGCGCCATCGTATCTTCTTCTTGGTGGAGAATAGGATTGGTGCACTCTTCTCTGAATTGATCCTAATCCTCCACCGGCCGCACCAATCTTCCATTGAATGCAGCTCCTTCTGGACATGCCGTATTGCCAGGGAGGGCCTCAGCGTGCTTGACAGTACCGCTGTGTCGTCTGCGAATTGGGCCATCGTCGTGGAAGGCGTCGTTGGGATGTCCCGCACGTACAAGTTGAAGAGTACGGGGAGACAGCACCGAGCCTTGGGGGACTCCGGCTCGGAGACGCTTCTCCGATGACTTCACGCCGAACTTTATCCGGAACCTTCGGCCTGACAGGAAGGGCCGGATCAACTGGACCATCGGCAGCGGGATGTTTGACGCCATCTTGTAGACGAGGCCGTGATGCCTGACCACACTTGACAACTGTGAACACAAAGAGGACGCCAGCAAACTTAGATGCTACAACTGCCACAACCACAACGTCGAAACCAATGGAAGCGTCGACGCCAGCCACAGTTCGACCTCAGGCAAACATTGTCCCCGCGTCAAAGCCATGATTAAGCGAATCAACGAACGCGTCGACTATGGTTGTTAAACACGTCCGCGTCTTACAAGCCAACGTGAATAATTGCAGAGCGTCTCATCAAGAACTGGTGAAAGCCGAAGACTGATAGATAGAATAAGCAAAGTCATAAAAAACTGAGGAGTTATCGGAATCAGAAACAAGTCGAGATCAAGTTTCGGGAGTGAATCAGATCAGTGAGTCAGATCGAGACGGGAGAACCAAGAGCTGCTCGCATGTGCGCAGACCGCACGACAGCGAAAGAGCGAGAATCGAGTCGTTCGCTTGAACCAGCTCTCAAAGTGGTTACTCCTCTACTTATTTTTAAAATTTTACCCAAATCTGAATTTGATTCGCAAGATGAACCTAATTGTTCACATATCATGCAGCTGTGCTCATCATTCATGCTACTGGTCCTTGGTTTATCCATTGTTCGAAAACTGTAATAGGAAGCGATTAAATACTCCAATAATTAATTTATTGCGTTTTATTGGTTATTTTTTTTTACATGAGTTTTTTTTTAATCATCTATTTATCTATTATTTAATTGATCATTTAATAATTAACTGCAGGTTTTTAAGCAGATTACTTGTCAAACGAATAAATAAAAAATCTTAATCTTATGTAGATATTCAATAGGAAAAAATCGTCTTCAATAAAACTTCCGTTTGAAATATACAAAAAAATTACAAATACAATTTTGTGCGTTTGGCAATTTTACCAAAAATGTAATTGTACTGGAAGGCGCATATAGCTTCTATTCGTTTGTGAGTTCGTGTTGATCAGCCAACAGTATGAAGTATCGCGACAAAAATTCTCACATAACGAAAATGTACAAGATCGCGATTTCTAGATTTAACGGTACGAATTTCCTTATTTGAAAATTCCAAATGCATGCGTCGACCAAGTAGCAAGTCTGGAAAATGAAAAACCATAGAGCTTGTCCTGAAATATACCAACGAATATATTGGATCTATTCAAAACAACTTTCAGCGAGATCGTGACTAAAACTCTTACTTATGAAGAGTTGCTCGCATTTTTTAGACTGCTCTGTATGTCTGGAGTTCTTCAATCGTCTTATTTGAATTTTAAAGATCTTTAGGCAATCGATGGTACCGGGATTGAATTTTTCCCAAATACAATGACTTGTACAAGGTTCCTGTTCATTTTGAGATGTTTATGGTTTGCTTGCTTACAATAAGACAAGAGAGACAATTATTGGACGAACTGGCGGCCATAAGATTTTTGCAATTTGATGAACAATAATTATCAAAAATGTTACAGTTTATCTGAGTGTGTTACTATTGATGAACAGTTGCCTGCATTCCAAGGAAGATTCTCGATGGACCATTCAAACTGCCTACTGATACTATGAGTGTAGTAAAACGCCTAATTGATCCTATTTCTCGAACTGGAAGAAACATCACCATGGACAACTGGTTCACTAGTGTCCCACTTACTAATTTACTGCTAGAGGATCACAAGCTTACCACAGTTGGTACGTTACGTAAAAACAAGCCAGATATACCACATCCTTTCTAACCTGAAAAAGGTCGTGCGCTAATTATAATGTAGGACGACGCACAAAAAGATGGCCAATGGTGATATTTGTTCATCAATTCAATGTATGTGATATCAAGTCTTATGTAATCTATAAGGCCAAAGTTAACTCCAATATATCCATAAGAGCCTTTCGAAAGCAACTAGCAGTCGATTTGATCAAGCCTTATCAAATGTCACGAGCTAGTATACCTACTCTTCCCCGACCGTTGCAAAAGCCACTAAAACGAATTCATCAAGTTGATGGCCATGATTCATCTTCTGGGGCTAGCAGACCGTCTTTATACAAGAGAAGTTATGTATGTGGAAGAACCAAGGACAGAAAAATAAAGACTGCGTGCTCCAAATGCCATAAACATGTGTGCAATGACCACATGATTGTTGACTGCCAAAATTGTGATACCGAAACTAATATTTTTTAAAGTTGCTATTACAAATATTATTATCACTTTGTTTATCTTAAAAAAGAGTTTAAGAGTTGATTAATATGTATGTTCAAAGATACTCATTAGTGAAAGTCTGATTTTACACATATATAGTGTTTTATTCCTATAAACAAAATTGGGGTGCTGGACACTCCACGCGACTACTTATGTAACTTTTTAGGCACGACTAACTAAGGGTTAAAAGAAGATCATGTAACAAAGCTATTGAAGAAATCGAGAACTAGAAGATATTGCGTTTGAACAAACAGGGGTGTTTAGAAATTTTTACGTCGGTAGTTTGCTTAAGTTAATAATAATAATTGTGTATGTGGTTAACATTTTATATAATATGCTAATAAAGAGTTTAAGAAAAATTGACGATATGCGACCCCACAGAGTATAGCATGTTACTAGTATAAAGTTAAATTTATAATTTCAGTTTTAAACATTGTCAAAATGTTATACAACGACGCTCAATGGGCGAGCGTTTCTATAATTTTAAAATAAAATATGATATTTTATGCATAATTAATTTATTTTTATTTATAAATTGACAAGTTATAAATATACGTGGTCTGTTCAGAGAGTACCGAGCCCTTTAATACAAAAATGGATGGGTAGCAATCGGGGCTACTAACGTGAGGTTTCCATGAATACAGTTATTTATTTTTCTTAAAACAAGATACAAACAGCGACAAGTGCTCTCCAATACCACTCGGTGTACACTGACTTGTTTCATTGCCCGATTAAGTCCTCCTTACCTCCCCTCTCCCCACCGGCCTTTCCTTGCGTCATACGCGTGGCGGGGGAAAAATATCGGCTAGTTTGCTTGCTTTCAACCTTCCTCTGTCGAACGATACCCTCCCCGTTATCTTCCGTCCAGTTGTCTTCGAGTGTTAGTCGCTTCGAACTTGACCGTTTTGGTATCGCTCATAATTTTGGAATGGCACTCAGTATTCGTACCGAATTTAAAGACCTTTTCACGTCAAAATTACAATCACAATAGGAACAAATAATCTACTCGTTGTATTGATCCAAATATCGTCGAAAACATAAGATTTTTTTCTTTCAACAGATATTAAGTGTTTGGACAATTTGGAGTGGCGGAGAAACAAATCTGTACTTTTCCGATTGCAGCATTGGTACAAGTTAACCTTTTTCTTCTGTGTTACTCGTGGCATGTTTTCCAGACTATACATTCCCGGCTATCTCTAAATAGTTTGTACCATACCTTTGTTCGCGGTACACCTATTGCATGAAATAGTTTCTGCGACCTAATATTTCAGCTTCGCTGCTCCACTCAATCGATCACTACAAATGCGATGGTCACACAGTACATGTGCCCACTTAACAGTGTCTAACTCTCAACTGGTCCAACTGTGAAGTTGTCCTCACCCACACACGCGCATTACATCGAAACTTTTTCCTGGAGTAATTTTATTTGTTTTAGATCTTTTAAATTCTAGTAGTACAGGAATTTAAATAGTTACAATTATTAAGGCTTTGTCAGCCTCCTGCAAATTTGTCCGCATGAGCTGTTCATAAATATGTTATTATTAGCAGCGTATATAATTACCTTGTATTTTGTTAAATATAATACCATCGGTGAATCGAAGAAAGGCATGATGCCCCTGCCGCATCGTTCCGTATTAGAGATGGCGTTAGACGACTAAGCAATATGACCGAATATAAAGATTCTTGTCCTCACGCGGAACGTTAGAGTATATTTTGTGCGAATTACTTGGTCCAATCTTGTTGATTACGAGCAGAACACAGTTGTATCGACTTAACGCTTAGTAGTAAAAAACAACGATGAAAACGTGATGTTCTTCGAGTGCAATCCCGATTTTAAAGATTCTCCACTTATTGACATAGATTTTCAATGATGACGACTCAACAATCCACTCAAACCGGTTTCGGTCTGAAGACTATTTTATAATGTCAAGAATATTAATAGTCAAGAGTATAAATTTATAACGTTTGAGGGGTAATTGATATCATTAAGGCTCATTTTTAAACTTTTCAGATATATCTTCGTATGCTCGTGTAATCCACATCAGGTTAGAGTTGAAATACATTAAATGTTACCATATATTTTTCAGAATTCTTCAAAATCGATTATGCGGAATCTATGCCTTAACGATTTTGAATGTCTTAAAAAAACATGTATACTAATTAATCACATTAAGAAAAATAAATTAGGTCATTTCCTGAAACTTTCTTAATCCACCATTTGATGTCAATTTTCCTAGTTGCAACAATTTGTTGAAAGCGGATTGTACGCTTGCTTACTTACATTCTTTTATCCCTTAGTGTATCCAGAATGTCAAGTGTTCTATCCAATTTCCCTATGCTTTTCTATCTCTTGTTATTCTTTTAGGTTTCTATTAGAGATGGGCAAAGTGACTCATTTCTGGGATCAGATCCAGATCGCTCACTCACCAAAAAGAGCTAGCTCTTTTTTGTAACTCATAACTCATTTTCTGCTACATTTGTGCCTACTGGCTATATCAGTTAGGCTATTACTGTTACCATTATAGAGCCAATTGCAATGAACTGTTTAATTCAACAACGTTTTATTTAAATTTTATTTTTCCTGACAATAACGTCATTTTCCTTTTCATTCTTTGGTAAAATGCTAACAAATATCACTCGACAACGTACTAGCTCTCACCGACATTTCGTTCTAAAATAACAACAAAATATTATAAATAACGTAAATCGATAAATATTATATTATAGATGTTATAGATAAAAATGACATACCAAGCTGTATAAAGGCAAAGACTGATAGATAGAATAAGCAAAGTCGCAAAAAACTGAGGAGTTATCGGAATCAGAAACAATTCGAGATCAAGTTTCGGGAGTGAATCAGATCAGCGAGTCAGATCGAAACGGGAGAACCAAGAGCTGCTCGCATATGCGTAGACCGTACGACAGCGAAAGAGCGAGAATCGAGTGAGAGATAGAAGAGTTACCGCTCTTATTTTGTGAGTCATAACTCACTCACTCTCTAGTAGAGATAGGCGATCGGCTCATGAGTTATTCAAACGAACCAGCTCTTATGAGTCAGATCGAGGCGGAAGATCAAAGAGCTACCGCTCTCATTTTGTGAGTCATAACTCACTCACTCTCTACCAAGAGCTGGTTCTTTTGAGTAACTCATGAGCGGATCGCCCATCTCTAGACCATACTACCTCACCAAGTTTACGATACAAAGCCGAGGGCGGCTGTGAAAATATTGGCAAACACACAAATTTTGCATACAAGTAGCACACTTGCAGAAAGATACCTAGTTTTCTATAATAAAGCTGTCAAAGTAAATGACGTACTCCAATTTCACATGAAAATCGGCGACTTGAGGTTATCTAACTGTATGTTTAGAAGGGAAAGGAGACCATCACTGTTGTGACGACACGTTCTGCTCGAATGACGAAAGATAATCAATAGGAGCACGTGTTTTACAACACTAATTTTGAGAAATACCTGTTAAAGGCACACCTGCAACTACTGCATTATAAAACGTACGCGGCTTACGCGATCGCAAGAGAGGTCAACAAATCTAGATAAACCAAACGCAGGAAAATGGAAAGGCACGCTATTTGAGAAACAAAATCCGGCAAATATTGCCGAAGGAACGTTCGCAGCCGAACAATGACAGATTGTCAAGTACGTCCGCCAAGAGATTAGTGAAGAGCAGTAAATACTTGCAATCGTAGTCGTCTCTACCAGGCTCTTTACCTTGGTAAAGGACAACAGCGACTTATCTACGTGAAAATCCTTCAAATCAAAAGTTGTATCCCCGCACTCGATATTGTCTTTCGTCCTAAATTATAAATCACACGTCGTGCCAAATTCCAAACCGTTTTTGGACAGGAAGGCCGTGAGTAAAGGCATGGGTAACTAAGCATTATTTGAACTGATTTTATAGTTCTACAGTTTGGTTTTTACTAGAAATCGCTATCTGTTAAAATAGGTTTTACTTTAGAAGCCCGATTGAATCGTTAATTTTTATTTTTTTAAAATTATTTATTAGCAATTAGAATATTAGAATACATCCTATGAGCTTATTTTATGATTTATTTTTTATTATTATTTAATTCTTGGGCGTGAAGGGAATGATACCCAGTGGAACCACCCCTATATTATTGCAGTAAATCCTTGGGCCACTTTTTCTTTAAGCGTCGGTGGTTGGGACCTTTTTTTAGTGGATCTATGATTGCATTTGGATGAGTTGTCAGGTTGGCGTGATATTTGGTTGCCGTTTGGTTAGATACAAACCATGGTGCATTTGCGATGTTCCTCAGGATCTTGGATTGACAACGCTGGATTATATTTACTGTGGATGTGCTGGCGCAGCCCCAAAGTTCTGATCCATATAACCAGATGGGACGAATGATAGCCTTATAAAGTAGCAATTTGTTGGTTAAAGTGAGCTCAGACCGCCGTCCAATGAGCCAGTTCAGGTTTTTGATTTTTAGGTCCATCTGCTTTCTTTTGTTAGTGGCATGTGCCTTCCTAAGTATTTTACCACGTCTGCTTGAGGGACCGCTTTGTTTCGAATGTTAATTGGCGGACATGTTGAGCGGTTGATGTGAACGTAACATGGACCGATTTGTCCTCATTAACTTTAATTCTCCATTTCATAAGCCATTTATCTATTAAATCTATATGTTCTTGGGTTTTTATAGATGCTATTATTGGATCTTCGTTACAAGCAATAATTGCCGTGTCGTCAGCAAAGGTTCCTATGTCACTATGGTTCGTAGTGGGTATGTCATATGTGTATAATAAGTACAGGAGCGGACCTAGAACTCTTCCTTGCGGCACCCCTGCTTGGATTGGTCTTGTCGGAAGTCTCTTGCCCAATTCTTGTTTGAAAGAAGCGATTTTCTAGGTAGGATTGGAACAGCAAGAAATATTGATGGGGAAACTGCTTTTTAACCTTGTATAACAATCCTCTGTGCCAGACCTTATCCAAGGCCTGGCTGACGTCCAAAAATATCGCTGAACAGTATTTCTTGTCTTCGATCGCTGTTTGTATTGTATTTATTATACGGTGACACTGTTGTACCGTAGAATGTTGATGACGGAAACCAAATTGATGATTTGGGATCCAATCGACTTCTAGTTCATCTTCCCGGATTATTTTGTAAATAAGCTTCCCCAGCAACTTTGATATTAAAGGGAGGAGGCTGATAGGCCGATAGGATTGAATTGCGTTTGAAGGCTTACCAGGCTTAGGTATAAGAATAATCTGGGCAAACTTTAATAGCCAGTATGTGAGACGTAAGATTCCATTGATTAATATTCGGAGAAACTGGAGGCCGTTATCTGGTAGTTGTTTTAGTAATTATGCTGTGATCAGGTCGTATCCTGGAGATTTATTATTATTGAGGAATCTAATTTCTTCTCGAATTTCATTAATGGTGAATTTACGAATAGGGAGTGACGTTTGCAATGGAGTACTAAGGTATTCTTCATCTTCATCGTCAGTTTCTTCTGAGTTTGGAGTAAAGACGGTCTTTAAGTGTTGTGCAAAAACATCTGCCTTTTCCCTGTCAGTTCTCTTCCATGTTCCCGTGGAATCTTGTAGTGGAGGAATATGCGTTGTAGATCGCTTGAGACCCTTAGCAGCTTTCCATATTGTATTGTCTTTTGCGGATAACAAGTTCATATAGTTCTGAAAAGTTTCATTTCTAATTTTTGCTAACGTTCTTCTTAATTTATTATTTAGCAGAATGAATATTCTTCGATCATTTATGTTTTGGCTACCATGCCACTTAGCTCTTACCTTTCGCTTTTCTTTAACCAACTCCATTATTTCATTGGGAATATTAGGTGAGCTTATCTTTAGGTTTTGTGGTATTGGTGTAGAGTTCCATCCTGCTTCTTGAATGATAGTGATAAAATCTTTTGTGACATTTTCTAGGTCCTCGTTAGTTTGTAGTCGTACATTTAAATTAATGTTTGCATTAAAGTATTCTTTAAATTCCTCCCAATCGGTTCTGCTATTACAGAGCGAGGGTTTTGATATTCTATATATTATTGTGGCACTGATAGTTGCAATTACTGGAGAATGATCTGACATAATATCATAATTAGGTGTGACGTCTAAGTAATTTGATAAAACCTTTTATGACATAGAAATCAAGCAGATCGGGGACCTTGTCAGGATCTGTCGGCCAGTAGGTGGGAGTACCGGTGGAAAGATAATTATAGTTTATATCATTTATGAACTTAAGTAGTTCCCTTCCTCTGGTTGTTATTAATCGTGAGCTCCAGTACGCATGTTCAGTGTTGCAGTCGCCACCTACAACAAATCTTTGTCCCATAGATTCAAAGAAGGGTTGCAGCATTTGTTTAGTCATGTTGTGCCTTGGAGGACAATAAAAAGCTGATACATTTATATTCATAATTTGTCTACATGAATGGATGCAGCTTGTAAAAAATTAGTTTTATACTGTGGAAGTTCATGATGAGCAATAGATGATCTAATTAGCACTGCTGCACAAATATGGGCAGTTTCGTCGGGATGTTCAGTATGGTATGTAGAGTAATAAGGTATTTTGAAATGATTTCTTGCGGTAAAATGGGTTTCGGAAAGTAACAAGTTCGCACATCGACATCATTTGGATGTTCAGGCAACAGGGACAGACAAATATCACTATTAATTCTATTAGAATTCTAGCTCGCTCGATAGAAAATACACAAAGACGAAGCTCAACTTTCGAAATTCTAATAGACAGTAGCACTCGGCTGCTGGGACTGTAGACCCGACAGATAAGATTATAATGGGGGGAGGGGAGAGAGTGTAAAAACGAAACCGATTTGAAAATTTTGCAATTTCTTTAATTTCAGTTTTGTCCAGACCTTGTTACGCAGCGAACGAAAATCATAGAATTACATTTTGAAAACCAACATTCGATAACAAGCTTACCGTTGCCATTCAAGTGTTAGAAATCTGTCTTCCATTTCCGGGATTAAACACATTGGTGGGGCGTTTTAGGCAAGTGTTCAGTAAAGAATTCGACAAAATCTGAAAAATCGTGCAAGTAGAAGTGAAGCGAATATTCAGCAAACACGTGATAGTGCGCCCGCCACAAGCGCCCGAAGATCTTGATTCCTCCGTAAGGCGGAGCGGGGGCGGCCTGCTATACTGGAGGCCAACCAATGACCACCAGATGTCACCGATGCGTTGGGGGGTTAGGGGCTGGGATCCCAGGATCCCCAATTACGTGAATATGATGAAGTGAAGTCAAGTAGTAGCAAGGAAGTCGGCAGCAGCAGTTCGGTATTCACGCGTGTTTGGTGCACCGTGCCGCGCCGTGAATTGTTGTTGCGAGGCGTTTTTGCAGTGCGCGCTGTGAATACGGCAGTGGCGTCAGCGAGTGCTCCCGCGGACGCCTCCGCAATGGAGGCGCGTATCCGTCCCATCAAAGACCTATGTGCGAAGGACCTAACGGAAGCCGAAATAGACGTGTTAATACGTAACCTGCAACGCAGGAAAGCGCGACAGTCGTGCGCAATCGTGCGGAGCCCGCCAGTAGAGCTGCCCGTCCGGGTTACCGGGCGCCGCAGCCCGCCAGCGGAGCCCCATCAGCGGCCCGCGCCCGCCGCAGCCCACCCAGCGCGACGGGCAACAACTCCAAGTGCGGGAGTGCAAGTGCAAGTGATCTCATCGCCCAACTGCGCTGAGAAACGCGATAAGGATGAATCGGCATCCTTATCGACCACACTCCGCGGCGAGGCCGAGGCACCGATACTACCGGGTGTGCTCAAAAAGTACGCGAACGCGAGTTGCGGAAGTAGTGGCCGCGCCGCATTCCGGTGAATCCGCGAGTCCAGCAGAGCCTATGGATCAATCTGACGTGTCCTCCTCCGATTCGGAGGACTATACAGTGGTCGAAGGCAGGAAGAGGGGCCGCCGCCGCCCTGCCCGCGACGAGCCGGCAGCCAAAGTGGCTACTGGCAACCGATATGCTGGCATCGCGGAGGGCAGCAAGGACGACGAAGAACAACAGCAGCAGCACATTCCCCCAGTGGTCTTCTGGGACAAGAGCCGCTGGCCGGAACTGCTGGATAGGTTCCGGACCTGCGGCTCGACTTTTCCAAGGCGAAGAACATGGCTGACTCGATCCCAATCATGACCAAGCTGATGGAAGGGAACGGAATCCCTTTCCACACGTACCAGCTGCCCTCCGATCGGCCAGTGAGGCCAGTCTTGAGGAGAGTTCCGGAAAAACCCTTCCGGACGAGATGGTGGAGGAGGATCTCCGACATCAGGGATCCCAGTGCGATCGGTCCGCCGCATAAGACGCCAGCGGGACAAGCGACCCATGCCGCTGGTCTTCGTCGAGGCGGACCGCACATGGAAGGAGGTGTATAACCTAAATCAGGTTATGCAGGTGGTTCATTTTCCTGCCCCTGCAGCTGGTGGACCTGCAGAATCTGCTGGAATTTATCCCGCGACTGCTCCAATCCCTGAGTGGAGCAAACAACGCGGAAGAGGTCTTTGGGCGCCTACTGGGCCACGTCCAAGACTTCCAAAGCCTGCTGCTGCCAATCCATGGATAGGCGGCCTATCCAACCATCCCACGTCCGACTTGCCTTCTGGAACGCGGACGGCCTGAAGGACAAGAAGGACCAACTGCTGGAGTTCGCACATCGATATAATTTGGATGCCATTTTAACGTTAACGAGACCTATTTCAAGGGCGGGGAGATGTGGTCAGGCTTCCAAATTATACGTGCTACCGCACCGATCGACTCCTAGCAGCCAAAGGGGGAACTGCCGTGTTCGTGAAGACCTGCCTGGAGGACCACCCAGCCCGCTCCCGGCAATCGACCTGGAGGCCACAGCCGATGCCTCCAGACGAGGGATTACGTTGTAAGGCTCATTGCTGCGTACAACTTCCCGATGCGCAAGGCCCTTCTTCCGAGGACCTGGACGCATCTTCGGGGAGGACGTCGCCACCATCTTGGCAGGCGACTGAATGCCAAACATCCCTCATGGTAGAGCCGGTTCACGAACACCAACGACAGAACGCTGCATGGGTACGCCCTACCCCGCGACCTGGTAGTGGAGGGCCCGCTCGAACCCATCCACTACGGCCTCACAGGTCGCCCAGACGTCTTTGACATCGCCATCATCAAGGACGTTCGAATGCAGCACACCCTCGAAAACGTCAGCGAGCTTGACAGCGACCACAACCCGATTCTACTCACTCTGGGGATTCCAGACGGGATAGACGACGTCTCGTTCCGTCCCTGCGTGTCGTGGCCAGCCTTCACAGTCCACCTGAAGGAGACCATCGGCCTAGTCCCCCATCATCCGCTCCAGCGAAGACCTGGAGGAGGCGGTGCACCATCTTACCGCCTCCATTCGGGAGTCTATCCGCTTCGCCACCAACCCCGTCCGCGCCGGAGACGGAAGAGATCTTCTGCCTCCGGAGTTAAAGGAGCGGATTCGTGAGAAGAATCGGGCGGGACGGCGCGCGCAGGGGTGGTACTTGCACCCCGATGACCAAAGAAAGATGCCCAGTTCAAGAAAAAAATAAATTGTTAAAAAAATGAATTATAATTTATTGTACAATAAATATATTGATGAGTAGTTGGTGTCTACAAACAGTAAATTCTCACTCGAGGCGGACCGCACAGGGAGGGAGGGGTATAACTTAAATCAGGTTATGCAGGTGGTTCATCTTCCTGCTCCTGCAGCTGGTGGACCTGCAGAATCTGCTGGAATTTATCCCGCGACTGCTCCAATCCCTGAGTGGAGCAAACAACGGGGATAGGCCCGCTCCTACTGGGCCCGTCCAAGAAGGCCTGCTGCTGCCAATCCATGGATAGGCGGGCCATCCAACCATCCCACGTCCGACTTGCCTTCTGGAACGCGGACGGCCTGAAGGACAAGAAGGACCAACTGCTGGAGTTCGCACATCGATATAATTTGGATGCCATTTTAACGTTAACGAGACCTTTTCGGGAGATGTGGTCAGGCTTCCAAATTAACGGCCACCAACCGATCGACTTGCAGCCAAAGGGGAACTGGTGGGAAGACCTGCCTGGAGCGCCACCCAGCCCGCTCCCGGAAACCGAGCATCTGGGCAACAGCCGCATGCCTCCAGAAGAGGATTACGGGTTGAAGGCTCATTGCAGCCTGCAACCCCAACCAAGGCCCTTCTTCCAGAGGATCTAGACGCCATCTTCAGGCACGTCGCCACCGTCTTGGCCGGCGACCTAAACGCCGAACATCCCTCGTGGAACAGCCGGTTCACAAATACAACGGGCGCTGCATGGGTACGCCGCCGACCTGTAGAGGGGCCGCTGGAACCAACTCACTACCTCGCAGGTCGCCATCTTCAAGGACGTCCGAAAGATACCCAGAACCAGGGCTTGACAGCGACCACAACCCGATTCTCCTCACCTGGGGATCCCAGACAGGATGGATGACGGTTCCGTCCTGCGTTTCGTGGCCAGCCCCCGTCCACCTGAAAGAGACCATCGGCCTGGTTCCCATCATCCACTCCAGCGAAGACCTGGAGGGGCGGTGCACCATCTTACCGCCTCCATTCGGGTCTATCCGCTTACCAACCTCCGCGCCGGAGACGGGAGATCTTCTGCCTCGGGTTAAAAGCGGATTCGTGAGAAGAATCGGGCGGCGCGCGCAGTGGTACCCCCCGATGGCCAAAAAGATGCCCAGGTCAAGAAAAAATAAATTGTTAAAAAAAATAATTTATTTAAATAAATATATTGATGAGCGGTTGGTGTCCTATAAACTCTCAAATTTATTCGACTCCATTTGCTAAAGAACGCACGCCGAGCCGTCTGCGCAATCAAAACCAAAAATTCACACAATAAAGCGACATTCTATTTTTAAATAGTAGTAAGCGTAACCCTCAGACATGAAGGACAAGATGCCACGTCAATCAATTACAAACACATTGACAAAAAGTTCTAATATTTGAAATCAAATAGACAATGACAATCCAACCTTCGAATCTATGGACTCGACAAACAAAACTATAACAGACCTGTAGGCATCCGTAATAGAATATAAAACAGAAACAAACTTCACCATCAAAACCTAATCAAAATTAGCAAACCACAAGATGCGTCTATAAACCCGAAAATAAAGTGCCTGTAGATTTATGGATGTTCATACAATAGAAAATAAAAATATGAGAAACTCTTTCTTTAAATTCTAGAAACTAGCAGAAACTTAGCCATTAAATCTATAGACGTAGCAGTGTAAGAGACATACAAAACCACACAAAAATAATTGGACACTTGATAGTCGAGGTGTCAACATATTTATAAATTTCCCCCAGTGGTCCTCTGGGGAGCCGCTGGCCGGAACTGCTGGATAGGTTCCGGACCTGCGGCTCGACTTCAAGGCAAAATGGCTGACTCGATCCCAATCATGACCAAGCTGATGGAAGGAACGGAATCCTTTCCACACCGCTGCCCTCCGATCGGCCAGTGAGGCCAGTCTTGAGGAGAGGAAAAACCCTTCCGGACGAGATGGTGGAGGAGGATCTCCGACATCAGGGATCCCAGTGCGATCGGTCCGCCGCATGAGACGCCAGCGGGACAAGCGACCCATGCCGCTGGTCTTCGTCGAGGCGGACCGCACATGGAAGGAGGTGTATAACCTAAATCAGGTTATGCAGGTGGTTCATTTTCCTGCCCCTGCAGCTGGTGGACCTGCAGAATCTGCTGGAATTTATCCCGCGACTGCTCCAATCCCTGAGTGGAGCAAACAACGCGGAAGAGGTCTTTGGGCGCCTACTGGGCCACGTCCAAGACTTCCAAAGCCTGCTGCTGCCAATCCATGGATAGGCGGCCTATCCAACCATCCCACGTCCGACTTGCCTTCTGGAACGCGGACGGCCTGAAGGACAAGAAGGACCAACTGCTGGAGTTCGCACATCGATATAATTTGGATGCCATTTTAACGTTAACGAGACCTATTTCAAGGGCGGGGAGATGTGGTCAGGCTTCCAAATTATACGTGCTACCACACCGATCGACTCCTAGCAGCCAAAGGGGGAACACTGCCGTGTTCGTGAAGACCTGCCTGGAGTACCACCCAGCCCCGTTCCCGGCAATCGAGCACCTGGAGGCCACAGCCGTATGCCTCCAGACAAGGGATTACGGAGTTGTAAGGCTCATTGCTGCGTACAACTTCCCGATGCACAGCAAGGCCCTTCTTCCCGAGGACCTGGACGCAATCTTCGGGGAGGACGTCGCCACCATCTTGGCAGGCGACTGAATGCCAAACATCCCTCATGGTAGAGCCGGTTCACGAACACCAACGACAGAACGCTGCATGGGTACGCCCTACCCCGCGACCTGGTAGTGGAGGGCCCGCTCGAACCCATCCACTACGGCCTCACAGGTCGCCCAGACGTCTTTGACATCGCCATCATCAAGGACGTTCGAATGCAGCACACCCTCGAAAACGTCAGCGAGCTTGACAGCGACCACACCCGATTCTACTCACTCTGGGGATTCCAGACGGGATAGACGACGTCTCGTTCCGTCCCTGCGTGTCGTGGCCAGCCTTCACAGTCCACCTGAAGGAGACCATCGGCCTAGTCCCCCATCATCCGCTCCAGCGAAGACCTGGAGCAGGCGGTGCACCATCTTACCGCCTCCATTCAGGAGTGTATCCGCTTCGCCACCAACCCCGTCCGCGCCGGAGACGGAAGAGATCTTCTGCCTCCGGAGTTAAAGGGCGGATTCGTGAGAAGAATCCGGGAGGCGCCCAGGGGGTTTACCCCGATGACCAAAGAAAGATGCCCAGTTCAAGAAAAAAATAAATTGTTAAAAAAATGAATTATAATTTATTGTACAATAAATATATTGATGAGTAGTTGGTGTCTACAAACAGTAAATTCTCACTCGAGGCGGAAGGATGGAGGATGGAAGGAGGTGTATAACCTAAATCAGGTTATGCAGGTGGTTCATTTTCCTGCCCCTGCAGCTGGTGGACCTGCAGAATCTGCTGGAATTTATCCCGCGACTGCTCCAATCCCTGAGTGGAGCAAACAACGCGGGATAGGTCTTTTGGCTCCTACTGGGCCACGTCCAAGACTTCCAGAGCCTGCTGCTGCCAATCCATGGATAGGCGGGCCATCCAACCATCCCACGTCCGACTTGCCTTCTGGAACGCGGACGGCCTGAAGGACAAGAAGGACCAACTGCTGGAGTTCGCACATCGATATAATTTGGATGCCATTTTAACGTTAACGAGACCTATTTCAAGGGCGGGGAGATGTGGTCAGGCTTCCCGTGCCACAACCGATCGACTCCTAGCAGCCAAAGGGGAACTGCCGTGTTTGAAGACCTGCCTGGAGCCCACCCAGCCCGCTCCCCAGAGCATCTGGGGCAACAGCCGCATGCCTCCAGACGGGATTACGGAGTTGTAAGGCTCATTGCAGCCTACAACCCCCGATGGCCCAAGGCCCTTCTTCCAGAGGACTGACGCCATCTTCGGAGACGTCGCCACCGTCTTGGCCGGCGACCAAACGCCGAACATCCCTCGTGGAACAGCCGGTTCACAAATACTAACGGCAGAACGCTGCATGGGTACGCCTTGCCCCACGACCTGATAGTAGAGGGGCCGCTGGAACCAACTCACTACGGACTCACAGGTCGCCATCTTCAAGGACGTCCGAATGCAGCATACCCTTGAGAACATCAGCGAGCTTGACAGCGACCACAACCCGATTCTCCTCACCCTGGGGATCCCAGACAGGATGGATGACGTCTAGTTCCGTCCCTGCGTTTCGTGGCCAGCCTTCACCGTCCACCTGAAAGAGACCATCGGCCTAGTTCCCATCATCCGCTCCAGCGAAGACCTGGAGGAGGCGGTGCACCATCTTACCGCCTCCATTCGGGAGTCTATCCGCTTCGCCACCAACCCCGTCCGCGCCGGAGACGGAAGAGATCTTCTGCCTCCGGAGTTAAAGGAGCGGATTCGTGAGAAGAATCGGGCGGGACGGCGCGCGCAGTGGTACTTGCACCCCGATGGCCAAAGAAAGATGCCCAGTTCAAGAAAAAAATAAATTGTTAAAAAAATGAATTATAATTTATTGTACAATAAATATATTGATGAGCGGTTGGTGTCTACAAACTATAAACTCTCAAATTTATTCGACTCCATTTGCTAAAGAACGCTCGCCGAGCCGTCTGCGCAATCAAAACCGCAAAAATTCACACAATAAAGCGACATTCTATTTTTAAATAGTAGCAAGCGTAAGCTGCCTCCAGACATGAAGGACAAGATGCCACGTGGCAATCAATTACAAACACATTGACAAATAAAGTTCTAATATTTGAAATCAAATAGACAATGACAATCCAACCTTCGAATCTATGGACTCGACAAACAAAACTATAACAGACCTGTAGGCATCCGTAATAGAATATAAAACAGAAACAAACTTCACCATCAAAACCTAATCAAAATTAGCAAACCACAAGATGCGTCTATAAACTCCGAAAATAAAGTGCCTGTAGATTTATGGATGTTCATACAATAGAAAATATATAAATATGAGACTCAACTCTTTCTTTAAATTCTAGAAACTAGCAGTAACTTAGCCATTAAATCTATAGACGTAGCAGATAGTGCCAAGAGACATACAAACAGCCACACAAAAAATAATTGGACACTTCGATAGTCGAGGTGTCAACATATTTATAAATGTTCATTCCCCCAGTGGTCCTCTGGGACAAGAGCCGCTGGCCGGAACCGCTGGATAGGTTCCGGACCTGCGGCTCGACTTTTCCAAGGCGAAGAACATGGCTGACTCGATCACCATTCATGACCAAGCTGATCGAAGGGAACGGAATCCCTTTCCACACGTACCAGCTGCCCTCCGATCGGCCAGTGAGGCCAGTCTTGAGGAGAGTTCCGGAAAAACCCTTCCGGACGAGATGGTGGAGGAGGATCTCCGACATCAGGGATCCCAGTGCGATCGGTCCGCCGCATGAGACGCCAGCGGGACAAGCGACCCATGCCGCTGGTCTTCGTCGAGGCGGACCGCACATGGAAGGAGGTGTATAACCTAAATCAGGTTATGCAGGTGGTTCATCTTCCTGCCCCTGCAGCTGGTGGACGTGCAGAATCTGCTGGAATTTATCACGCGACTGCTCCAAGCCGTGAGTGGAGCAAACAACGCGGGAGAGGTCTTTGGGCGCCTACTGGGCCACGCCCAAGACTTCCAGAGCCTGCTGCTGCCACTCCATGGATAGGCGGCCCATCCAACCATCCCACGTCCGACTTGCCTTCTGGAACGCGGACGGCCTGAAGGACAAGAAGGACCAACTGCTGGAGTTCGCACATCGATATAATTTGGATGCCATTTTAACGTTAACGAGACCTATTTCAAGGGCGGGGAGATGTGGTCAGGCTTCCAAATTATACGTGCTACCGCAACCGATCGACTCCTAGCAGCCAAAGGGGGAACTGCCGTGTTTGTGAAGACCTGCCTGGAGCGCCACCCAGCCCGCTCCCGGCAACCGAGCATCTGGAGGCAACAGCCGCATGCCTCCAGACGAGGGATTACGGAGTTGTAAGGCTCATTGCAGCCTACAACTCCCCGATGCACAGCAAGGCCCTTCTTCCAGAGGATCTAGACGCCATCTTCGGAGAGCACGTCGCCACCGTCTTGGCCGGCGACCTAAACGCCGAACATCCCTCGTGGAACAGCCGGTTCACAAATACTAACGGCAGAACGCTGCATGGGTACGCCTTGCCCCACGACCTGATAGTAGAGGGGCCGCTGGAACCAACTCACTACGGACTCGCAGGTCGCCATCTTCAAGGACGTCCGAATGCAGCATACCCTTGAGAACATCAGCGAGCTTGACAGCGACCACAACCCGATTCTCCTCACCCTGGGGATCCCAGACAGGATGGATGACGTCTAGTTCCGTCCCTGCGTTTCGTGGCCAGCCTTCACCGTCCACCTGAAAGAGACCATCGGCCTAGTTCCCATCATCCGCTCCAGCGAAGACCTGGAGGAGGCGGTGCACCATCTTACCGCCTCCATTCGGGAGTCTATCCGCTTCGCCACCAACCCCGTCCGCGCCGGAGACGGAAGAGATCTTCTGCCTCCGGAGTTAAAGGAGCGGATTCGTGAGAAGAATCGGGCGGGACGGCGCGCGCAGTGGTACTTGCACCCCGATGGCCAAAGAAAGATGCCCAGGTCAAGAAAAAAATAAATTGTTAAAAAAATGAATTATAATTTATTGTACAATAAATATATTGATGAGCGGTTGGTGTCTACAAACTATAAACTCTCAAATTTATTCGACTCCATTTGCTAAAGAACGCACGCCGAGCCGTCTGCGCAATCAAAACCGCAAAAATTCACACAATAAAGCGACATTCTATTTTTAAATAGTAGCAAGCGTAAGCTGCCTCCAGACATGAAGGACAAGATGCCACGTGGCAATCAATTACAAACACATTGACAAATAAAGTTCTAATATTTGAAATCAAATAGACAATGACAATCCAACCTTCGAATCTATGGACTCGACAAACAAAACTATAACAGACCTGTAGGCATCCGTAATAGAATATAAAACAGAAACAAACTTCACCATCAAAACCTAATCAAAATTAGCAAACCACAAGATGCGTCTATAAACTCCGAAAATAAAGTGCCTGTAGATTTATGGATGTTCATACAATAGAAAATATATAAATATGAGACTCAACTCTTTCTTTAAATTCTAGAAACTAGCAGTAACTTAGCCATTAAATCTATAGACGTAGCAGATAGTGCCAAGAGACATACAAACAGCCACACAAAAAATAATTGGACACTTCGATAGTCGAGGTGTCAACATATTTATAAATGTTCATTCCCCCAGTGGTCCTCTGGGACAAGAGCCGCTGGCCGGAACCGCTGGATAGGTTCCGGACCTGCGGCTCGACTTTTCCAAGGCGAAGAACATGGCTGACTCGATCACCATTCATGACCAAGCTGATCGAAGGGAACGGAATCCCTTTCCACACGTACCAGCTGCCCTCCGATCGGCCAGTGAGGCCAGTCTTGAGGAGAGTTCCGGAAAAACCCTTCCGGACGAGATGGTGGAGGAGGATCTCCGACATCAGGGATCCCAGTGCGATCGGTCCGCCGCATGAGACGCCAGCGGGACAAGCGACCCATGCCGCTGGTCTTCGTCGAGGCGGACCGCACATGGAAGGAGGTGTATAACCTAAATCAGGTTATGCAGGTGGTTCATCTTCCTGCCCCTGCAGCTGGTGGACGTGCAGAATCTGCTGGAATTTATCACGCGACTGCTCCAAGCCGTGAGTGGAGCAAACAACGCGGGAGAGGTATTTGGGCGCCTACTGGGCCACGCCCAAGACTTCCAGAGCCTGCTGCTGCCACTCCATGGATAGGCGGCCCATCCAACCATCACACGTCCGACTTGCCTTCTGGAACGCGGACGGCCTGAAGGACAAGAAGGACCAACTGCTGGAGTTCGCACATCGATATAATTTGGATGCCATTTTAACGTTAACGAGACCTATTTCAAGGGCGGGGAGATGTGGTCAGGCTTCCAAATTATACGTGCTACCGCAACCGATCGACTCCTAGCAGCCAAAGGGGGAACTGCCGTGTTTGTGAAGACCTGCCTGGAGCGCCACCCAGCCCGCTCCCGGCAACCGAGCATCTGGAGGCAACAGCCGCATGCCTCCAGACGAGGGATTACGGAGTTGTAAGGCTCATTGCAGCCTACAACTCCCCGATGCACAGCAAGGCCCTTCTTCCAGAGGATCTAGACGCCATCTTCGGAGAGGACGTCGCCACCGTCTTGGCCGGCGACCTAAACGCCGAACGTCCCTCGTGGAACAGCCGGTTCACAAATACTAACGGCAGAACGCTGCATGGGTACGCCCTACCCCGCAACCTGGTAGTGGAGGGGCCGCTCGAACCGCACAGGTCGCCCAGACGACCTTGACATCGCCATCTTCAAGGACGTCCGAATGCAGCACACCCTCGAAAACGTCAGCGAGCTTGACAGCGACCACAACCCGATTCTACTCACTCTGGGGATTCCAGACGGGATAGACGACGTCTCGTTCCGTCCCTGCGTGTCGTGGCCAGCCTTCACAGTCCACCTGAAGGAGACCATCGGCCGAGTCCCCATAATCCCCTCCAGCGAAAACCTGGAGGAGGCGGTGCACCATCTTACCGCCTCCATTCAGGAATCCATGCGCTTCGCTACCAACCTCGTCCGCGCCGGAGATGGAAGAGACCTTCTGCCTCCGGAGTTGAAGGAGCGGATCCGAGAGAAGAATCGGGCGCGACGGCGAGCGCAGCGGTCCTTGCACCCCGATAATGAAGGAAGTACAAGCGACTAGCTGCCCAGGTCAAGACCGCCGTCGCGGAGCACCGCAATTGCACCTGGGAGAGCAAGCTCGAAGCCCTCGATGCGACCGACTACTCGCTCTGGAGAATAGTCAAGATCCTGAAGAATAGAAGACCCCCCGTCCGGCTCATCCAAGGGGAAACCGGCGTCGCGCGCACCCCTCAGGATAAGGCAGAGGCATTTGCCGACTGCCTCGAGCGGCAGTGCGAAACTCATCAGCGCGCAGTCCCTCCGGAAGGCCCCCGGACCAGATGGCATCCCCAACCGCGCTCGGAAGGCTCACCCGAAGATGGCAGTCGTCTACGTTCTTGCCATTACCAACGCTGTCCTGAGCCTGCGACACTTCCCGAGCCAGTGGAAGATCGCAGACGTGGCGATGATTCCCAAGCCCGGGAAATCAGGTACGTTCCCCCAGGATTATCGGCCGATCAGCCTGCTGCCGAACCTGGGGAAACTGGTGGAACGCATCATCCATCACCGCCTGAGGACAGCGGTCGGAGAACTCGAACTTCTCCCATCCAATCAGTTCGGGTTCCGCCACGGCCACTCCACCACCCACCAACTCCTTCGGGTGGTAGAGAAGATCACGGAAGGCTTCACCAAGAAGCAGTACACAGCTGCGGCCTTCCTTGATGTAGCCAAGGCGTTCGACAAGGTGTGGCATCACGGCCTCGTCTTCAAGATGGCTTCAGACAACATCCCGCTGCCGATGGTCCAGCTGATCCGGTCCTTCCTGTCAGGCCGAAGGTTCCGGATCAAGTTCGGCGGCGTGAAGTCATCGGAGAGGCGTCTCCGAGCCGGAGTCCCCCAAGGCTCGGTGCTGTCCCCCGTACTCTTCAACTTGTATGTGCGGGACATTCCAACGACGTCCTCCACGACGATGGCCCAGTTCGCAGACGACAAAGCGGTACTGTCAAGCTCGCTGAGGCCCTCCCTGGCAATACGGCATGTCCAGGAGGAGCTAGATTCTATGAAAGACTGGTGCGACAGGTGGAGAATTAGGATCAATCCAGAGAAGAGTGAGGCGATCCTGTTCTCCACCAAGAAGAAACAACGATGGCGCGGTGACATCAGGAATATCAGGATCTTCGGACAAGATATACCCTGGAGAGAAGAGGCACGATACCTCGTAGTGACCCTGGACAAAAAGCTTACCTGGAGAGTTCACGTGGAAAACATGGTAACACGGGCCAAGGCAGCTCATCAAGCCTTAGGCAGCTTGCTGCACCCCAGCAGTAAAATGTCAACACACAACAAGCTACTGTTGTATAAAACAGTCATCAGGCCAACGATGCTGTACGCTTGTGCTGTTTGGGGTTATGCAGCCAAGACCCACGTGAATAAACTCCAGGTGGTCCAGAACCGGGCCCTCAGGAACATCTTTGGCGCTCCGTGGTATACAAGAAATACCATTCTTCACAGCGATGCCGACGTGCAAACCATCCAGGAGTATATCTCCCAGTGCGCCCTACAACTACACAACAGCGTCCAAGACCACGGCAATCCAGCAGTCCGTGGTCTCTACAACTATGACGTTGACAGGGGCGCCCGCTGCAAGCGCCCGAAGATCCTGATTCCCCCGTAAGACGGAGCGGGGGCGGCCTGCCTTACTGCAGGCCAACCAACAACCACCAGATGTCACCGCAGCGTTGGGGGTTAGGGCTGGGATCCCAGGATCCCCAATTACGAGAAGAAGATGACGTGACGTAGTCGTCATCCGTGACTGTATCAAATACGTGAAAGATGTAATAACTAAATGCCAACAGACAGCCGAGCAGCATTGGACGCACGACATATAAAGACTCCCACTCAACTACAGATGAAGGTGAACTAATAAAAGAAGTATCTGCTACCGTCAACATTAAGATCTGCTGGACAAAAGCCCACGCAGGGACCAGGGGTAATGAGGCCAATTATTATTCAAACTAAAATCATGTTGCAAATAATGTAGAAACGCAAAATCGGTTGGGACAAACGCGTGCCTCAAGATACAAGGTGATGTGCGGCAGACGTATAGATTTGAAAAGCTCGTTGCTCCCTTCCTAACAGTCCTAGAAGGTGGGGTGATTCTAAAGAAAGGGATGAGAAATTTGTTACACGCAGTTTCAGCCTCTATAATGGAGTGGTCCGTTCAACAATATGTTTTTTGTGTGCAACCTATTTGTCGAACACCCGCTCGATCGTCCGCGTGCCTTCCTTTTAAAGTTCAATACCCCCCTCCCTTCACGACCGAATTCCCGATCAAAATCAAATTCTCGCATGGGTTAATGCATTCCAGGATACCGGAAATGTGTCCTCGATAAGGGGGTCTCAGAATACCGTCACTACCCCAGAAAACGTGGCGAGGGTTTGAGCAGCAATTCAACAATCTTCCATGCGTTCATTTCGGAAACAGGCAGGTGCCCTTGGCATTTCGAGAGGTTCCATTCAACAAATCGTTAATGAACATCTTCATTTGCACCCCTATAAGATGTTTGTCGCCCAAGAATTGAAGCCACCTGATTTTGAAGTCAGACAACCCGAAAGGTAAGATGCCAACAGATCTATAGACGTAAGATTGTGCTTAAATTACAACAGAATGCCACATAAAACCACCAGTTTCATGGAGTCTGTCAAGAAGACATCAGTATAAATATTAAAAAACAGAAGAGATAACATGCACCCCTAACGGATCCCTCTAGACATAGTAAATGTATTTGATGTTCTTCCTTTTATTCTAATTGTTTTTGTCCCGGTCATAAAGTTGTTCTATTAGGTCACTATGTGTGGTGGTGTGCCCATTTCCAACAATATGTTCCACAGGCTTTGCCAATTTACCAAATCAAATATTTTTTTGTAATCCTGGAAGCATATAAAAACTGTCACATTAAATTCCCTACATTTTTCGCCGAGTTTTCTCATGTTGTGTATTTGATCGCTTGTACCTCTGCCTTTTCTAAAGCCTGCCTGTTCCTCAGCTATTTGCCATTCAAGAAAGGATTTTATCCTGTTTAGTATCATGTTTAGCATTATTTTGCTTGCATAAGCTATTAATGCTATCGTTGTATAATTCTCGCATTTACGAGCTGAACCTTTTTTTACATACTTTATTACATAAGGATGTCATAAATGCAATATCCTTTTCATTTAGCGTTTTCAGCATTTCGCTGCTAATACCACAGCTTTATTTTTATGTACTCTGTTAATAGTATCATGTAGTGTATTATTGTTTAACATATTTGTCTGCTCATTCTCTAAGGATGTTGTCTCGTCTTCATATAATTCTATGCAGTATTCTCTCCATCTCGCAACTAGTTGTCAATTTCATCTACGACTTTTTCATTTTTATCGTCAATAGACCAAGTTCGTGATTTATAATCTCCTGTTATCTCTTATTTTCTCGAATAGATCTTTTGTTTCGTTTCTGTCATGATATATTTGTATAACATCACATATTTTATTTAGGCAATCATTTTTATCTTCTCTGCACAATCTCTGTATTTTACGGTTCAGTTCTTTGTATCTCGTTTTTTCCTCTATTGTACTTATACCAGTTATTTTTATATATTTCTTTCTTTTATTGCTTTCCACGGCTCCTCTCTCATCCAATGCTTTTGTCTTTGTTGTCCATCCTTTATTTTGTTACACTCTTTTAGTTTCGTCTTTTGATTTACTCATTAAATTTTTTATTTTACACCACATCTCATTTACGTTGTTGTAATTTTCTTTTCGATGTATGTAGCTGTTTTATGCTGCTGTTTATGTTTGCGTTGTAGCATTTGAATATTCTTTAGATGTATTTTCACTTCCGAAGCAAACATATTGTGATCCGACTTAGTCTTTTCCTGGGTACGTTTTGCAGTCATGATTTATATCTGGTGTTTATGAGCACAGTCAATCTGATTGGGAGTAATTTTCCCCGCTTCCTGGTTCCAATAGCAAACTTCCAAATGGATTTATTTAGATTGTCTTCATCTTTTGTACTCTCATGTACATCCTATTTTGACATTGATGTCACCTCTCATTATAGTGAGCTTTTTTGGAATGCGTCGAGTAACTTCTTCTAATTCATGATAAAATTTAACTATTACTTGGTTTTCATCAACAGCTGTAGGCGCATATATTTGTACTAAGTTTAATCGAGTCGGATATGTAATCAATTTGAAGACCATAATTATGTCACCGGATTATGCCCAATTACAGCTTCGTTCCATTTTTTAACGATTTTTATCACCCGAGTGGTTTATTTTATTTTCATTCTTTATTTTATGTATGCCGATCCTTTCCATTGTGTTTCGCATATGCCAACTATCTCATATTCCTTCGTTTCTCTTTCCACTATATTTAGCTTTCCTGTTTGTAACGATCCTTGCACGTTCCAGGTTGCGATTTTGATTTCTGTTCTTAGAGACATCTTCTTTTTCGTATCACATCATTTAACCATTAATAATTAATAATAATAATCACACAATCGTGTGCAATCATAGAAAAAAACATTTGTATTAGCTTCAACAATTGGATCAAGAAAAAGGTATCATCATAGCCAACCAGATTAAAGAAAATCTAAATAGTGTATCAAAAAGATAACTAACAACAATTCTAGAAGAAATAATAAGTTTTATGGAAAATCATGCACCGCTAAATTCAGACGTAATTAAACCGACGTGGCCTAATGAAATGAAACTTACCAAAACTAAACCACACATACGAAAATCTCCAAGTTCTGATTTAGTTCCAAATATCATCTTTAAAAATAACCATATAAAGCGTTAGCTTACCTTACAACGATCGTCATTGCTTCTTTACTACCACACGACAGACCTGAAAAAGACAAAATAAATTTAGAAAACCCTGTAAGGCCAAATGATTATATTGATATATTAAATATAGTATTATGCCGACGTTTCAGTTTGCATATAAAGAAAAACTTGGTACTGGATATCAACTTTTACGCTCAACAAAAGCTATAGAGATAGGGTACTTTTCCAAAAGGTATACAGTAACTTAGATAACCACTTCTTTAGATCTCCAGCAGCCTTCCATATGGTCTAGAGAATAGGAATTTTATGCAAAATACGTCAGATTGATATTAGAACATATTTAATTATTTTACGGTGTATCCTATAAAAGAGAGCTTTCTAGATTAGAATCTCCAATGTTAAAAATATTCATACGAACAATATATAATATTCATACAATACATCAGCAAGCCAACAGTAGTGAAATTAATTCAAACAGATATTCGATGGAATTATATTTAGCCATTCAGTTAAAATTGGAATTTTAAATTAATAAAAACAAAGTCATGTCTGCCTAGCCTGGGTATACCCAATGCTACATCAAAAATCTCTATTCAAACTAGTGTTCGCTTCTAATCTGTAAATCCATTCTTAGACCTCTATTTTTCTCCTGCTGCTCGATTTGAAGCATTGATCCCAAAATATAACTAAAGTGCAAGTGTTTCAAAATAAAATGACCCCTGGTTCATCAGAATAGATAAGATACACGAATAACTAGGTATTAGATGAATAAAAAAAAGAATTTATACCAGACTGGAGATGCAATTTTCATAAAATCTGCGCTACTCACCATGAGAGACTTACATAATACCTACTTAATGTACAGTAAATCGAACACCAATCATTTCTCGCTTAACACAATCTATGACATCTGACCTCAATAGATTTAAAAAAATGATAATGGAAGTAGCAGATAACATGGGAAATTATGCTATATCGTATAACAGTGGCGCTACTACTAGAATTCCTCAAGATAGTAGTTTGGAAGGCCAGCGACTTTATTAAGCATAATTAAGAGCTTCAAACATTTACCACCATACAAAACCTAGATATGCTACTGGTATCTGAAAAACATGATTTACAAATGAGTTACTTTAACCGATGTATTATAGATAGTATGAAACACCTGCATAAATTAAACAAACATCAGTATGAACACATTTAGTCTACAAATGTATAGTCAGTTAAGTAAGAGCGTGTGAGGTATAATTAGTAGTTGATCAAAAATGTCGCCCTAATTCATTCGTGAGTCGGTACTGGATACTTTGTCACAAAAGATTCAGTTGACATTGAATTCTCGCTAGAGAAACGCATAAAGCAACACGAGTGCCAAGTACGCGACGCGCTATGAAGCTATGTTCCTCCTCTATACCCAGCCGAAAGCTCCCAAAATAAAGCGGCTGCTAAGTACACGAACAAGTCGGAAAAAAATCATCAGAAAATGCGTGCAGCAATATAAGGAGATAAAAATGGTCGATAACTTGCCGGAACGTCGCTCGATAGGCAAAGTGTCCCCTAAAGTCAAAAAACAGATCGTACACTTGTTTTCGTGGAACCCGGGCTTAACAACACGTCAAGGAGCAGATAATTAAATAGAAAGATGTAAATATATCATATGTAGCTATCTGAACCCATCTCCGTACACATATCGAATACCGTAGTTCGGTGAAACCTTTGTAAGGTGAAAAAACTGTGACGAAGTGACTCGTTTAGTCAAAAAACAATATCGACCGTGATTGAAGCAATGCAATTTTTATGGACAAAACTTCTGTTTGGGGATATGATATCGCCCCACGAGCCTGGTGAACCTCAACTAACAGGGTGGTACAGAGGACCGTTAAAGGCCCAGTAAAAGTGCATATTTGGGGGGCTGCTTCTCAAAAATGGATTTTAGAATGTTGCATCTGTTTATGTACAACCTAAATGCTCCGAAAATACTCGAGATTTACAAGAAATATTTGTTACCGGCTGTCGAAGATTAGTTCGTCAAGAAAAACGAGGGCTGAATCCTGCAGGAGGATAACGGCCCCTAACACCGCAGCAAGCTTTGCATTGAGTGAAAAGAGTAGTCCTGCATCGTTACACTCAATTGGTCGACGCTTGATGTAAATCCGATTGAGAATGTGTGGGCATAGAGCACCAGCTTCATGGAAGAGAAGTGTTCACTTTGAAACAGTTAATAAGAGAAATTCGTCGCGTTTGGAGGTCCTTGACGGGTAAATACGTCATCGATACCAAATCGATGACGAGGTCTAAGCAATTATCGACGCCAGAGGTGACTGGACGCATTATTGATACACTCGCGTCTTTGTACTGATGGCATACAACGTACCCATGTATTTAAAAATGTGTTTAAATAATTTTGTCTCCACATTAACCCGAATACGCTCTTACTTAACTGACTATAGTTGAAAACTGGCTAGGGCAAATAATGATTAATGCGATATGTTACTCCCTAGACACGTTATAGAAAAAATCAATGCACTCATTTCCTCAACACGCTTGGTCAATGTTTTATTGCAAGCAGAGACCACAACATTTCAAGCATTAACAATGGAACTCCATAAAATTAGCATATAAAAGCATATAAAATTATTAAAATCAATTAATAAAAATAACCTTAGCTATTTAATCTATGGAGGGTAGCCCACCTACTAAGCCTCAGAATAATTGGTTTGAATAAGCACATTTCAACATTTACAAAAACCACCTAGCCTTTACCACAATGGAACAAATTTGGACTTGTTTAAAGAACATATAGCAGCTGGAAAATCGGGTCGCTGAATTAACCGTGAAAGAAAATTAACACAGCCTCCCCCTACCCGCTACTAAATGTCGAAGGATAAATTGGTGAAACTACTTCGCAGGTTATGGTAAAACACCTAATAGCCAAACAATGCCAATAGGTTCAACAGAAATGTAAAAATTTTGAAGAATACGCTGTGACCTAGAAAATATTTCTCGTGTAAAAATAACAAATCATCCACTGCAGGTTACCATTAAGCACTAAAAGCGTTCACAATTAGGAAAATGTGACTGGGCCAGAAGCACAATCAAGAAACCCGAAACATTTTCTAGACATCTAGTTGAAGTATTTCAACGAATCCGAAAAAACTCGAGAATAAGAAAACAAAATTCATAAACAATCTGATAATGCAAACCAATTGACGTTACCAATAAAATTTAAAATAGAGGAAATCTAGTCTACAATCAATGTTGGTTTAAACCTGAGGAATATTGCAAGATATGATTTAGTTATGAAAGAATTACCAGGAGGTTTTGTATCAAATAGGAATTGATAATAAAAAGATATTCATTATGAGAACCATAAGCGTGGAAGTCACATAAATAGCCGGCCAAACGCGTAAGCGAAACATCCGTAGTTCTAAGGTAATGCTCTGTATTTGGTGGGATCAGAAGGGCGTAGTATTTTATGAACCGCTAAAACAAAGCAAAAATATCCAGTACGACAATTCTTGGTCATATGTTACAAAAACAAGTCAAAAACTATTTGGAAACATTTCGATGGTATGTCTCACCCCACCCACCACATTCACCAGACATTGCTACTTCTGATTACTATTTGTTTTCATTGATGACGCATGGCCTGTCTGAGCAGCGCTTCAACTCTTCTTCTTGACTTCTTCTGATGATTGGGGATCCCTGAGATCCTGTCCCCTAACCTCCGTCCGATTTTGGTGGGCCTGCATGTCTGCAATCTTTGAGCGCAGTAAACGGGCACCTCTAAATCAGCGCGTCGTGCTGGGCATAAATGGCAACCCTTCGCTGGGTTGTAGGGTAGCAGCGTCGTGGGAGAGGAGGGCTAAACCTCTCGCTGGTGGATGTTGCTCTTCACGGGCCAAAGTCGTGGAATATTGATGCTGATGTGGGAGTGGTCTTTTTACGGGGCTTGGGTAGCCAGCAGTCCTTGTAGATCCCCGGTGTGTGTCACCAGTCGCTCGAAGACTTCCCCAGCATTGGTGGTGGTGTTCAGTGATTTTAACAAGCGCGGAAGGGATTCCAAGAACTTTTCTACGTGGATGGCCTAGAGCAGCTTAAAGAGAAACCCCCAAACTTGGTCGGGGTTCTCGGATTGGCGCTGGAACGGAAGAAGCCGAAGCTGCTGAGGTGGTTGTGGTGGTTGCAGTCGCACGTGTGATGGGGTTGTAAGCATTTAACACATCTCGAAGCTGCAAAACAGTTTCGTTGGGCGTGCCCAAACTTCTGGCAGCGCTGACACTGACCAACGATCTTTTTATTGCCTCGTTGACGTAAAACTCCTTTTCCGAGCTTTTCCGCCTCTATAAACACTAGGGGCATAGGGAGGTATATTCTCATGCGCTGCATGTAGCGCACGTGGATCCCCTTCTGTTCGAGGTCCTCGTGCACCAACTCATCTGTGTAGAAGGGTATGCCGCTACGTTGCATAAGCCTCGTCATCCCACGGTAATCTGTGGAGATGCAGGGCTGAATCGCGATCAAATCAGCCCTGTCGCGCGCCTTGGATAAGTTCAGGCGATTATTTCTAAACTTCTCAAGCGCTTATCGCACAGCACTACTGAGGGTGCTTTCATTGCCGGTTCTTCTTGGGCGGGACGGCTCGCGCCGCTGCCCGGGAAGAGGGCAATCGCTTTGCGCTAAGCAAGCAGGTGACGCACCAAGGGCGGCGGCTTAATGACAAGCTACAAACATGGCACTCAATGGCGCGGGACATGCGGCGGGCGGAGCGGGCATTTTCAGCACGGCTACATCATCACGCACTGCACTCGTGGGAAAGAATGCAGCGGACAAAGGCGCACTTGGCCGGTGAGGTCACCGACGCGGTAATCAGGCTACTTACCCCGCTTACGCTAACGGCCGAGATGGAACGGCGGCGAAGGCAGGTTTTTGCTGGGGCTCCTTCGGAGGGCTTCCTCGTTGGACGGCCTGAGGTGTTGGAGACGACGTTTCCGGGATAATTCTTCATATATGATGGATTTACGTCTCCACTGCCACGACCTTCGCGGAAAAACACTATTTTTGTCACTAGATTGACGCGCTGCGCTCTCGAAAACACTTGACGGGGCTGTTCCCGCAGCCACAAAGCATTTCTCAAAAAAGCACAAAGTTGTGCAATATCTCTGAATCACAAACGCGGCACGGAGTACCTACTCACACGTCCGCTCGGTACCACTGTTACTGACCGTATGCGATGAGCGGCGCGGACAGCGGCGTGAGACGCGGGCTTTGTTCGCACGGCACTATCAAGCACTGCACAACGGGTGCAGCGAACAAAGGCGCGCGCTCAGCCGGTGAGATCACCGTCCCGGTCATCACGCCACTTTTCCCATTGGTAAGGCTTACCCTGACAGCTTTGGCGGGGAGGCGACGGAGGCTGGCTTCGTCGTTAGGCGGCGTGCAGGATTGGCGATACTGCGACCGAGATCATTTTCACCGTACAGCGCTGACGATGGCTATGCTTTCGCTGCAGGCGCTTAATAAACATCCCGAGGTCATCATGCGATAACGTGGCCTCGCCTTTGTGGACGAATCCGGTTACCAACAAATCGTATTTGGCTTTGCGGGCCATGACGGCGGCGCCCGTAAAAAACACTTTTTCAACACACTGATCACTTGCAAAAGCACTGTCACTAGTGCAGCCGCAACGCACAAAATTACACATCCGACCGTACGCACTGCTCGGATTCAACTTCTTGCTTCAACTCTTTTGAAGATATCAAAAATGAATCGATTTATCGATTGCATTACAGTACGGGAATTCTTTGGCCGGAAATCGGCCTGATCCCAGAAGGATGAGAAAAATGTAGCTTACGATGTACAGTACTTTGAATAACTTGTGCTTTATAATTTTTTCCACAATAAACATTTAATTTCACAAAAAGCTTAAGAAACCACCTGAAATCATATTATCCCACTGGTTTGCTAGAAAAATTTGTCAAAGATTTGATTTTAGAAATAGGCATGCTATTACTGAATAAGTACATATGTTATGTAAAATTAACCAAAACAGTATCATTCTGCAGTCTCTAATAACATAGCTTAAGCTTTTGATAATTTGCGAGTTCTAAAGATTAAACAAGAACTTCTTAAACATTTCCAAAAAAAATTCAAGACGAATTAACGAACCTGTTCGACATAAACTCTGGGGTTCCTCAACGGAGAGTACTTGATCCTATTTCTATATCCCATACACGCTCAGCACACCACAGGTTGCGAGGGCTATGAAAATCCAATAATTGCATCCGAAAATTTCCAAGCTAGTTTAAATTATAAAATTTATCAGCAGAATCGCGCACCAAAGTTAATGAGCCAAAATCTATTCAAAATAATTTGTTCTCAAAAGCGCACATGTCCACCTGCAACTTTATAAACGTCCAACTGTCGCAGCCAGATGATTCAAAATATCCAGAAATCTACTTCGACAGGAGGCTAATATAGAAGGAACGTATCTTCCCCAAGCGCAAGCAACTAGGCTTAAAATTTACAAAACTGAAATGGTTAATTGTGAGAAAATCCAAACTTCCTTGTATATAAGCTGCTAATTACAAAACCCTATTGAAACTTATATGGACACAGCCTACGATTGAAATCTTGCAACGGCTTTAGTCAAAAACATAAGATCCATAACAAATGCACCGTGGTATGCAACAAACAAAGCTAAATCCTGAATCACATTCAAATGCTTTGGGAGTGAACCTATTCAACAATGTACATACAAAAGATTCAATCCCCCTAATTTAACTAATAGATTTTATTTCGTTTGATAACCTAAATTATAAGCAGTTGTAATGTTGGAATAAGTGAAATTAACTGGTAGTCCTTCACTGGAGTGATTATTTAAAATTACCTAATATTTGTTATTTGTAGAAACAAATTTTAAATATTTACGTCAGTAAAAAAAAGTCGTTTGCTGTAATAAAATTTTAGATAGAAACTATATAAAACGAAAAGACAAAAGCCTCGCAATAAGAACAATAAAAAGATTGACTGGTTTTTTAGCTTATACAAGTACTTAGTACTAGTAGTAATAAAAATTTTAATGTATACTAAATTAACATCTAGTTAACAGGAGATCAATATTCGCGTATATTCGAGACTACTACACACATCCTCTGGTTAATGGCGTATGAACAAGAAGTACCTAAACAATCGGACTACCAACCCTTATCTTTTGATCTTCTGGCAAGCACTTTCACTTCGCAATTATAAAGTCCTAACCTGATTATTGGACTGCATACCCGTGCATGCCAACTTAATATGGAAAAGATGATCTGAGCCACACACGATGTTCTCGGCATGCTCTTACTACAAAATAATGTCAAATTTCTCACATTGCAAGAAACTCATGGAATACATTACTATCGGTTACAGAAGAGAGGCTTCATCCCAAGGTACAACGTCCGAGAGTCCGTTAACCAACCACATTCATCACTACAAAATATGCTAGAAACAAACTGAACAATCCTTTCCATACTCCGTTCATCACCCCAAAGTGTCTCTTACTTTCTGTTAAGATAATCTACCGTACATTGGCCAACATCTATAAGCCACTAAATAAAAACTGCCCCAATATGATCCTACCAATATTCGAACATTCTGCTCTGCACAATGCGGCTATGCCAAAAACAAGTTTAATTAACATATTATACGAATAGATAAATAAATACATGTTCGTTTGATGGCTAAACAGAAACTATCTCTTCACTTAGAAGAAACACTACGGAAGTGTTCGTCACCGATTTCAATAGAACTTAGATATGCTGTAGAAGTCCATAAGTACTTTAAAGGGGTACAAACCACCCCTAACGGTTCTCCCTAAAAACAGTTTTTTTCAGAATATCTCAAGTTCTATTTGAGATATCTTCACAAAACAAAATGAAAATTAATTGTTATTGGAAAAAAAACAGAACCGTGTTAATTTCACCCCTAAACGATTCATCCCTTATTTTTCATAAGGGGGAATCTTTGTTTTTATATATTTTTTTCTATAAATCACAAAATCGGTTAAAGTTTTTAAAAATATTTTTTTATAAAGAGTCAAAGTTGACGTGTGGGGACGCGGTGGGATCAGCTTAGTGTCGTGTATTATGAGTTTCCTCAAACCGAACGAAATAATTCCTGGGGCTCTCTACCGAACACAATTGATGAGATTGAGGCGATCACTCAAGGAAAAACGCGCCCACTGCTACTCCAGACACGACAAAATTATTCTCCTGCATGATAATGCTCGTCCAAATGTTGCGGCGCCGGTCAAGACTTACTTAGAAACACTTAATTGGGAAGTCCTACCCCACCCGCCGTATTCACCAGACATTACCCCTTCCGATTATCACTTGTTCCGATCGATGGCACGTGGCCTGTCTGAGCAGCACTTCACAAATGAAGATACCAAAAATTGGGTCGATTCGTGGATAGCCTCAAACGATGAAGCGTTCTTCCGACGCGGTATCCGTATGCTGCCAGAAAGATGGAAAAAAGTAGACGTTAGCGATGGACAATACTTTGAGTAAAACATAAGGTTCCTTTTTTTCACAATAAATGCCCAATTTTTGATAAAAAACGTAGGAGACATTTGTAGTTGCTTTATATATAGTTATTTTTATAAATGTTTTAAATTATTTTAATACTCAAGATGAGAGTTAATCAGTTAAATGTTACTAATTTACTGCTCGCGTATTTTCAAACACTTAATATCGAAGAAATAATATAATAACAAGGAAGTTCAAATAAAAGATCACATGCAAATGATATTTTTGAATTTGATGGAATCATCTAACAATGCAGATAATAGTGGATACATCCTTAGATATTCAAGAAGAATTTAAATAATCTAATGCTCGTATCGTGAAGGACATTGATTTACACTTCACGTCCTGTCGATTCTGACCACCGACAGATCAATACATGAGCAATAAAGAACCAACAAGTTTTGAAAACAAAAAAAATACTGTGGCGTATTAGAAGAGCGGGGAAAAAATCATCTCTTTCAACAGTTTAACACAAATTTAGAAAAATCTTGTCTGAACGACAGTCACGACGTTGAGTTCGGCTCGTGAATCGAAGCAAAATACAAGTATATCAGCTACCGCAAGGATGGAGCCGTAGCTTTGCTTAAAGTCAGGCGTATTTATCAATTTAATTTTAATTTATTATTTAAAAGCTTCGTCTAATAACGCGGCCACGGCTGCCTTATCGCTAACAGTGTTTAACGGGTCTTGGAACCCCCAAATCATAAATATTTTCCTATTAAATTATCACAATGTTAGAACAGGAAAAGGGTCGGGGGGTTTCCACTGCACATTTGTCCAACCGCTAACTCGAGACCTACAGAGTCAATCTCAACACAATATACAAATGTTACCAATTTTAAATCCTTTTAATAACCAATCCTTCACAAATAGCTAAATCCCAGTCAACTGTAACACACAAATGAGTCAAATTATACCAGAACCCAGCAATTACTTTCCGCCAAACCAGCAACAATACGTTATGTGGCAACCTTCGGTGGCCCACCCAACTCGTAACCCTTATCAACTTCTTATAACGGTTTCTACTAGCAACGACGGACCCCTGACAAACGATTATATTCTCAAAACGCAGAAAATTAAGAAAAACAAGAAAAAAACCTGCAAGAAAATCCAGACTTCAATGCAACACCACTATCTAACAAATGCAGTAAACAATTCGCAAGAACATAACTCCAATTATACGACAAAGGAATCAGAGAAAATACCCAAACCTCTTCCAATGTTTACAAACTTATCAAAAATGAAGAAAAAACTTGCTGAAGTAGTAGGTAATGAGCAGTACGTCACCAAAAGCTTAATAGATAACGCAGCAAAAATTTCAAGTAATACTCCTGATAATAATAATAATGATAAGGCTCTACGCCCCGCGTGGGAGTACGACCTGCGAACTGAGAGGTTAAGGCTCTCATACGTTCGCTCTCTCTGCCCGGTCGTTGCGCACCGCGCCTAAGACGACCGCCATTATAACCCCTTCTTCGAGTAAACGCAGGTACTCAATTATTTTTATTGACTGAGTAGGCCACCCGCCAGGCATCAGATAGCACCGGGAATTGAACCCGGGTCCGTCAGCATCGCAGCCCGCCCCTCAACCACGGGACCACGCTGGCTTTAATACTCCTAGTACATTCACAAAATTAGCGAAATTTCTACGCGACAACCAAATAATTCAACATACATACCAACCGAAAGAGGAATGGACGTATAGAGTGGTCATTAAACACCTACATCATTCAACTCCAATAAATGAAATAAAATCATAACTCACCGAACGTGAACACACAGTCAGGAACATTATCAATGCAAGACAGAGAACCACAAAAGAACCAATGAGCCTCTTCTTCGTAGACCTAGAATCATCCGAAAACAACATATTCACAGCAACCGTATATTAATAGAACCGCCACGAACCAGCAGAACCCCAGTCAATGCATGCGCTGGCATCTGTTTGGCGACACTAAGACATACTGTTCTCGACCGTTTGTTTGCGTCAAATGTGCAAGCGAATGCAGCACAGTAAGCTGTAAGAAGAGCAAAGACATGCCAGCAACATGCGCCTTTTGTGGAGGAAACCATCCAGCCAATTATCGTGGATGTGTGTACTATCACAACCTACTAAAATCCAAAGTCACCAACTAAAGACATCAAGTCTCATCCTTAAACTCCCAAAGTCAATTCCCAAACCCCCGCCGTCCCACGAGCTACACCAACTTATTCCGAATTGCAAAAGCCCAACCGACAGAAACTTCCAGTCACTTAGTCTCACTCTCAGAAAATTCCAATTTCAATCCATGTTTTCCCAATTGCTTCAACAAAACAGCATTATCTTAAACATGCTTATAATGCTACTCAATAATTCAACCAACGGATAAATTTCTCATAATTGCACAACGGATCGCCAATGGCCTATTAAGACATAAAGACGGACTTATCCTGTTTGTTAAATAAGAATTCATCGACATAATGGTATTAAGTGAAACGCACCACAGAAAAATCCAGTTTTAAAATCCCAAACTACATAACTTATCACACTAATTATTCTGATAAAACCAAAGACGTAGAAAACCGCCATCTTAATAAAACAAAGCATCAAACATTACGCCCTCCCCAATTACGAAGAAGCTATACTTTAGGCCACATGCATTAAAATGCTTACCTTACCCTTTGAACTTGCCATATCGGCAGTCTATTGTCCTCCTCGAATAAACAACAAAAAAGAGGACTTTTTAACTAGTTAAACTTCTGGTGCATACATCGTAGAGACCTCAGACTAGTGTCATTCGGCTCAGATTTAAGAGTAGAATCCGAAAAACTAAGTGTCATCCTTGGGCGCTCAAAGGTTAAAAAGTTATAACGTTCTCACCAGTGATTCTGACAAGAAAAATTTTGAAGTGTAAATGTTTGTCTGTAGATGTCATTTTAATATTTATCTACTAACCGTATATAATTAAGCATTAAAAAAATATTAGTTACCAACCACACAAAAAATTATAGACTGTAAAGTCGCCGAGTAAAATTTTTTTATTTATTATAATTAACTTATTATATATATTTACAAAGTTAAATGCGTGTTATCGGTGAAGGCAAGATGCATTTACAAAACGTTAATTGCTTCACCGCTGACTTCGGCAGGCGGCCGCCGTGGCAGAACCCGGGCCAGGCGGAACTGAATACTGGCGGAACGAATAATCGTAGGAACCCGCTCTCAAACGAAAATTTTCCGTCACTTGCGGTTACGGAAATATAATACCTCGGCCGCGCCTGCCGCCAAGCCAGAATTTGTCCTTCGGAGGCGCTCGGGTGGGCACGGAAAGGCACGAACGATTTTTGCTATATATTTGTGATGTCAACGTAACGTCAACGCATATTTCATCAATGTGTCAGAGCGAGACGGATTTAGGTGACGCGCAAATAAAATTATCGCGGGCACCATCAAAATTTCTCTTCTGTCTGCTAGGACGGCGGTTTTGGCAGGAAGGCCGAAATTAACTCGCGAATACTGACCGAAGGAACAATTGTAGAATTGTGATTTTCAATATACATATGCTTTAAGACCGGTTTTCAATTTTAGAGCAGGCAAAAAATTTGTATCGCTTCCGGTTCCGGAAATGCCAAATTTACATTTACGTACAACCTGCATGAAAAAGTCTTATACAGAAAAATGCCCGATTTTAAAATTGGCAAGGTTTCGTTGAGCCAATTTTGAATCGTTGTTGATTGATAATAAATCCGCGTATGTTCTTTGCCACTAGCAAATATTATTCATAAACCTACAGACCCCCTCCCCAACAAAAATAGCCGACCTAGTCGATATTATCATCATCAATGGTACATCGAAATCATATACAGACATCTTATAAAAATAAAAAATGAGTGTTTCAAGGATAAACCAACTAACCTGTGAATGTGCATATAGAAAAAAATTATATATTTTTTTATCGCTGGATTATAAATCCTCAAAAAACTACTAAACAGTTGTATTGTAGATGTAAAGTTATATGATACTTATCGGTACAAACAGCAGACATGAACTAATTTTTACTTTTGTTTAATGTATAACTATTTTTTTCCACTGAAACGTTGGTCACTGATAAAAAGTGATTTAGTCCCCACGGCTATCTGTTTATTATTATTTTTTTTTTGAAAAGCCTAAAACATGTCAACTTAAGTTTGCTAGTCTTCATAAAAATATTTTTAAAAATTCTAACCGATTTAATTATTTATTTTATTTTTAAAATAAAAATTAATAAAAATAAATATTTCCCCCTATAAAAAATAAGGAATAAATCCCTCGGGAGTGATATTACAACGGCCCTCTTCCTTTTTCAGTAACAATTAATTTTCATTTTGTTTTGTGGAGATATCTCAAATAGAACTTGAGATATTCTGAAAAAACTTTTCGGGGGAACCGTTAGGGGTGGTTTGTACCCCTTTAAAGTGCTTGTGGGCAGCTAATAAAATACGTGTCTCTTATTTTTTTGCCTTCCACAGCATATCTGAGTTTTATTGAAATCGTTTCGGAGACTTCGATGGTGTTCCTTGTCAGTCAGATAAAAAATATAACACATACTTAACGCATTACTACTAAAAATTCCGACCACATCAACATGATTTTTCACATTTTTTCTAATTTAGCATAGACCAATCACAACCACCGTTGGGGGCATCTATTCCCGTCATTAAGTCAAAACCCTTGCCATGGTAAAACTTTCAAAAAGTAGACTGGAAAGATTTCAATTGGATGAGGGTATACGTTGCAAACTACCAACGCTTTGTTAATCTAGTTATATCTACTACAAAGAAACACGTGGACAGAGGGATTACAAAGTCTCTACTGGAATAAAAATTGCAAACAATTCTATTAAGGATAGTCAAAACTAAAATCCTCAAACAGAGCAGATGAATACTCGTGGATTCCCCGATCGATGCAAATGGAAAAAACTATCGAGCCCTGAATTCTACTCAAAAGTAGCAGAACCGCATTAAATCTTCTTTGAAAACTTGAAGCAACCCCAAAACTATTGGTAATGATAATTTATCTAATCCAAAGCCCAGTGTGAGCAGATTAAAGTTATACTCAAGATTTTAAATACCTAAAACTATTTAAAAACGAGACTAGAAGAACTCTTCCGAATAAGATATAATCTTCGCAAATTACCAAAATCAATAACTATTTGCAACCTTACTACAGCTATGAAAACAGGGAAGTGCAGAAAAAGCAGCAAGCTTAGACATCTATCTAAAGTTCAAAAATCTAAGTCAAAGATCTATACTCTGGCTATTAAACTTTTATCATGGAAACGAATAAACTGCTACTGATGTTTCAGAAGAGCAAAATTGTAGCTAATACTGAAACCATGTAAGATCCCAAAAACTACAGACCGATTGCTGCAAAATCTTCGAAAGAATGCCATACAATGGTCTGCTAACGCTAATCCAAATTCAAATCCCAAAAGACCAAGCTGGATTTATAACCGACAGAAACTGCTGCAACCAGGTGCTCTCCCGAGTCCACCTAGGAGAGAAAAATAGTAGTTTCAGAAACCTACAAAACGCCTTATCGCAATGGTCTGTGCTAGTCACTCTACTGTTTAAACTTCTGCATCTAATCTACCATAAAGCATCACGCAAAAATCCATGTTTGCTAATGAAAGGGCCTTGACTACCCAAACTAACAACTTTAAGAACGCAGAATCAACTGTAACAACTGATCTTGAGAATACGCAGCCCTATTTCACTCAGTAGGGCTTAAAACTAAAACTATAAATATAGAAGTATGTCCCTTCCATCTAAGCATTGCCTCGACATTGCCTTCTGCCACAATCGCACTACACACTTACTGAATAGGACACCACCTGCAAAACATCTCAATTAACATTAAAACTAGAAACATCAATCAAAAACTCGGAGATCTGCATGGGGGCGCAGATGTTAAACTACTCTGAATGTAGACACTGACTGTAGTCTACTTCGCTATAGGTTATTGTTCCTCTGTATGGCTGTATGGTAAGCACACATGTCTAGTAGACATCTAGCTGAATCAAACCAGGCGACGTAAAATCTATTCTTATATAACAGCTCCACAATTTGAGAAACATTACCCTATCTAACCTATGAAAAAGAGCAGTCCTCAAGTCACAGTATAAAAAATATTTTTCCTATTCACGGCAAACACCAGACCCATTATTAAGCAAAATTCTCTACGCAAGTTGCACACCCTACCCATTAAAGCAGCTCAAAGAAAAATCTCGACAATTTTGCTATTGAAAAATAAATGGTCGAGAGACGGAGAAACTGGTGATTCAAAAAATAAAAGCTTCATTCAATTTCTGCGGGAGGAAGCGACAGGACCTAACTTAAATCACAGAGAATGATGCAAACTCAACAGCGTATGGACGGGCCAAGAGACCTGCAGCAAAAACCTGATTCACTGCACATACTCCAACTCTTCCAAATGTAACTTTTGTCGAGCTCAAAAACAGTCACGCATTTGATATGAAAATGTCCTGCAAACCGCTATTTTTAACAAAACTTTGTTGCCTAGTAGTTCTATTTTATTTTATATTATTCTTCTTACTCATAAGTTATTTCATGAAATATGCAATACTTCTTTGTTTAGTAAACATTTCAATGCTTTTGCATACGAGACGTGTCTAAAAAGTTCAATAAACGATCTGATATCTCTGAATGACATGTCTCTGAGCCACGTGTATCCGCTACTAGTATAGCTGCAGGCAGTCAATCATTGTTATGTCAGTGTGAGAGGTAAGAACACAAAGTAATGAAGTAATGAGTAAACATCAACATGCATGAAATATGAGTGCAAGTGTATGAGACAAAAACCGTCAGCAGAAAATGTTTCAAATTCTTTCACAATAATAAGGAAGCAAGTAATGATGAGCTACGTTCGAGTTGGTCAGCAAGCAGAACTGCAGATATGATAAGTTGATGGCAGGGGAAATTGACAATCACGTGTTGTGCAACTTCACACATAAAATAAAAGCAAAGCAGTTGAAACAAAAAAAACCTTATCAATTTCACGTCAAATCATTCAATTTTAATATATGCTTCCGAACAGTAATGCGAAATGTCGACAACAGGAGTGTATGTTATTCATTAAACGTGGTATGCAAGCAAGTCTATCTATAAAAATTTACGAGCTTCATTAGTTGGACTATTCCTAAATTTTTAGTGTACAAAATTTATTACATATCGGCAATGCTAGATTTCATATTTGTCTATTGATACTCAAAAAAAATCCCATTCAAATTGGGGCAACTGGTAAATTTGTATGTAAATTTCTTTGCTAACCAAAATAACGCTAAAGGTATACACACACATAGAAATTGCTGCTTTATAGAGGGCACTATTATAAAAATGGTGGCCATCTGAAAACTGCTAAAATCTACTCTAAAATAATGTGAAAATAGAAATTATAATTTGACAATAAACGGACAACTAATCAAATAACTAAGAAGTGCAATATTTAATAAAATCAGAGTAAATAATAATACCATAACCCAACGTTAATAATTTTCTCTTCTAGATAACAAATAACCCTTGTGAGAAATTGAGAAAATAAACAAAAATGTCTAACAGGTTAGACAACCAACATACCAAGGACGATCTAAATCAAGCAGACAACTCAAAAATCAAAATGTTAAGCAAACTAAATATTAATTTTAAATAAGAATTCGCTACACAAAACAAAATTAAAAGTTGATATGAATGATCTATCTAAAGAAATTAAGCAAAGTATTAATACAATAAAAATTGCGATCGAATCAGTTAAAGAAAACCCAGAAAACCTAGAAAGATTACTGGAGAACCATGAAAGCGATTGCTATTTCTAGAAAGAGAATAACGTAAAAAAGATTTTATTAATTATACATTAAAGCAGAAACTATTAACTACATTGATTTAGAACAAATAATTTTATCTGCAAGATGTAAATACTAAGAAATTAGACAGCCCGATATTATTACGCATAGTAAACATGAAGTTAAAATACCTAATTCTCGAAAAGAAAATTTACTCAAGGGTTTGAAGCTGGCAATCACAGAGTATCACCCTAAAAATATTAAAAAAAAAGATGAAAGAGCTATTATCATTATTGAAATATTTACGAGAGCAAGAAAAGCACACAGTAATTAAATTCAACACACTAACAGTAAATAAAGAAAAGATGCAACGCACAGAAATCACACAGTTATTAAAGAATTAGAAAACTCCAAAAAAGACACCATTCAGACGAAGAATCACCCAACACAACACAACACAATCACATCTAACTATACAAACAAGAAAAACAACCAAATTTATATAAACAATTTTAGCACCTCACATTCCAAAGGCAAACTTTATGACCTTATATGTATATATGCCTAACAGAGACAGAAGAAAGTGATAAGAAAGATATTTTTATGAAGAATTGCAAAAGAAATGCAAAAAACCATCAAAATATGAATCACTATTAATAATGGGAGGTATAAATGCCCAGATAGGTAAGGAAGAACATATTATAAAAGCAGTAGTAGGTAAGAATGGTTATGGGAATAAACTATGTAACCTAGCAGCAGCAACGAATTTACTTATCGCCAGCACAAAATTTCCGCACCTAAAGAGACACAAAATAACATGGATTTGCCCAAACCAGACATCAACTAGCCGAATTGATCATGTACTTGTGACGAAAGAAAGAATTAGTAACACACAAGACATAAGGTCATTCAGAGGCGCCAACATAGACATAGACCACATGCTAGTAATAGCAACGATCAAGGAAAAGACAAGTTCAGGAAGACAAAGAGAAGCAAAGAGAATAACAAACGGGATGTAAAGTAAATAAAAGAACGTAAAGCGAAACAAACATTAAAAGAAGGTATAACACATAAACTCCATCTGCAAACCTCCAGTGAATTTGCAAAGAGAATTGAAGCCCAATGGAACATAAAAACTAGTATTCTAATAACAGCAGAAAAATACGTGGAACGCACCAAACATGAAAGAAGTAAAGGACAGTATGATCAAGATTGCAAAAAGACTAGTGAAGAAAAAACCGAGCATGGATAAAATAATTACACTAAAAAACAAAAGAAGATAAGCAAATCTACAAAAGTAGTAAATGCTCTAGCAAGAAACACATGTAAACAAAAGAAGAGAAACTGAAAGGAAAAAAAATAAAAAATATACAAGACGAATACAACAACAAAAAGACAAAAATGTTTTACAAGAAAATAAGACAAGAAAAGAAGAACTTTAGAATATAAACTGCAGGATATAAAGATGCAACATAAAAGACAGGAAATAACAAGAAATAAATACACCAAATACGAAGGAACTATTATGAACAACTAGACAGCAATGAAATACAAATGAATACAATAACACAGACACCACAACGAACAATGAAGTAATACAATAACCAAAATCAGAAGAGATAAAACAGCCAATACAACATTTAAAAAACAGGAAAACAGCAGAAAGCGATATATATTAGCAGAATATCTTAAATACATGAACTAAACTGCTTGATGTGGAGAGAAGAAAGCATGCAATAAAAATGAAAGAAAGGTGTAATATTTACAATTCACTAACATTCAAACTACAGAGGAATAAGGCTACTAAATGTAATCTAGAAAATGCTATCAAAAGTAATTAAAGACAAACTACAAGTATAAGCAGAGAACAGGTTATGGGGACTATCAACAAGGCTTTCGGCAAGGAAGATCGGCCACAGGTGCACTACATATTATACATCACAAGCTAGAAAAAGCAAAAGAATATGACACAACTCTCCACATCCTCCATTCATAGACTTTAAAAAGGCTTTTGATAAAATGATAAGAGAAAAGATAATAAAAGAAATGATATATATAAGAATTCAACAAAAAATAGCAAATCTTGTTGAAATAACTCTAAAAAATTGAACTGCAGTAATAAAAATTAGAAATAAAGCAACAACCATCTTCAAAATACAACAAGGCGTTCGACAGGGGATATGTTATCGGCCACATTATTCAATATAGCCTTAGATGTTGCAGTTAAAAATTCTGAGCTAGAAGGGACAGTAAACATTAAAAACACACAAATTATTGCTTAGGCAGATGATGTTACAACTATTAGCAGTACAAAAGGATTCATAAAAAGTTTCATGAGACTAGAGGAAGAAACGGGTTTAAGAATTAGTGAAAGTAAAATAAAATATTGAAAATATAGTGATAACAACAATGAAGAATTTCTAAAACTCACAGACTAAATTTGAATCGGTTCAAACATTTAAATATTTAGGTATAATAATTTACAATAAAAACAAAGAGGAAGTGAAAAAGCAAAACAAAAAATACAAATAGGGTACAAGGCATTTTAGAAAACAAAAGTTATTTAAACTCCAAATGCCTAAGTAACAAAGTAAAATGCAAAAGAAAAAAAGATGCGAAAGGAAAATATTACGAAAAACAATGGGGCCAGAATGGGCAAAAGAAGACTGAGAATGAACTTTGAATTATTGAGCAAATGAAGGGAAAGGGTATTGTTACATACATAAAATCCCAAAGAATAAAATGTTTAGAACATGTAACAAGAGCAGACAAAAAAAGCATTACGAATAACAGAATAGACACTAACAAAAACAAGAAGAGGAAGGCCCAGTCTAAGATGGCTCGATGATGTAAAAGAAGACAAATGTAGGAATGTACAAAGAGGAAGGAATTGGGAAAGCTAGCAGCAGCTCAAAGGAGTAAAAAATTAACAGAATAAAACAAAACACAATAATTAAATATACCCAAATTAGAATTAGGAAAACTTATGTAAATAAGTAGCAATAACTGCTCGTACTTAAAGAGTTAACTATACATATATATTATTTGCAACTTTTTTTGGTGGGGATCACTTACCAGCACTGCAGCTTTAAAGGCTTATTATGCCTACTGACACGCATTTGACTAATTTAATGCTACGCCAGACTCAAATTCTCCTACGCTGTGGCTCGCAAAGAGAGGAACAATGCTCTTGACAACCGAGCTATGGCGGCAGCTCTATTTGTACTATAAATCAAAATATATGAATGCCTTGCATTATAATTCTTTTAAAATATCCATGTAGACTTTGTTAGGAAAACTAATGGTTCATTGTTCTTGTTTATATAATACCTAAAAGCTAACAAATGGCCATACGAACCATTAACAGGTGTATTGATGTATATAATTTTTATAATAAAAAGTAAATTATTTGTACTATTCCATCGTAATCTAATGTTTGCTCATCTAGATCATATGGATGGGCTTACTATAACGTCAGTGAGTGCACAACTAACTTTAGGGTCATGTCATACGTACCTTGTCATATTAAGCCTTCTATGCCAAGGAGGAACTCGAAATGGTGGCCTTCCCTCTGGAAACTGGAATTATATATCTAGGGCTGCTCAGGAAAAGGTGAGTCCTAAAAAAAAACACAAATTCATGTACTTTCTAAATGACTTTTAATCCTTAAAATCCGACAGCCGTGCACGCTTTTTACGTACCCCCATAAACACATCTCATGCTTGGAACAAAGGCAAAATAACAGTTGCAAGCACTTTTCTGAGAAACTACAATACACACGCGTTCGTTATAGGCTATGTTTAAAATGGCTTCCAAAGTTATGCACGCTACATGCACTTCGCATCTGTAGAATGCGGTGTTGCCATTTTTTCGATCTAAATAAAATATCCAGAAGTGGTTATAATTCATATTTATAAATATATTTTATAATGTAATTAACAATTGCATCATATTTTTATTTTTATTTTGGCCAAAATACTATTTATTTTAAACATTTTGTTGTTATTTGAATTGATTTGATTCTTGACAATTTAGAAATGTAAATTTTCCATTATTTTGAACGAAATAAAGTTTAGAAAATTTATAATTAGTTATTGAATATATTTTTTGAAATCCTAATTATGTAAAGCTAAGAAATCTACAACTGTTTTACAGCTTCTAATTATAGGTTGTTGCAAAAGAAATGACAAGATTTGAATACGTCGCTACAAACTGTTCCAAATAAAAAAGCATTATGCGTCCTCATCTAAACTGCGATCATTCTTAAAATACATTCGTTAAAATTTTGTTTTTTTGCTATAAATTATCTGTTATTTACCTTTACGAAAACCAAATAGCATTAAAATTGTCTAACTACTACCTATTTGTTAACCAATTCAGTCTTAATTGAAGGGTTTAATCTTGAAATCTAAAATTTCACAAAGAATTTTGTAATAACTTGTCCCTACTAAACTATTCATTACTGACGAAAAATGATCTTAAAAATTCCATTACTTCCAAATTCGAATGTTTTAATAAAATACTATGCATACCCTTGGGTTTTTAAGGTTTTTATTATTATATAATTTTTACTTTCCTTATCCTATAAGCGCTTGGCCGCTAGGAGCGAGTACGCAGGCGATAATAGCAAAGGCCGTGCGGCCGAGATCGCACCGTTGGTTACCTTCAGTGACGTAGCAAAATTTTAAGTACGAGTCAATTATTGTCTTGTACTGTTTATTTTAATCGGCTTTGAGTGTTGGACTGCGCCTCGTCCTTTTAATAAGTTCCGGGACGAGAGCAGCGCAGGGCCGAGACGATGGACTTAATATATAATAATAGGATAAGGAAAGTCGTGTGATGTTCACACCAAATTTTTTTCTATTAAACACAGATTTTTAAATCAAATATAGATACAATATATACCCTTAGCAACTAATTTGTTTCTTTATCGTTCTTAATAGATTTTGTTGTTTTTTTGGGGGGGTATATCGCTTTCCAAAGAATTAGAAGAAAGTAAACAACTGTTGCTTTGTAAATCAATAAGAGAGTAATGCTCAAATTATATATTAACCCTGTCAATCAGTACGCAAGCAACATTGCGTCCAATTTACTACTAACAATAAGTTGTCAAAATAGTATTAAGTTTGATCGTACAACAAACGATGAGGCAAAATTTCAATTGTTTTTATTTACAAGACTTTGATATTTTCATTTTAACTTTTTGCCACTACCTTGTTCTAAGGTTTGATATCATACAGTGCTTTTGACATTTGTAGTATGGTATCGATGAAATGGTCGATCGTTTTTAGGTACTTTCCGACATTCTTTTGTTACCACTCTCATTAAATCGGCTTGTTGCTGGCTTTTGCGATTATTTCAATTTGGTTCGTGTATAGAGACTGTCCTGGCTACAAGAACGCTAAATTCTATGAAGACATTTTTTAACGAGGAAATCATTATTGAGAACAAAATTTCAGTATATCTGAATGGAATTATATCTCAAATTCAGTGTCATCAAAATTCTCCAAAGTTTTGTCAAAACTATCTTCCATTTTCAAAAATGTCATTGCAGCCAATAAGATTGTGACACGTTGATTTCTTCCCGTAACAGTTTTGCCTTAATGCTTATTGTCAGTTTCCAGTTCAACTTTTATTCTATAACTCTCATGGGAGTAATTCATAAACAATTCCTTTTAACTGTAAATTATTTGTGTAGGTCTTCACTGTGACTTCGGTAGCAAGATGTCTAATTGCAATATTATTCTGAGTTGTCATTGTAATCGCTTAGAAGTAATGGGAAAGTTGTGTTGAAGGTAAAAAGCGTCAGTGTAACATTGTTTGCATTCTCGGTGTACCTCAAGAGACAATTTTGAGGACTACAAAACGATTCAGAAGCTTAGATATAATGAAAATTGCTCAAGGAGATAAAAAAAAACAGGTCTTTAGTACTCTCAGGTTTTGGAGCATTATCTCGGAAAGAATTCAGTGAAACACAAAAGTTTAAATAAAGAAAATTGCAAAACCAGTTGGTACTAAACTATAAACAGTCCACTTCATAGCAAAGAATAACCTTTAACTAATCTCATACGAGTTCCAAAGGAGAAAGTATTTTACAGAAGTGAACAAACATGTAAGGTTAGAAAGATCTTAGCGTCTGAAGTGTTGCGTTGCTGCTGATTGATTGGTAAATACTCATTTTACAGATAAGATAAGGTTTTGCTCCATCTCTGTAGTTTTTATTCCAATTGCCTATTGTCAAACGTGGCAATTTTGCTCTGGTTGTAAACGATTGATACAGGTTTTCGATCGCAACTCGATTTGCTTCTTTCTTTGTCTTTTAATTTGTCTTTCAATCTTTTCGAACGCTCTTTCCTATTTCCCTCTAAGTATTTTCTTAAACTACCCAAGTGTTCTTTTACGATCATCTTAAATCCTTCATTGGTCTGTTGCATTCTTTTTTGCAGCACAGTTTTTTCTCGTTGAATCTTTTTTACATTTTAACTCCGTCATTTTTAATGTCATGATATATATATAAAATAGGGTGAGCCCAAACAGCCTTCTACATTGCGACTCTTAAGGTCTATTGCACATCCCTCTCATTTGTTAGGCCTCTCTAGGCCTAGGCTTTTAACCAGCCCCTAGAGTCTAGAGAGAGAGGCTCTTTTGCATAGCTCTCTGGCTTTGGCTTTTCTTCGCCTATTTGTGGGAATCTAAACCTTGTAAGGCCTCCACAGTAGCATAAAACTTGTCTGCAGTCTCCTCCTCTTCCTCGTAAAATCTAAACAGGCTGCTATCTCTTAATTTTAGGAAATTTCTAAAGCGACAGTGTCCTGTCGGTAGGCCAACTATGACCCTAAGTTTAGGTGTTTACTAGTAGGAAGCCTGCTGTAAATTTTTGTGACGATTCCTGTGTAAAGTTCTTTGATTGTCTTAAGTGGCTGCTATTGTTTCATCCTTTTTGAGTTTTATTGAGTATCCATTCATTAACGGATGCTCTTTTGAGGCTATTTGAAGTGCCACAGTGGGATTCGGGTCCGATGGGTCTTGTTTCTTATTCTTCTTTGGTCAATAAGTCTACCATTTTGTTACTCCCTGAAGTTCCTATGTCCCGGTACCCTAGAAAGGATCAGACAATTATCTTTTCCTACCTCTATGAGAACACCTATGGAGTCCCAAACAATCTTTGACTTCAACACATGTATGGCTAGAGCTTGAAGTGTGGTTTGGTTGTTCGAAAAGATGGTTATTCTCTTACACATAATATTCAGCCTTTTGAACTTCTTCGTACATAGTTCTATAGCTATGTATGATTTCCCCTTGAAAGACTGTGAAGTAAAAACCACATACATGTGCACCAAAAAGTTTAATACCTATTGGTGCTCCATTTATAAGAACATTAAATTGGCACGCGTATTATTATTATATATATATATTTCAGCAAATAACGCAAAAGACAAAGCCAAAAGATTAAATTTTTTGATATGTAAGTGTTAATGGATATTTTATTCAATTACTAGTTATAAATGTAGTTATATTCATAGTAGCTCATAATCCATAGCAAGAACAAATTTCGTTGTAAATCTGCATCATTATGTAATACATAATCAATTAAATGAGCTCTGTTATCTCCCCAAACTGTCTTACAAGCTCCATTTTCCTACAAAAGCAGATTTGACTATTATAGAAAATATTATTCTATTAGGATACCGCCAGAATGGTCCAAGAGATTGAGGCGCGAGCTACAATGCGGACAGACCCGGTCTACTCAGCCACTAAAAATAATTGAGTACCTACGTTCACCCAAACAAGGCGTAATAATGGCGGTCTTTTAAGGCTCAGTGCTTGCCTGATCGCCCCTCATTAGAGATGGTGCGCGACGACCGGGCAGACGGAGCGAACATATGAGAGCCTTAACCTTTCAGTTCGTGGGCTGTGCTCCCACGCGGGGCAATGGAGCCTTACTTATACCATTCTATTACGATAAAGATTTTACATATTCTAACAAAATCCCCTACCGCAGTCTTTCCAAATAATTTAAAAAGAAAAACAAACATAAACTGGTGATTTGCAGCATTAATAATATTACACGTATAATAAAAACATTGAGAAAATTTTAATACTTATTTCTCCTAAAACTGTTTAATAGTTTTAAAATTGGTGGTAAAATTTAAAGATTTAAACGGTTTAACATGTAAGTATTTAGGCACATATCAGTTAAACGATACAAGGTTGAATTAAATTACTGTGATATCATGTGTTCAAAATGTTATTTTAGTATATTAAATTATTTTTTAGGTTATGTCTTCTACACACGTAGTCGGGTAAATCTTTATTTAGATTTTCTTCACTCATACAACTTCTTTGCGCCAGTATCCAATAGAAAGTTAGCAATCGTTTGTAATCTCTTGTAGAGACGGCTGCGGATTAGTAATAAGTAGGGTAATCATTTTTTATGAAGCATTTAGTTCAGTCTCAAAAGACTTTTCTTTATCATTTTCATTGCAATGTTAGTAGTTTTTCGTGTTCCCTTTTTCTTACAGTGTTGGTGTACAAGAATATGTTATATTTATTATGAAGAAGTAATTCAAGTTTATTTTTTCCATTACCTTCCTTCAAATGGCAACTACACAAAACTTTTGGAAAACTGGTTCTACACCACCTAAAAACTATAATAATAGTAAATACAAACTAATAATTACAACGTATCCACCTAATCACCTTTCCCATCTGCGTTTTTCTTTTTGTTCCACTGGAAACTTCAAAAAAATTGTAAATTTCACATTGATTATAATGTTTGCAATCAGGAAGTCAGCCTATCACCTTTTTTTTAACAATGGATTTTTCTTTACCTAAAACCAAGGTAGTTAATAAGCAAATGTATAGATTAGTTTAGTTTTATTTGACTATAATTTATTATAAAAATTACTTACACAATTAAAAGTATACTACTGTGTCTCCTTAGTAAAGATGCTAACTAAATAAAAATAAAAACTTAAACATTTGTTAATAATTTATATTACGATGAAAAACAAATGCTAACTTCTTTTGCTGTTTATCATTTATATTGAATTACCCTATATAATATGAACACAAAAATTTTGCAAACTGGCGACATTGTAATTGTTTTGATTAGCACGTTTAATTTTTAAAGATAGTTATCGCGGTCTGGGTTGAAGAGAATTTTAATTTTTTCTTTGAAATGTAAGAACGCAAAATTATTCTTGTATTTTTACATAGTTACATTTAATTGATACCTCTAACATTGTAATTCAGAAATGTTTGGCTAAAAAAAATCACCGAATGCAGTTTGATTTTCTACAATTTGTAGGTTCTTTATTATGAGTGTTCTATTGAATTCGTTTAATATTTGGTGTGTTTGTAGATTGTTAAAAGTCAGTCTCGCGTGGTTCCGATAAACATGACAGGCATCTGTACACGATGGTTGCTATTAATTTAAGCTTTCTGCTGATGGTCAGTTATCCTAACAACGGAAAACATTAATTTTTGCAGGCGTTTGCAACTTTTCAGCTGCTAAATTCGTACCTGTGATAGCAGCAATGCACTCGTCAGTAGAAGTTGTAATTACTATTATTTTCATTTCATGCAACTAGTGGTGAATTATGATTTTTTATTGGGACACAATGCAGCCTTAAGGGCTTATTGTGCCAATTAGCATGCAACTTAAACATTAAAAACTTTTTAAGTTGCTTTTTTTTGAAACCTTAGTTGCACAGGAATTTCTACATTGGGTGGAAGTGGTAGTGGCACTTGATGTAAGCTCGAATAAATATGGTGAGTGTGATGAATTTTATTCCTAAACTGCTGATGTCAGTTGTCTTTGTGCAGGAACATAATCGAGGCCTCGATTCTTCAACTGGTATACACCTTGCTGTTATCACCATTTTTTGGCTATCAGAAAATCGATCAGCTTCTTTTTGTGCGGGTTAGATTTATGAGCTTGGATTTTACTGAATTTTACCAGATTTTCCTGTCCACAAGACTATCAAATTGCATACGTAACAAAGATTCAGACCAATCACTAGTTGTTGCGGTACCTGCCGTAAAGCGTGCCATCATTATGTTGTAGAAGAGATATGGTGCACAGTGCACTGCCATTGTTTTCTTCACATTCTTCAGTGGTTTTGACTTTTGCATAAGGACGTCAGTAACAAGTTGTGTTCTATAGGTGAGAAAATAGCATTTAATGTTCAAGAGTGAGAGTATGCAGTAACTAATTTTCAGGATATGGTATACAACCATCAGGAATATCTTTAAATGAAAAGGATAAGGGAGGTACAGTATGTTGTTGCTTTTGGCTTACAAGTACTAAGCTCCCACTCTTTTTTCTGCTGAAAGCCCTGGCATTAAAAATTGGTGTGCCATTAAGTTAAATTTGAGTAAATAACAGGTGTTGTTTCTTAAATACTAAGGATAGTATTGACATCTTCTACACAAGACAAATTTTGCAACAACTTGGAGCTGGCTGATTACATAAGGTACAATAGGCCGTTTATTATGAAACAATCTTCAGCAGGAAGAAATGTTCTTTATATCTTGCACTGTAACATGTAACAGAAGTACAATGATCGCTTAACATGTGTTTGCAGGACAGGTGTGTATGGTCACCGCAAAGGATTAATATTAATATATACCTTGCTATAAGGTTTCCAGTCGTGGTTTTCCTTTTATGGCACAGAAATCCAGTTAGATTACAGCCTATCCTATGAGGGATGTGTGAAGACTTATTTAAGTAAGGTGAATTACTCCCAAGAGCCTTTTCGCTATAATTTAAAGACTTTTAGCTTCTATATATAACTTATTTTGTATTGTTTTGTAAATTGTGGGTATGTTTTAACAGTAACTGTTATTGTTTTTTATTTATGTCTATTATACACTACTCTACTTCAGTTATTAATGTTAATTACTTTGAGGTCTTCTTTCCATTTTTTTCTTGGCCGGCCTCTATTTCAGGGAAGGTGTCACTGTGTCACCTTTAGCAGTTTTTCTTTGTTTAATTTTGTGTCCAAAACATTTAATAAGTTGTACTTTTATGAAAGTCTTCACCATCCAAATCTTTTTTAATTTTATAATTTATTCTTGGTTGTGTAAGATGGGATCTAATATTTGCCTTGTGACTTTCCTTTAAAATTTCCTTAATATCTCTTCTCCACCTGTAAGGGCTAAGGTTTCTGCAGTCTAGCTCATCTCTGGTTTGATAAGAGCTTTATGAATCCTCATCTTCATTATTCCACTGAACTTCTTAATAATAATAATTTTCCTTTAAGGGCAAAGGCTTCCTTCAAACGATTCTATTCTTTTCCTTTCTGCTTCCAGCTTTCTCCCGCCACTTGCTTTATCTCATCTTTCTAACGTCTTATGGGTCTTCCTGTCTTTTTGTTTCCAAATGTTGGTTTCCACATAGTGACTGATTTGGAGCATCTGTTATTTGCTCAAGAAATATGTCCTGCCCATTTCCACTCCTGTTTTTTGCACTGTGGTATTATACTGGTTGTATTAAATTTAGATTTTGTTAGAAATTTTTTTTATAAGGAAAACTAGGAATCCATAATAACAATAGGCACATGGAATGTGCAGGGTTCAAATGGAGAAGAGAAACTATAACAGTTAATAAAAGAAACAAAAAAACTAAAAAATTTATTTATTAGCAGTACAGGAAACAAATATAAAAGGGGTAACAGAAAGAAAAATAGAGGATTACTATTGGTTTAATGGAGGAGTTGATAAGAACAGACTAGGGACTAGGTGAAAAATTAAAAACTTTAGTAATGAATTACAAAATTATAAATATAAGGATGAGGTACATAAGAATTAAAGGAAAGTATAGAAAAATAAACATAATCAATGCACATGTGCCAACTGAGGAAACGGAAGAAGAGAAGAAACTTACAGTTCTTTGATAATTTAGAGGGAACCATGGAGAAATTATTGAAATTTGACATGCCTGTGGTAATTGGAGATTGAAACTCAAAAATCGGCAAAGATAGATTTACCCCAATTACAGACAAGGAAAGTTTGCATGACGAAACAAATGACAATTGATTTTGCTGGAAAAATAGGATGGTGATAAAAAGTACAATGATACAACACAAAAATATTTATAAAGCAGCATGGATAAGCCTAGACAAGAAGATGCAAAATCAAACCAATCACATGCTCATAGACAAAATCCATAGTAAAAATAAACAAAATATTAGCTCATATAGAGGGAAATATATAGGTTCAGATCAGAACAAGTAATTCCTATACTGAAGAGCAATCAGAGGAGGAAGAATGTAGGCATGTTAAAGAAGGAACAATTTTCTAAAGGACTGTGCAAGGGAAACAAGAGAAATGATGAAGGATAGGGAAAGGAGTGCAAATGTAGAGAAAGAATTGGCTTTTCTTAAAAGCATAATCGAGAAGAGCACAAAAAATTTAGAAGGAAACAAACAACAGAATAAGAAAGATCGGTCCGATGCAGAGTGCAGATTTCAGAGATGTGAATCGACACAAGCAAACAATATATTTTTGAGTATACAAATGAGTTCCAAAGAAGAATAACAGCTGGATCGCAATATGTAGTGCACTAAAATATGTTTTGAGTGACAAGAGCATATAAAGACATTTAAAATTAAGAATATATAAAACGGTAATAATATAGTGGCATTTGTGAGTGAAACGTGCGTGCCAACAAAAGAATTTTTGGGCAAGTTAGAAATTTGAAAGGAAAAGGTTGTAAGAAAATTTTTTGGTGACATTAAAGAAAATGAACAAGGAGAAGAAGAACAAACAGGCAACTCGCAGAACTGTACCAAGAGAAAAGAATTAAGACAGTTGTGCAACAAAACAGGTTAAGATGGCTGGGACACAACTAGACAAAATAAAGAAGATTTAACAAAGAAGATATACAGAATTGAGATAGATGTAAGAAATAGAAGAGGCAGGCAGAGAAGTAGACAAGAAAACCTCCAATAATAAGAGCTATTACCAGAGTGGGAAGCAATGGTTTGAAACGAAAATTATGGAAAACCAAGATTCAAACCATAAGCCAATAAGCCTGTAGTGCTGATATAAATAAAATAAAAGCTAAAGTATTCAACTCATGTATAATACCAACATTATTCTACGGAGCACAAACTTGGGCACTAACCAAATGTGAATTAAAAAAACTTAAAATGACACAATTTTAAATAGTCAGATATATTTTAAAAATTAAATTAGCTAACACAGTGAAAATTTCTAACATAAAATCTAAATTTAATACAACCAGTGTAATACCACAGTGCAAAAAACAGGAGTGGAAATGGACATATTTCTTGAGCAAATAACAGATGCTCCAAATCAGTCACTATGTGGAAACCAACATTTGGAAACAAAAAGACAGGAAGACCCATAAGACGTTAGAAAGATGAGATAAAGCAAGTGGCGGGAGAAAACTGGAAGCAGAAAGGAAAAGAATAGAATCGTTTGAAGGAAGTCTTTGCCCTTAAAGGAAAATTATTATTATTAAGAAGTTCAGTGGAATAATGAAGATGAGGATTCATAAAGCTGTTATCAAACCAGAGATAAGCGAATAGTCGGTCGCATCGAGGACTTCCAGCTTGCTCTCCCACGCAGCGTTGCGGTGCTCCGCGACGTCGGTCTTGACCTGAGCAGCTAGTCGCTTGTACTCCCTTTGGTCATTGGGGTGCAAAGACCGCTGCGCGCGCCGTCGCGCCCGATTCTTCTCACGGATCATCTCCTTTAACTCCGGAGGCAGAACATTCTTCTGTCTCCGGCGCGGACGGAGTTGGTGGCGAAGCGGATAGACTCCTGAATGGAAGCGGTAAGATGATGCATCACCTCCTCCAGGGCTTTGCTGGAGCGGATTATGGGGACTAGGCCGATGGTCTCCTTCAGGTGGATGGTGAAGGCTGGCCACGAAACGCAGGGACGGAACGAGAATCCCCAGGGTGAGGAGAACCGGGTTGTGATTGCTGAAGCACACTGATGTTCTCGAGGGTGACCCGGGCGACCTGCGAGGCCGTAGTGGGTGGGTTCGAGCGGCCCCTCCACTACCAGGTCGCGGGCAGGGCGTACCCATACAGCGTTCTGCCGTTAGTGTTCGTGAACCGGCTATTCCACGAGAGATGTTTGGCATTTAAGTCGCCAGCCAAAACGGTGGCGACGTCCTTCCTGAAGATGGCGTCCTCATCCTAGGGAATAAGGACCTTGCTGTGCATAGGGGAGTTGTAGGCTGCATTGAGTCTTACAACTCCGTAATCTCTCGTCTGGAGGCATATGGCTGTTGCCTCCAGATGCTTGGTTGCCGGGAGCGGGGCTGGGTGGTGCTCCAGGCAGGTCTTCACGAACACAGCAGTTCCCCCTTTGGTTGCTAGGAGTCGATCGGTGCGATAGCACATATAATTTGGAAGTCTGACCACATCTCCGCCCTTAAGATGGGTCTCGTTGATTAATATGGCATCCAAATTATAGCGGTGCGCAAACTCTAGCAGCTGGTACTTCTTGTCCTTCAGGCCGTCCGCGTTCCAGAAGGAAAGTCGGACGTGGGTTGGTCGTTTTGGCCGCCTATCCATGGAGAGGCAGCAGCAGGCTCTGGAAGTCTTGGGCGTGGCCCAGTAGGCGCCCAAAGACCTCTCCCGCGTTGGTCGCTCGACTCAGGGACTGGAGCAGTCGCGGGAGCAGCTTCTGCACGTTCATCCGCTGCAGAAGCTGGAAGACGAATCCCCAGCGCTGGGTGACGATGAGGCCGATGCTGGCGCAGCAGGGGTTGGCTGGGTTGGGCTGGCCTGGCTTCAGAGGCGGCCGCTCCTGCGACCAGTTGGGCATGTCTTCCCGGAGGTAGGGGTACGCCGTGCAGGGGCTGGTGTTCGTGCTGGCGCCGGGGCCGGGGCCGGAGCTGGTGCTTGTCGTGGTGTTGGGGTAGGGCGTGGCCGGGGGAAAGTTGGGCACAAAGCACAAAGTTTGCGCACCTCGCCGGAGTCGCACGGTGCACACGTTGGTGTGGTGCGACCCGGCACACTTCACACAGCGCGGCGTCGCGAAGCAGTTGCGCTGGGCGTGCCCAAACTTTTGGCATCTCTGTGACACTGCCCAACGGTCTTCTTCTTGTGCGGCTGCTCCGCGCGCACAACCACCTGCATAACCTGGCTCAGGTTGTATACTTCCTTGCCAGAGCGGTCCGCCTCAACGAAGACCAGCGGCATGGGCTGCTTATCTCGCAGGCGCCTCATACGGCGTACCGATCTCACAGGAATCCCCTGGTTCTGGAGGTTATCCATCATACTATCCAAAACGCCCCTTAAGACTGCTCGCAGCGGCCTCTCTGCGGGCAGCTGGTATGTGTGGAAAGAAATCGCTTTCCCTTCCATAAGCTTAACCATGCCCCGGTAGTCCTCGGCTGGGTCATTATTGAATCGGAGAGATTCTTGGCTTTCGTGAAATTTAGCCTGTCTCGGAATCTCTCCAGCAGTTCGGGCCAACGGCTTTTATTCCGGAGGATCACCGGGGGTATTCTCTGCTGCTGCTGCTGTTGATCTTCAGCGCTACCCTCCGCGATTGCAGCAAACTGGTTGCCGGTAGCCACTTTTGCTGCCGGCTCGTCGCGGCCAGGGCGGCGGCGGCCCTGTTTTCTTCGCTACACCACTATGTATTCCTCCGATTCGAAGGAGGAGCAGTCCATCTCCTCCGCGGACACTTCCGCATTACTCGCGGCTGGCAACGCGGGCACTTCCTCCGCACTTACTTTATTTTCGGTATACCCAAACTTCTTGGCTGCTCCCGGTATTATCAATGAGTCAGTCTTGCGCTTGAATACGACTGAGTCGTCGGCTCGCACGCTGATAAGGAAGTTGACTCACCTTTATCAGCTTTCACAGCGCGGTTGGCCGATGAGGTCATCGGTCCGGGAGCGTCTTTTGTTCGGTGCTTCCGCCCGCCGCGCCGGCTGGGCGGTTTGGCGGCGGTGGATGCGGGCCGTTGATAGAGTTCCGCTGGAGGGCCGTGGCGCCCGGCGGCCTGGACAGTCTGCTCCGCCGGAATCAGCTTCTAACTCGGCAACCGTAATGTTTTTTGCTACCGAACTCACGTCTTTTAGTGGGCGGACACGTACCTCCATGGCGGAGGCGTCCGCGAAAAGCACTTGCTGCACTAATTCGCGCACTGCTTCCGCTACTCGATTTGGAATTGGGAGCTAAACGCACCTGAATAATCGCAAATTACAAATTACACAATATTGCTTAACAGCGCGACACAGCACTCTACGTCCACTCGCTACCGCTGCTATCGAACTGAAACTTACTGTTAGAAATATGACTTACTCGTCACTCGTCATATTTGGCAGACACGGTACCTGGGTCCAAGCCCCTAACCGTTTTGCTCTAAGAAGGCCCGGCGTTGGTAGTAGGCTTACTATATAGGCGCTTCCTGGATGGCGGAAGCTTGGTTCAATAGGACGTTTAGCGTTTGCCAAATATTCCGAGAATAGTCTTGACTTCATCTTTGCAGGACAGTAGTCGCTGCACGTGTCCGAAGCGTTGTGCTATCCCCTTCTTCTTATGTGGTCGCTTGATTTTGACAATCACATCGAAGATCTGGGTCACATTGCAGATATTTTTCCCCTTGTCGGACCGCTCACACTCCAGAAACATGAGTGGCATGGGAGTGGTGCTGGGGTCCTTTCCTCATCCTCCTTGTGGAGAGGACGGGAATGTCTTGGAGCTGAAGTTCGGTTTTCAGCTCCTAGGTCACATACTCCGGGACGCCTCGCATGACGGCCCGGAGGGGCTTCTCTCCCTTGAGGAGGTGGAAATGGTGTTCCACGTTCGCTTCGTCTAGGTAGCGCGTTAGCAATCTATAGTCACTGGATGTGGCAGTCAGGATTAAAATCCCGCCTGCCACGTTTTTTGCCTTCACGAACCCTATGTTGCGTTCGCTAATGGCTTGCCGCACCGATGGCCAGGCTTCCTAGGCCCGCAGGATAATGGGCGGTACGCGCTCTCTAGGGGTGGCTGTCGCTGAGGTAGCTGTCCTCTCCGCTCGGGGACTCTTGGCTGCAGGCGTTTCCGGAATCTCCGCGTCCTCAAGGTCACTAATGGCCTCGAAGGGGTTGATGTTGGCGGCGGGGGAGGCAGGTGCTGCTGGTGCAGCAGGCGATGGCGGCAATATAGTCACACTGATAAGATAACGCACTCTTTGCAGCACACACGGAGAGACGCGTCCGACCGCCTGCACTGCTCAGCTTCCTGTCTTGGACTGTTAAAAACATGGACGTTCTTGTCCTTTATATATGTATACATCTCTCTCTCCTTCTTCGTTGCCTGCGTGCAGTGCAGCGCCATCGTTGTCGCGTCGGCGCTGGCAGAATATGACTACACAGATTACGTATCTATAGCACTATATATTTTCAAATATTTTAATATTTATTATTTTAAGGGGGGAGATACATGTAACGGGTCAAAAAAATTGATTAAATAAATAGTTTAATTTCTGTAGAATATGCTCACAAATTTTCAAATTGAAATTCGAAGTAGGAGGGTAAGGAGTGGCGCCAACATCCAGCTACTCAAATGTCAACCCCACCTGCACGTGGTACCCTCTGCTAGAAAACGAACGGGGCTCTGACGACCCAGCATCGGGGGGTATATCCTGATACCAGTTGTCCCGAGGTAACGGGGCCCTCGTCGTCGGGCTAATCACCCATACGAGGTATCTAGATTCAGAGAACAATCACTAGCCTCGGACATGGACGGATGCATGGAAAGCGACCAAAGCGAGAACAACGGACTAGATTAGGAATATGGAATATAAGGGGGTTAAATGGAAAGGAGCTGATAGAGGAAATGATAAGATATAGGGTCAAAATACTAGGACTATCAGAAGTAAAGAAAAAAGGAAGTAAAGAAATAATGATGGACAAAGGATACAAACTTATATACTCAGGTGTACCATTAGGAACGAGAGCAAAAGAAGGGGTAGGTTTCCTAATAAGTAATGAACTAACTAACCAAATGACGGGCTGGGAAGGCATTAACTCACGAATAATCACGCTGGACATAACTTTGAATGAAGAAATAACACTAATACAAATCTATGCACCTACAGAGGACGCAGATATACTAGAGAAAGAGATGTTCTACACAAGTTTACAACAAACATACGAGAAAGTTAAGGAAAGATCAAGACACGTTATCGTCATGGAGGATTGGAACGGCAGAGTTGGGAACGACCCTAGATGAGGAAATGGAGTATTGGGGAAGTTCTCTACAGACAGGATAATAAACGACAACGGCAACAGAATGATAGACTTTTGTATCACTAATAGGATGTTAATCGGAAATAGTTGGTTCAACCACAAGGACATACATAAGATCACTTTCACAGCAGACAATCGAAATGCCAGGAGTACAATAGACTACTACACCTACACCCCAGAAACTAAATATGCTATATTAGATGTAAAAGCTATAAGAGGAGCGGAAATAAATTCCGACCACAAATTAGTCACAGTAGATACAAGATTCTATGCGGGAGTACCGAAACCACGAGAAAAGGAGTACCAGAGGATAGAGACGGAAGAACTAAGGACAGAACAGAAAAAAACAGAATACCAGCATAAAATCAACAAATTGTTAAAACATGAAAGAGAGGAAGAGCAAAGAGATCAATGGACGATAGACGCAAGATGGGAGAGACTCAAAACCACAATAATAAAAGCAGCCATAGAGGTATGTGGGGAAAAGAGAATTAGCCCAAAACAAAAAAGAACAAAATGGTGGAATGAAGAGATAAAACAGAAAGTCAAAGAAAAGAAGAGGGCATGGAAGAAATATCTGCAGACGAAAAGAGAAGAAGACAGGCAAAGCTATATAACATTGAGGAACGAAACAAAGGAAATAGTTAAGGAAGCAAAGAATATAGCTTGGGAGGACTTTGGAAAGGAAATTGAGGAGAAATTCCCAGATAACACTAATAACAAGAAAGAGTTTTGGACGACAGTCAAACAACTAAGGGGAAAATATGGAAAAACAACATGATGTATAAAAGATACAAACGGAGTCATGGTCACAGAAGAAAGCAAAATCCTAGATACATGGAGTGAATATTACAAAGATAAATTTAAGGCAGAAGGAATAGAACATGAGAGGAGAAACATAAGGCAAGCCCTAGCAGAAATGGAGGGTGAACAAATAATAACCACAGAGGAAGTAATAGAAGCAATTAACAGACTGAAATTAGGAAAATCGGCCGGAAAAGACGAAATCAGCCCCGAGATGGTCAAATACGGAGGTGAAAAATTGGGAGAGTGGATTCAAAGAATATGCCAACAAGCCTGGGATGAAGAAGTCATACCTAAAGAATGGGAGGAGAATATAATCGTCCCAATACACAAAAAGGGAAATACTAATGATTGTGATAACTACCGAGCCATCTGCCTGTCATCATGTATACAGAAGATATTCTCGAGAATAATTGAGACACGGATCAGAAGTTACGTGGACAATGAATTACAAGAGGAACAAGCAGCATTTCGAAAAATAGACAAACACAGGATCACATATACACTATAAGAGCGGCGACGGAAAAGAGATTAGAAGAAGGAAAACCATTATACCTGGCATTTTTAGACATAAGTGCAGCCTTCGACAGTATACCAAAGAGGATTATATGGAAGGCCATGGAAGAGACAGGAGTACCCGATAAACTGACCAAAGTCACAAAAGCGTTATACAAAAAAGTAATAGGAACAGTCAGAATAAAGGGGAAGGAGTCGAAGAGCTTCAACATAGAAAAAGGAATCAAACAAGGAGACTCCCTTAGTCCTCTCCTATTCATTATAGTTATGGACCAAATTCTAAAGAAGAGTAAACAGAGATCACTAAATTTAAAATTGGGGCACTGGAGAATGGAAGAAGTAAACCTCCAAAGCCTGGTGTGTGCAGACGATATTGTGCTACTGGACACAACCAGGAAATTACAAGCCGCAGTCAATAAGTGGAACAACAGTATACAAAATGCAGGAATGAAAATTAATGCAAAAAAAAGTAAAATCATGAAAATTAGCAAACAAACAGGCAATGAGGATGAAGATATGAATATTAGATGCGGACAGAACACCCTAGAAGTAGTAAAACAATATGAGTACCTGGGAGTAATATTAAGAAATGATGGGACATTAGAACAGGAAATAAGAAACAGAACATCAAAAGCAGCAAAAGTATACTACCAGATAAACACAACACTGGTAAATAAAAAAGAATTAAGAAAAGAAACAAAATTACACCTATACAAAACAGTATATGTACCAACACTGATATACGGAGCGGAAACTTGGCCCATGCAAGACAAACACAAAAGCAAAATCACTGCCCCAGAAATGAGGTATTTAAGGCGAATAATGGACAGGACCAGAAGAGATAGAGTGAGAAACATAATTACAAGAGAAGAGCTAAGGGTAGATCCGCTGATAGAAACCATACAAAATAGACAGCTGCAGTGGTATGGACATGTGGTACGTATGGACAGCAAGAGGCTCCCAAGGAGGATCATGGAAGCAAGAGGAGATGGGAAGAGAGGAAGGGGCAGGCCCAGAATGAAATGGATAGACAGTATTAAAACTGTGGTACAGCAGAGGGGAAGGAACATCGAGGAAGTAAAGAGGATGGCGCTCAACAGAAAGAAGTACCAAAAATGGATCGAGGACCCGACACCGTAAGGTACAAGGGAAAGGACAAAGAAGAAGAAGAAATTCGAAGTATAAATTTTTTTTTAAATAAGTGTGACTGAGCTTATAAACACATGAGTACCCTTTAAACTATCATTTTTCGTATCAAAAATTTTAAACGTGTTTTTTCTGGAAAAATTGAATTTCGCACGCTGGGCAATGTAACTATCAATTTTCAACTGATTTGTCTGAAATTTTATAGGAATATTCTTTAACATATTGGTCATTGAATGACGGGTTAAAAAAATTTAAACATTGTTTTTTACTAATGGTTTATAAAAAAATGACTTTTTTCATTAAAAATGGTCCTAAATTTGTATTTTTTTACAAACTTACTTTTTCGCTCCGTCAAGCAAATCGTATACATGTATAGAAAAAAATCATTTTTGCTATTAAAGCAACAATTATTACACTTTCTTGCAAGGTATAGGAAGAAATAATTACAAGAATACACAATATGTAAAAAAAGAAATTTTATTATAATTATTAGTCATTTATTTATAAATTAACACATAATATACAAAAATATGATAATTCACTATTAATAAGTTAATTATTATTAATAACCTCCGAACAGCAAATCTGTGAAAACGCTAAAATAGTTATTCTAAATAAGACGTATTGTTAGTTGAATGCATTTTACGAATAAACATACTCATATGAATATAACAAACGTTTGGTACAAATATGGGGTACTTGAGAAAAAACTTTAAATATAAAGTTATGTAATCACGGCTCAATTTTTGTTATATAAATTATTCTTTTTTTATGTGCATCTCCTGTATTGAAGTTTTTCTTAGTATATTTACAATCACAGATTCAGAAGTAACCACGATTCGAAGATCTAAACTCTCGCAATCTGCCACTGGGATGTTGCTAAGCAACTGCAACAAAACAAATCTGAAGATGTCAGATATAGGGACTCTAGATCATGTTACAGGTCTAATCAAATCAGCTGTTACAATGATGAAAGGTGCACTTCTGTAACATGTCCATATATGCACATAAAAGATGCACTTAGCAACAAGAACCACATTTTAATTATTTGTTCTTAATAGTGTGCTAGTAGTAAACATGTATCACAGAGGGATGTGAAAATTCTGTTGTCTATAAATGTAAAAAGTCCTTCAGACATTCACTGCAAGCAATATTTATACATATATCTTGGCTGCACTACAAATGGACATGGACAAGGAATAATGACGGTTGTCTAAAGCGCGCTAATTGCCCCATCATCCTATATCAATGTATGACGACCGGGTAGTGAGAACAATCATGTGGGAGTTATGACCTTTTAATTCGCAAGCCATGCTCCTACAAAGAGCGTTAGAATCTCACCATATGCCAGGTTAGCAAATTTTCATATAAATAGTTGTAGAGGCAAATAGCCGTGCCCTCTTAAGCGGTGTGGAGAACGAAGTACGGCCCATCTCGGAGTGAGACGCTGAGGCCCAAATCGTCCTTAAACGGCCGGCGCGAAAGCGGATGGGGGGCGGCTACCGATATCAACCAACGAGTAAATTTGCAAAATCGGCTTCGGCTTCAGCGGCGTTGATTTCTGGTGGCCACCGTGCTATGATGTCTTCGCGCCTGGCTTTGCGGGGGAGTTAGCTGCGGGTAGATTAAATGCGACCGCGCTTGTCGGCATGCGTTTCAAAAGGTGCCGCCGACGGCGTATGCAGGCTCGTAGGCCGAGCGAGAAAAGCCCATCTGCCGTTTTTTGTGTGCGATGGCAAAACATCCGCGGCAGATATCAAGTCACCAAGACCGCCACGATACACAGACGGTTCAAGCGCGAAAGGCCGCCACACCAATAGCTTGTACCCCAAGTACTCTTGTATGGTTTTACAAAGTTACTACAAAAGTATTGTTTAAAAATGCACTACTGACATGATATGCTTTTTGTAATTTGACTAAAGAAACATAACACAACACTACATTAATCTATTACACAAGTATGTTCAATGAACAAAATTTTCATTGTACATCAATGGTTTAATTAATTATGCATTTATAACAGCAAATAATTTTCGACTGACATATAAGTAAATGGCACGAAGGTTAGCAATGGTCACACAATTACTCTATAGTGTTACATAAAAAGTCTATAAGGCCAAATGGAAAATCCAGAAAAGCTTACAATGTGTAAAGTACTTAATAAACCCATGGACTTTGTCAATATAACCACAATCCATATGTATTGAAGAAAAAAATGAACCAAAAACGATCAGTGCTATACTACCTTCTTCTTCTTCTTCTACTAATCTATATAGGCTATTAGTGTTTCAACTAACATTTCTGTAGTACTATGAGCCATGTATATGGCGGGTGGCTAGTCTGACCCGTTAGAAGAAGGAGAATGTACTTTACGACCGCCAAAGGTGTTTGTATGATGGCCGAAGCACTGATTTTGCCGTTATTTTGAGGAGTCGAACACGCTTAGTCTGGCAGGCCGAAGCCTTCCGTCGCGGCTGTCGCTCTGATACTACCTGGTGGGATATATGCTTTTACAAGATTCTATTAAAGATCTCCAAGATCAATTGAGGAACATAGGAAAGGTAACAATGCGCAAGAATAATAATGAATATGTCTATGACTATGTATAATGAACTAAGTCAATTGAACCATGGACGAGTTTATTCTACAAGTTAGAAAATAAAAACAGAGCCCACATGTTCACCGTTTTACTTTAAATTAAGTTACTATCTATATTGTTATATAAAGCAAGTCCTAAAGGATACAAACTATATCTACATTTTTTCCCATCATATCGAACTCTAACATTAATGTTAAACAAAATTCCATATGGTCCTGGACTTAATAAGCAAGTACTCAATAGTTTAGAAGAAAGTGTCAGTAAATTAAAAGGTCCAAATGATCGTCTTTGTGTAGTTGTGTTGGATGAAGTAATAATAAAACCATTACTTTCTTATAATAAGAAAAATCAGTATTTAGAAGGTATAGAAGATTATGGCAATAATGGTAGAAATTCAAAAATTGCTGACTATGTAACTGTGTTTATGTTGAAGGGGATACATCAATATTAGAAACAAGCAATAAGTTTTATTTTTACTCATGGTCCTATACAAAGTCAAAAATTGAAAATACTGCTTAAAATGGTTGTAGAAGAAACTCAAAGCATTGGTTTAGAAGTGGTAAAAGGTTTTATTAATTGAAAAAAGAATAGGTAAAGTGTCTTATATTTTACCATGTGCATTAACACAAGATTGTCTAGAGAATTTGGTCATGGACGTCATAATAAATATAGCGAACTATATCACATATCCATCACATATCTTTGTAACATTTAATGAACCATATAATGACATAAAGGCTATTGAAATTGTGACACATACAGTAATACTTATAATTTATGACTAGAGTGTCCGTAACTCGTAAGGCCCTGTAGACAGAGCTAATTGGTGCGACCATGAACTTATTTGCAACAAGCAGTATCATAACGTATAAACCAGTAACGGTTTTAGTTGGTTCTGCAAGTAGTTTCACATTGTTTTTGTAATATGTTATTTGTTAGTAATTCCCGCAGTGTTCATGTGACAAGGCCTTAAATTACGAGGACTACTAAAACCAACAATGCAGTCATTCCGTCCTTGTATAAGACATTTTAACAACCAAAATCATTTTATATTAAACATATGAATACTAATTGTATATTATGCCAACTAACATTATGTTATACTAGCCGTATTCACCTCGCCTTGCAGTGGTCAAATTTCTAGGAGAAATTTCTTCTTTGAAATAAATAATTTCACCTGGTTGCCTGGTGATTGTTACTCCATATCTGGATGCTGTCTTTGGAAAGAAAGTTTTGTTTGGCTATTTATTTTTCAAAATTGACTATTAAATGACAAAATAAACCTTAAACTAGTTTTACACATACCTTTCAACATGAAGACGTTTGTCATAGTGTGAGTTCACGTTCTCTATACCTCTGAAGAAAATGGCACTGCCTGTGAAGATAGCCAATGCTGCACACGATACAGAATAGTTTCCAAACTTTTCAGAAATCCATTTGATAAGAGACAAACTTGTAAACTGCCTGTTTGTTAGTAAGCTACACCACATCATCAGTAATGACAAATGGCCGCCTACTTTGTTCCTTGTCATACACAGCAAGCATGTGCGATCAGATCACGATGATATTTTACTTTCACTTGTTCTAAAATTCCACGTTTTTTCTTTTTCCTAAAAAAGCAATACATTTATATTACAAATACAATCTTAACAACTAATTACACAGTACATAACTAATTACGATATATTACTTCAGGAGTTATGATGCAATTATTGACATGCTATTTAAATAAGAATATATTTTACTTGCTCTTTTCTTTTGGTTTACTGCTTCTTTTTGGATTCTAATAGTTCATGTGATGTACTTGCAAAAGAATCCATTATATCTTCTTGCGGTTCCTTGGCCCTCATTTCTAATATAACACAGTTAAATGTATAACTATAACGTACAATAATATAAATAAGCATTACAAAATAATAATGAATTTTAAAACGGCCAACAGTGCATATTAATATAGCTGAAATATTTATCTACGGTAACGCTTATATTATATTATATGGGATTACGGGAGACTTCACCCAGGAGTAGCACCTCTATACTCTGAATTGCCGGACCCTTGGGTCATTCAGAGATATTGGTCTCCGGGTGGTCTCTCACTCTCATTTATGGCTCCCAGAAGCTTGTTAAGCGGCCACATCCCGGATACTGTGTCGGCACACAGGCTAAACTAAATGAGAGGCAACCTTCAATTGATGAATTTAATGGCTCCCATAGTAACAGCAGAGTCTGACTCAGATTGAGCGGCTGCAAATAGCGTCTGTTCCCATATTGGGCGGCTAGAAACCAAAGCGGAAAGCAAGGAGAAACTACCGCTTAAACTTTCTCAAGACAAACAATTATGGCGACACATCAATACAAAACGACCCCTAGTCCGCGGCAGACCTTAAATGGTCAAGGGGTGCGAAGAATCCCCGCAATGAATGCTAGGAACCACACGAAAGTGGAAAACGAAAAAGAAATATCAATCAAAATTGGCACTTGGAATGTGAAAAGCATGTACATGGCTGGGAAGAACATATGCGACTCAACTGTATATTACTCTGGAAACAACCTACCTGATCACCCAAACGAAGTTGGAATTATAGTGAACAAAGAGGCGAAAAAATCGGTCATGAATTTCATACCGCAATCTGACAGAGCAATGTTGATCCAACTAAAAGTAGAACCAAAAAATGTTAACATAATACAGGTATATGCACCAACAGCAGAAAAACCCGACGCAGAGATAAACAATTTCTACACCCAAATAAAACAATTAAAATCACACATCAAAAAAGGTGAGATAACAATAATTATGGGCCATTTAAATGCCAAAATCGGAAAAGGACCACTTCAAGATGTAGTAGGGGAGTCTGGACTGGGTGACAGAAACCCAAGAGGTGACATATTAGTACAATTTTGTCAAGAAGAAAATCTTGTAATAAGCAACACATTAAACTACCTCCGAGACGCCTTTATACCTGGAAATCGCCGCAAGACCATCCAAGACATGTGATCAGGAATCAAATCGATTTTATCCTAATAGACAAAAGAAATCGAAATGGAGTTCTTGGAGCAAAGACCTACCCAGGAACAGACGTGGGGTCGGATCACAACCCTGTAGTAGCACGCATCAGAATTAGGTTAAAAAAGATAAGGAAGAAGACAAACACAAAACCAAATATGGCAATACTAGAAGACCAGATACAAAAAGATCAAATATCCGCGTCACTAAACAACGAATTCAAAAAAATACGCGAAACACAGGCTGAAAACGACCAAGAGCAAATAGAAAATATCTGGAAACAATTTAAAAACACGCTAAACAATATACAAGCCCAAACTGTAAGAGCATCAAAATGCGATCACAAAAAGGAATGGATAACAAAGGAAATTTTAGAACTAATGGACGAGAGACGAATGTATAAAAACTCGGACCAACAGAGGTACAATCAAACCCAAACCAAAATAAGACGAACAATAAGAGAAGCAAAAGAGAAATGGATGAACAATAGATGCCAAAAGCTTGAAGAACTGCAGAACGAACACGATCTCTTCAATTTACATAAAAAAGTAAAGGAAGTTACTGGAAACTTTAAAAAACGACTGCCAAAAAGGCTAACAAATGACAACAACCAACTGATATCTACAACAGAAGAACTAAACAGCGAATGGACAAACTACGTACAACAATTGTTTGACGATGAAGTTAACCTCCCGTACACCGCAAAGGGCGAAACGGGGCCAAACATATTAAAAGCAGAAGTAGTTAAAGTGTTAAATGCAACTAAAAACGGGAAAGCTCCCGGACCAGACGACATTTATGCAGAATTCCTGAAACTCATAAATGAAGATAACATAAACATAATGACAAACCTGTTCAATAAAATATACCAAACAGGAAACATACCACACGACTGGCTAGTCAATTTTCGTTCCTATACCAAAGAAAACTAATGCGAACAAATGTGATCAATTCCGATTAATTAGCTTAATGAGCCATGTGCTAAAATTATTTTTAAAAATAATACACAACAGAATACGCAAAAAAAGTGAACAAGACCTAAGCGAAGAACAGTTTGGCTTTCGGGACGGCCTTGGCACTCGAGAGGCTTTATTTGGATTAACAGTATTACTGCAAAAATGCAGAGATCAAAAAAAGGAGGTATATCTCTGTTTCATTGACTATGTCAAAGCATTTGACAGTATAAAACACGCAGAATTAATAAACGTGCTACAGCATAAAGGACTGGATAAACAAGACATCACAATTATTAGAAACATATACGAAAAACAAACAGCAGCAATAAGATTAGAAAACTCAATCACAACTGAAGTGGCTATTAAACGAGGGGTACGTCAGGGATGCGTCCTATCACCACTTATGTTCAATATATACTCGGAACAAGTATTCCAAAAAGCACTTGAAGGCTCGGAAGATGGTATCAAAGTCAACGGAAGATTACTCAACAATCTGAGGTACGCGGATCATACCGTAATTATTGCCGACAGCCCTGAGGGTGTACAACGCTTAATGGACCGTATCACAACCGAAGGAGATACTGTTGGACTCAAAATTAATACAACGAGAACAAAAACAATGGTAGTGAGCAGAATACCAAACACAACAGTCAATATAAATGTATACAATGAACATATAGAACAAGTCCACAAATTGAAATACCTTGGCTGCTGGATAACTGACAATCTAGACCCAGAACTAGAAATACGAACCAGAATAGAGACAGCCAGAATGACTTTCCTAAAAATGAGAAACTTGCTATGTAATAAAAGCCTCGCTCTAGATGTAAGATACAGATTTGTGAAATGTTACATTTATTCAATACTGCTATACGGGGTGGAGACTTGGACATTGAACAAAAAGAGATTAGCAAGCTGGAAGCATTCGAGATGTGGGTGTTCCGAAGAATGCATAGAATATCGTGGGTTGAACACATAAGAAACGAGGAAGTGCTCAGACGTATGAACCGAGACAGAGAATTAGTTAATACGATTAAAAGAAGGAAAACCGCCTATCTTGGCCCATATCACAAGAAACCACAAAAACCAACTATTAAAACTCATGATAGAAGAAAATGTTCATGGTTGAAGAACATAAGAGACTGGACGGGCTTAAACACACACACATTAATTAGAACAGCACAAGACCGAGACGAATTCGCCACAATTGTTGCCAACCTTCATTAATGGAGATGGCACCAGAAGAAGAAGAACGCTTACATAAATAATACATATGGCATTACTCATAAAGTTTAAAATTCATTTTTAAACCATAACACTTATTTGAATAACACCACATTTATTCTTTTAACATATCCTATGCAATCTTATGGAGCACCGCCTTGTACAAATAACATTAAATGAACTGCCAAATGTTATCAATCACAAGTTAACCTAAGAGAGAATAATTTTGTATTTAAAACAAGGAACAATTTATGGTATTTTATGAACTTAGTAGTATGATTGTTGCCATTACCTTCACTTTGAATTTTGCTGGCATCTTCGACTTCTCCATCATTTTCAGGTAATATTAAAAATATAACACATCACCTCATCCGTCATAATAATTCAATCGTCTTATAGCAATAATGCCAAATGCCGCCGCATTATATTTATGCTCAAAATGACTATCGCACACATAAAATGGCCTGTTAATTTGAGTTGGTGTTAAATTTTCGAAAATTTGTAAGCTTAATACTTCAATCCAACGTTTACATAAATGTACATTTTTTGAAAATTGATGTCTTTTGTTTTCCTTGTCATTACAGCCAAGAACACATTTATTTTTATATTTTACTTCCATCATAAATAGACAGTCAGACAAAAAGACAGACACACAAGCAAACGTATCAGCAATCCCACAAACAATCAAATACAGGAACAATAAACCAAAGTAATCAAACGCAAATACACACAAAACAATCTGTAAACGACACTACTATAATACAACTTATCTACGAATTCTATTATATATTATACTATTTAACCTATATGACACAAAACCACTGAACTTCACACACATAATTATCTGATCACATCTGATACAAAATTATATTTACAAATGGCGAACACTAACGCTGTAACAGTTATGCTCACATTAGGTAAAGAATATCTATATCTTTCCTTGTTTAAGCATAGTTTGTAAAGTCAACATTCAATGAGTTTTTCAAGTGCAGCGTCCGACAAACTCCGCAGGAGAAAGTTTTAGCCAAGTTTCACACTAAATGGTTTAGTGCTAATCCTTCCATTTAAGAGATATATCTATTATATGTAATCTGTGGTGTGCCTAGCTCCTGAACTGTATAGACGTGTGTCAGACGGCGAAATCCTTGAATAAATCTTCTTTTACATTAAAATGTGTCGTTCTCTTTGTCTCCTTGCAAGCATCCTGCCACCCTCATTATTACATCGAACAGATATTTTCAGCCATCTATTAAAGACTATGAGCGATCACTGAGAAAAGCATCAAGCAATAATGAAAACTTTCACATTTCTGAAGCATAAAAAACGACCCGCTAATTTTATCAAAGAGTTAAAAAACAGAAATTTCAAAGAGGCTTTTGTGAATTTCATTATTCAAGATTAGTGTAATAAAGAACTTGCGCCATATATTGGGAATAACAAAGTACTACTCAATTTTAATAACTGTTATTCTTATAAAATCCAAAATAATATTCTTTGCACCGTTAAACTTCTCATGTTCTGCTCACGAAGAAGCGGATACAAAATAATTTATCATATTCGTCAAATTCCTACTGACTTTAACATTTTGATCAAATGTAGTGATACTGACATATTGGTCATAATGTTAGGCAATACGCCGCTTGTAAAAAGTAAATAAAACTTTTGGAACCCAATGCTGTAAGGCAAAATGGGAAGGAAAGTAACATTTCGTGGTATACGGTGCTATAGGAAAAAGAATATATTGATATACGGAAATTGCATAAAACTCTTGGAGAATCATTATGCTCTTCCAGGGTTTCATGCACTAACTGGATGTGACTATAATTCCATCTTTCTACAGGAATCTCTGAAAATATTATGTCAATTTGATGAATATCGGATCAGATTTTGGGGAAAACGATCTAGATATCAATGCTGTTTATACGAAATTAGAGGCATTCGTTTGCCATTTTTTATAAAATTTTGCTCAAAAAAAGAAAGAAAACTGATGTTCTCAGTTACTAGTGATCGTTTTGAACTATTCATAAGAAATTATAAAATAAAAAACGTTAACGAGCCTTTTAATAAAAAACAATTAAACTATCTCAATGATTCATGCCATGCTTGCCACCATGTTATGCTGAATTAAAACAGCATCTCTTAAGAGTTTATATCACAAACATATGGGCAAATGTCCATAAAAAAGTATATAGCGATCTTAATTCTGAAGACTATGAATAGATTGAAAACGAAAATAAATAGGAATTTAAATGGATTGAAGGGCAGCAATTTCTATTGACATCAACGATGTTTCACTGGATCAGGATGAAAATGATGAAAATGACGAAAATGCCGAAAGCGATTATAAAATAAATGTGCCCTTTAACGTAGACAGCGAAATGGAACATATTGTTTTGTGTCTCATTATCTGTTATAAATGTTTTATATAATAATATATAGAAAATAATATTCATGTATAATATAATTATAAGCACAATGAAATCTGTAAATTTATTTATTTTTTTAGCGTGCATGAGTGTTTTTAACATATGCAAAAGCACGGACATGTACTCGATCATTTTATAGAACAATATTGAAAAAAAAATGTCCACAGCAAACAGTTTATGAATATGAACATGTTGAATGCCACGCTAATTTTACACCGCTTCACTGTGGCGCCAATTTCCTATTATTCCATATTATGTTGACGTATTATTAGAACAGATAAGTTTAAGCCTGTAAACATATATGATGCAGTTATCTTCCTTGAAGTGATCACCTTGGACACCGTGGCGCTGAAATTCACTTCTTTGTTTACATATGATTTTTAATATTTTTGTAAGAACCCACAGCCACCATTAGTTTATTTCAAGACTAGTGTGATTACCTCAAATTCATCTATATTGAAGTACAGATGAAAGTTGTAACCAGACATTCTCACAGTGATGTCAAGAAATCAATTTGAATTACTTTTGCGGTTCATTTGTTTTAATAACAAAGACAATGCCCCTAATAACAGATTGTCTAAAATTATTCAAATTATTGATATACTGAGTATCCCAAGAGAAAGTTTCAGTTTCATTGACTCACTGCATGACCACAACGAACCAGAGAATACAGGGCACAGGTCAAGCAGTAATGCGACTTTCAGGATTGTAGTCGCTATGGAGCGTTTTTCAGTAGACCATACAAAAATTTTACAAAAACTATAATTCGACGATTATGGCACAAAGAAAATTCAGTAATCATGATTTGCATAACATAAATAAAGCGCCAAGTGTTTTTCTGATCATGAAATAGGTGCATAAGTTCAAAATAAAAACGGTTCAACTATGAATAAACTTAAGTCAGGACGACCAAAATCATCAAGAACCGACGAAAACGTTGAGAGCGTATGATAATCCGTTCGTGAGACTCCCGACTATTTGTTCCTAAATGGGCAGGTGTTTTAAATGTGCTTAGATCATCATTACAACGCGTTCTGCACAATGATTTATATCTGCACCCCTATAAAATTCAATTAGTGCAAGAATTAAAGCCCAACGATGCCAGTCAAAGGCTTCAATTTGTTAACTGTCTGAGCATTTCAATTCATTCTTCAGATAAGGCACATTTGCGCCTCACTGGCCATGTTAACAAACAAAACTGCCATTACTAGAGCGCTACGAACCCACAATGCAAACATGAGAAACCCCTTTATTCACCAACAGTGAGTGTATGAGCTGTAATGTCAACGCGAGGAATTCTTCCTTAAAGATGAAAGTAGCTGCGCGTTAACAGTGACTACAGAGTGTTATGTGGAAATGCTAAACAATTTCTTGGCACCTGAATTGTAAAATTTTGCTGGTTATAATCAAAGAACATGATTTTGGTAGAATTGAGCTTCTAACATGTCTCTGTCACGAGTTCGTAAAATTTTCCTTTAAATATTGTTTTCCAGAAGAGGCGATACAAAATGGCCTTCACGTAGTCCTGATTTAACGCCTATGGATTTTCTTGTGGTGATATCTTAAACCAAGAGTATGCAGCAGCAATCCGAGCTCTCTGGTTCAATTGAAAGAAAATATCTATCAAGAAATGGCAGCTATTACCGAGACTACGTTCCCCTCAGCGCTCAGAAATTTTGCTTCTCATTTAAAAGAGTGTCGCAAGTATGCAGGATCACATTTATATGACATTATTTTTAATTTCAACAGACATACACATTTAGTAGATACTCTGCATAAAAATCATCTAAAAAACCTACTGAAGGTAATAAATCAAAAATTAAAACATAGAAAATCTATAGTTAGTCGTAAAATGGAAGGATCAAAGAAATGTGTTGATGCCTTCTAGTAAATATTCACTAAAATGACGACTATAAATAAAAAGTAGAAATCATACGAGGAACTAAAAATAGTTGCAGATTATAATTTAGGAAAATCTACAGTTCATTTATTAAATGAAATAATAAAAAGGTTAGTAATAGAACTATAATTAAATGTTTGTATTGAAAAAGAAACCGAAATATGAATAAAATATGACTTAGACAAAAAGACCAGAGACATAAGAAAAAAACTAATCCCACACATGACAGAGGCCAGAAAGAAGGGTAATAGAGCAATCATAATAAATGACAAAGTAATTATAGATAGAGAGGAATGGAAAATAAAGGAACTGGAGAGAGAAGCAGAGAGAGAGATGGAAAAGAAGTGGGAAGAAAACATAGCAAATAATGAAGGATATAAACAAGTGAAAAAAGGGGAAGATCTGCAGATAAAGAGAAAAAACCACCAAAAAAGAAAAGTCTAATAAAGGAGTAGTTCCAAAAAAAAACCGATATTGGACACAAAGCTTCTTACTAGCGCCACATACTAAAGAAAGAGGCGCGGCGGAAACAAAAACTAAAGATAGTGAAAGTGGCAAGAACGCAGAAGACAATCAAGTAAAGCAGAATATAGGAGGAGATAGATATGTGGAAAAAGTGGAATTTCAACGACGAATGCGTGAAATCACTAAAGCCAATTCAAAAAACTAAGAAACGAACAAGATGAGGGAACGGATAAGGACAACTACAAAGGATATGAAAAGGTTAAGAAAAGGAAAATCGGAAAGGAAATAGGTAAAGAAAAGAAAATAAACAAGAAGAAAATCAAAATAAGCACATGGAATGTTAGAACACTGTTGACAACAGAGAAGATGGAAGAAGTAGGGGCTGAATTAAAACGATACAAGATAGAGACAGCGGCTTTGCAGGAGATAAGATGGGGAGGTAAAGGAAGAATAGACGATGATATACTCAGGCGCCGAAAAGCAAGGAAGCCGTGGGGTAGAATTTATGATATTCGGAGAAATGAGGGCAAGGATTACGGAAGTCAAATTAATAGATGAAAGAATGGCATACATAAGAGTAGAAACAAAGCTGAACAGATGTCAATCATAAATGCATATGCTCCTACAGAAGCAGAGAAGAAAGAGGAAAAAGAAAAATTTTAGGAGAAACTAGAAGAAGAAATTGAAAAAATACCAAAAGAAGATCTGATAATTGTATTAGGAGACTTCAATGTACAAATAGGAAAAGAGAGCATCATAAAGTAACTTAGAGGGAAACACACAATACAGGATAAAACGAAAGACAATTAGATTATGCTACCTAGCAACCGAAATGAACATTGTCATAAGTAGTACCAAATTCAAGCACCCGAAAATACACAAAGTAACATGGACGTCACCGGACAAGAAGACGCAATCACAGATAGACCATATATTAATATTAAAAAGACGGCAATCATCAATAAATGATGTAAGAACATATAGAGGAGCATGCGCTGACACTAATCACTACATGGTAACTGCAGTAATAAGACAAAAACAAAGAAAAGTAGCGAAACAGGAAGTACTAAAAGAGAAATGAAATATAGGAAGACTAAAGGAGGACAAACTAAAGAAGCGATATGATGAACTGAAGAAAAATCTCAAAAATAAAACAAACAAGAACGATGTAATACCGTAAAGAAAACTTTCTACAGCGGTGCGCAATCATAACCGTCACTTCCGGTTGCCGTTAACCGATTTGGCTGAAAACCAATCCTATGAAAGGTACTGACCTAAGATGTGTGTATCCCCAGTTTGAAGTGAATCCGTTGTATAGATCAGAAGTTATCTTGTTTCCAGACACACAGACAGACAAACAGGATGATAATCTCATTAACTTTCTACTTTAAGCTTCGCTGTAGAAAGTTAATAACGGATCAATAGAAGAAAAATGAAACAACGTGAAAGAATCAATAAGCAAAGCAGCAGGAAAAATAATAGGGAAGGAAGGAAAAAAGAAAAGGAAGGAATAGTTCAATGAGTCATGTGAAAGAGCGCACGAAGTAAAAGTGGAAAAGAGACTAAAATGGTTAAGACGCAATATAGAAGAGCGAATAAAATGCGAAGAAAAGAGAAAGGAGTGCAATAAAAAAATAAGAAAAAGTAAAAGAGAATGGACAGAAGAGAAGATACGTGAAGTAGAAGAAGAGAGTAAGAAAGCAAATATGAAAAAATTCTACTAGAAGATCAACGAGTAAAACAAAGTGTATAAGCACAGACTAACAGGAATAAAAAACAAACAAGGCAAGGTAACAGAAAAGAAAGAATATAGAGGTATGGAGGGACCACTTTAAAAAGTTACTAAATACAAATCAAAAACAGGAAGAAGTAACGAGCGAAGAAGAAACAGATAAAGTCATGATAAAGGAACTTACGCTAAAAGACAAGAAGAAATCATAAACAGCAGCCGCAACACAAAGGCACCGGGCAAAGATGAAATAAATATGGAGCTAATAAAACATGGAGGTGACACACTACAGGAAACTTTATTGAGATTAATACAAAGAATATGGAGAGACGAAGAGATGCCAAACGACTTCAAAGTGGGTCAAATAATAACTATATATAAGAAAGATCACCAGCAGGTATGTAGGAACTACCGAGGAATTATACTACTAAACACGACCTATATATATTATTGTATATATCTTCTTCTGGCAGTGCCTATCCGTTTCGGATGTTGGCTATTAACATGGCTATCCTAGCTTTATTGGCTGCTGTACGGAAAAGTTGAGTTGTTGTTAAAGAGAACCATTTCCTTAGGTTCTGTAGCCATGATATTCTTCTACGTCCTGGGCCTCGTTTTCCGTACACTTTCCCCTGCAAGATGAGTTGCAGTAGGCCATATCGATGTTCGTTACGCATTATGTGCCCCAGGTATTCCATTTTACGTTTTTGACAGTGATGATTATTTCAGTCTTTCTGCATTCTACGCAGTACTTCTCTATTTGTAATCCGGTCGACCCATGAGATTTTCAGGATGCGTCTATAACACCACATTTCGAACGCCTCTAACTTCTTGGTAGTAGCCTCGGTCAGCGTCCAAGATTCCACCCCGTACAGGAGCACTGCGAATACGTAGCATCTCAGTAAACGAATTTTTATTGGTATTAAGAGGTCGTGGCTCTTGAATATTGTGTTCATTTTAATGAACGCTGCCCTGGCTTTTTCAATTCTTTGTTTTATTTCAGTTGAGTGATCCCATTGTTCGTTTAGACTTGTCCCTAGATATGTGTATTTCTCAACTCGTGTTATCTGTTGTTGGTTAACTATTAGACGTTGGTTGTATATATATTGTATATTATTGTAACTCTTGACATGAGTTTACTTCTGTCCAGACAGTCAAAAGCTTGCTCGAAGAAGAGCGATATATATATATATATATATTGTATATTATTGTAACTCTTGACATGAGTTTACTTCTGTCCAGACAGTCAAAAGCTTGCTCGAAGAAGAGCGATATATATATATATATATATATATATAGAGAGAGAGAGAGAGAGAGAGAGAAGTCAGGCAAGGTGATGCCCTGTCAGCAACACTCTTCAATTTAGCACTAGAACACATCACCAAAAAAATAAACAAAGAAACAATAAGATCAAGAGGAGGGCAAATAATAGCATAAGCGGACGACATAGCAATTATAGCAAAAGGCGTGACATACTTGCTAAGATGTTGGAAGAAATAATAATGGAAGGTCAAAAGATTGGACTTAAAATAAATAATAATAAAATAAAAATAATGAGAGTGGGGAAGCAGATGCAGAGAGGAAAAGTTAAATTATGCAACCAGGAATATAAAGAGGTAGATAAATTTAAGTATCTGGGGGTTATGATTTCCAGTGATGGGGGCAGAGGAACAGAAATAAAAGATAAGATGTTATCTGCAAACCGAGCTTTCTATGCCAATAAGAAACTACTAAGGAGGAAAATTATATCAAATAAAATCAAACTAAAAATAAGAACAAAGAGCTAATACAAGAAATAGAGGAAGACATTGTGAAGAAAATAAAGCAGCAGAGAGCGAAATGGTTAGGACACGTACTGAGGTCAAACAACCAGGAAACGACGAAATTAATAACGAAGTGGACACCGGCCGGAAGACAAAGGAAAGGCAGACCAAAGTTAAGATGGATCGACGAAGTGAAAAAGGATCTAAGAGCAATAGGAATTGAAAACGTAGAGGAGTTAGTCGAAGATAGGAAATTATGGAGTAGGATATGTAAAGCAGTTGGGAACGGACCGGACAAGGACTGATTTACCCAGAATCGATCTAAAAAGCTTCACCAGAAGTGGCACTACCTCTCCATGGGGTGTTAAGCGTTAGTAATATTCAAATAGGTAATTCACAGAAGTATTGAAATTCCTGACTTTAGAATGAAAAGAGCTATGGTTTTCACAAATTTCCGACATAGAGAAGTTAAGGATTACCTTTTTTCACCTACGAGTTCATTCAGAAAACCACATAACGCAATTAAAACTAATGCCAGGACAAATCAAAACCAAGAGATGATTTTGACAAATATGTTATGGAAAAAATTCCAAAAACCTAAATAGAACAAAGATTTGCATAGAACATTTTGATAATTAAACATGTTGCTCAAGCAAAAAATGCTCCATAACAAATTTCCCACGCCTACATTAATGAACGTCAATCAATAACTATCAGAATTGGGTCAAAACAAAATGAGACAAATAAGTTGTATACCTGTAAATGACAATTAAAAACTTAATCTCTCCATTTACATCTCCCTATTTGGTAAAATCTAAAAAATCACAAAACGTATGGTTATTTATAGGTACCAAAGAATCTATAAGCCACTTTCTGCACTTCTGGAATAAATGTTTCTTAAAATACAAGTGTTATTTAATAAAAGTTTGGCCACCCTATTTACTCCTCCTCTTTAATATTTAGTTTGTTATAAAACTCATCATCAAATGCCAAGCAAGAGATCATGTTTGAAATTCATTAATATCTAACACAAAAGACTATCAACTATCATTAACGCAGTTCTAGTAAAACAATCAAATACTCCATTAATTCAATTACTATAAATTACTGATTGATTTTATTATCTGTTAAAAATGTCCAATTACTCTGTTAATAAAGTTCAAGCATGAGCTTAATACCCAAATAAAAATGGTTAATAATGGGTTGGCGAATAAGTTTGTTCGGTTTTATTAACAGTTTTATTTAAAAAAAAAAAAAACAATCATTTTAACAATAGATTAATCAATAATGTATTCTCAGTTACTGTTCACAACCTGTTCCCACTTCTCGACCAATTTGTTGATACCGTTCCGCCAAAAATCGCCTGGTCTGGTGTCGAAGAAGTTGTTGAGCCAGTTTTTGAGGTCCTCTTCGTTGTTGAAGGTAACGCCCCTCATATGGTTCGACAGGGAGCGGAAAAGATGGTAATCTGTTGGCGCAAGGTCCGGAGAGTACGGTGGATGTTGAAGAACCTCCCATTCAAGCTCTTGAAGGGCGGCTTTGACGACCTGTGGGGCCTGGCGTTGTCGTGGAGCAGGATGACTTGGCCTTGTCTATCGGGCCTTTTCAGTCAAATAGCTTCATTCGCGCGGTGTAGCTGGGCAATGTAGAGCTCCTTGTTGACCGTGGCGTTCTTTTCGAGCATTTCCCAGTGTACCATGCCCTCCCAGTCCCACCATACGCAGATCATAGTCTTCTTTGGATGGAGATTCTGCTTTACTCTCGACTTCGGAGTTTCTCCTGGAGCCACCCACTCTTTTCTTTGCTTCATATTGACATTTCTCATCTCCCGCGACGATTTGATACAAAAAACGTTGTTTGTGCCCACGTGTTGCTCGATGGCCGGCCAGATGTTGTGAAGCAATTTGAAGGCGATTTTCTTTGTTGTTTTCTGTAAGGTCGTGAGGCACCCAAGCTCCCAATTTTTCGGCAAATTCCATTGAATGAAGATGGTTGAGTATGGTCTGATGACACTGCACAACAAAATTGCAACTTTTGTCTGATGATTGACTTTTATCACGTGGTGTTTACTAATTTGACGTCGCTAATTTCAAATATAACCTCAGTTTTTTTGTAACGGCTCTTGTTTACGAGATATAGCTTTCACGAAAAAATCACTGTGTTAGTGTGTTAATTTGCTTGTAATTAAGAAAATATTAAGTTTTTTTAATATAATTTGATATGGCATCGTCAAGAAGAGTTTGTGTCAATGATCCGAATCATTTTTGTTTCATTTGCGGAGAGTATATGTTTAAAGAATACCGTTTGAATGTGACAGCGTTCATGATTGAGGCTTACAAAAATTACTTTGGTCACACACTAGAAATGAAAGACAAGCCTTGGATTCCAAAAAATGTATACAAAATGTGCGTTGAGTTTCTACGTTTGTGGACAAATAAGAAAAGGAATAGCTTTAGGTACGAAACCACCATGATCTGGACTGAACCCTTGAACCACCATGACGACTGTTATTTTTGTTTGGTGAACATAACTGGCATTAACCGAAAAAATCGATCCAAATGGGAATATCCTTCCATACGGTCGGCACATAGACATGTTTTGAGTCCTAAAATATCACTTGAACCTCAAGCTGGTGCTTCACAGGCGGATCCTATGCATTTTGAGGGGAAAACTAACGGTAGTGATAATGACCTTGAATGTGACCTGAAAGCGCCAAAACTATTCAACCAAGATGATTTAAACGACCTTGTCAGAGATCTGGGACTGTCAAAGGCTGCTTCAGAAATTTTGGCTTCTAGGCTAAAAGAAAGAAACTTAGTAACAAAAAAAAACGAAAATTACTTATTACCGCACAAGAGAACAAAATCTCAAATATTTTGCTGAAGAAAATGATTCCGTATTTTGTAAAGATGTACCTAGTTTAATGGCTGCAATGGGATTTCAAAATTACTTTTCTAGTGAGTGGCGTTTATTCATAGACTCATCAAAACGTAGTCTAAAATGTGTTCTCTTACACAATGGGAATAAATTAGGGTCGTTGGCTATTGCACATTCCACAAAAGTAAAAGAAGAATATACAACTATTGCTCTGGTTTTAGACAAAATTAAATATGTGGAACACAATTGGCTCATATGTGTTGATTTAAAAATGGTCAACTTTCTTTTAGGCCAACAAGGTGGTTATACAAAATATCCCTGTTTTCTTTGCTTGTGGGACAGTAGAGCTAAAAATCAACATTGGATTAAAAAAGATTGCCCCCCTCAGGAAGCGCTAGTTCCAGGACAACAGAACGTGATAAACCCACCTTTAGTATCAAGGATTCGTATAATTTTGCCTCAGTTACATATAAAACTAGGACTTATAAAACAATTTGTAAAAGGTCTTGACAAAAATGGAAATTGTTTCCTTTTCCTATCAAAAAAGTTTCCAAAACTGAGTGCAGAAAAGATAAAAGCGGGAATTTTTGATGGGACACAAATAAGATCATTAATAAAAGACTCAAATTTTACGGACACTATGACAGAGATTGAGAAAACGGCATGGAATGCGTTTGTTTGGCTTGTTCAAAATTTTTTGGGAAATAAGAAAAGTCCTGAATTTTCTCAACACATCGAACAACTGATGAATCACTTTCAAAGGCATGGATGTAACATGAGCATCAAGTTACACGTTCTCCACAACCACCTGGACTATTTTCCCACCAATCTTGGGGACCTAAGTGAAGAACAGGGCGAGCGATTCCACCAGGACCTCCGTACCATGGAGGAACACTATCAGGGCTACTGGAACGCACACATGATGGCTGACTAATGTTGGAGCATTCAGAATAGCTCTCTGCCTTCGGCTTCAGTAAGAAATCATATAAAAGAAGTTTTTTTCATCTTAAGAATTAAATAAATTAGAATTATCTCTAAATTTATAGTGTTTTATTATAAAAAAAACCCATGTCATATTTTTTTAACTAGAGCTGATACAGAAATTTCAATCACAGAATTGAAATCGTCATCAAAAATTGGACTAATATCATGCAACATAACCCAATCATCAGAAATGCTGTTGTGCAGTGTGATCGCAGTTCATTTTTTCCGCCAATTCGCAACTTGCTTGGCGACCGTCCTTCAAAGTGCCTTGAGACGCTCTTCATCGAATTCCCAAGGTCTTCCACTACGGGGCGTATCATCCAGGTCAAAGTCGCCATTTTTGAACTTCGCAAACTTTTTGTGCTGCACGCTCGCCTATAACATCTTTTCCGTACACACTGCATATGTCCCGAGCGGCTTCAGCAGCTTTTTGTCCTCGATGAAAAACGAAGAAAAGCAGGTGTCGAAAATGCTGATTTTTGCCCTTGGATATTCCATTTCTGTGCCTGAAAAGTGATGAAAAATTAAATTATTCAAAAAATAAATAACACAGTTTTGTATAGCAGAAAAAGATCTTTGTAATAAATACTAACACTCTACCAAACAGCAAACAAATCATTGTAAAACAAAAGAATAAATAAAACCGAACCAACTTATTCGCCAATCTAGTACATTAAAATTAGAAAACACAAAAGCAGAGAATGAAGTTCAGTCTAAAAATTAATTATTTATAATCAAATAATTAACTAAAAAAAACATAGAAACAATTTTATAACCAAATACCTAGTGCATAAAAGTACAAGTGATAACATTATCATGGATGGAAATATGAGGATCAAAAGGCAACCAATTTATTTCTATTTTATATCTATAATTAGTTAAAAACTACAAATTAAGTGTGAGAGTGATATGAACAAAGTAAATTAGCCATGACCAACACATACAATTAGGCAGGTATGCAGCTTGCACTTGCCAATCAAAACGGGCATATGATAATAAACCCACATATACTTAGTTATCATATAATTTCCAATTTGCAAATTATTAATCAAACACCTTATCAACCTTCAACAAAATTCCTAACATTACTTCTACTTTATCATATGCTCTTGTGCCCTAAAGACCTGTTATTGGCTTAATGTTCCATGTTGGCAGCCTCATATACCTATTTCTCGCTGGTCGTCGTTCAGTGTCCTGGTCCGAGGCTTCCTAAATTACTTTAAATCATCTTACTCGTATAGGTGGTTACCCCGATAACAAGCCCAATTTAACCTCTAGGGACAAGGACCGGTTTATTCCCACCAGCACTGGGTCACCAGAGCCTGGTTAGTTTCTAGCAGGGTACACCACATGCAGGTGAAGTTGGCTTTTGGGTTGGCTACAAGTTCAGGCGCCATAACCCCTTACACCCCTTGCCATTACTAACTCCTGCAAATAACGAATAGCAAGTAGTAAAGTAGAAAAAAGAATGAGAAAAACAAAATTATAAAAAACAAACGAAAATTGATAAATATTGGCTTGGTCATCCAACTGATGCGACTAATTATAGGTTTAATTCACTATCACTGAGGAAGATAACAACTGAAAAGAACAACAGTAAACCTAAACCTCCACATTATTTGTACCAGGTGTGAAAAATATATTTCACTAATCGAATCACTGAATGAAACAGCAAAAGATCCAACCAAAAAAAGGGAGAAACCTTACTAAAACAACAAAACGCTTATACAAAAAGCACACCGTTTTATACTTACAAACTAATTCAAGACAGATGTTTCAGAGTTGTATTAAAAACCTATACTATTCCACTAGTCTGGAAGACATAAAACAAAGTATATAAATGCTTAGTCACAAAGTTGTCAATATATTGAATGTTAAACAAAATCACTAAATAATTATTATCCATGTTTTTTATACATCTTTAACAAAGCAAAGACAATTAAGATATTTATCACAAAAAAGATAATACAACATTGTTATCTTTGAAGCACTACAACTTAACAAAAGTATTTCCTCAGCATACCAAGTGTCAGTGGTTTGGAAACAAAAAATTTCTGGCAAATGAATATATGAAGATATATAAACTGTGCAGAATATCTTTAAGCCACAAAATATACGTGGAAAACAAAGAATAACGCAGTAAAATGTGTAAATTGTCAAAAGAGTTATCCAACTAAATCTAAAGACTGCATAGTGCATATGTAATTACAGCAGAAGTTGTAGCTGAAATTACAGCTAGTCAATAATAAAAAAATACCATGAGTTACCAAAATACAAGAACGCCTATAAGCTACAGCCCTAGAAATGTAGAAAAAAACAGTAAAACTCAAGATTGCATTGGTGTACTGTCCACCAAACCATAATATTAAAAAGGATTACTTTAAAAGATTCTCAATACTTTAGAAAAGATTCCTAGCTGCAGCTAAAGGGCTATAACTCCAAAAATCAGCATTGGAGCTAGAGGTAGACAACGATTACAAACAATAAAACAAAATAACTTGAGCTACTTATCATCAGAGGAGACAACTTACTGGCCCACAGGACTAACAAAAAATCCTGATCTACTAGATTTCTGTACAATCAAAGATGTTGATCCTAAACGTTGCTATATAAAATAATATTTTGATTTTTCATGTGATCATTCGCTCATAATAATACAAATGCATTTTGAGGTGCTACTAACCAAAATGCAACCAATCCTTAACAGCAAAAAAACAAATCGGGATCATTTCAGACTATATAGATCAAGAAATCAAATTCGAGGTACCACTTAAGACACCACTGAAATTTGACCAGGCTGTAAAAACACTAACAAAAAAACATTCAAGATGCCATTTACGCAGCAACTCCAGAAAGCAGTATAAGCGAAATAAAAGAAGAATGTTTTTTAGTATTAAGAGACAAAATCAAAGAGGAAGGCAAGAAAAAGACGGCAAGCTATCACAACAGTGGAAAACGAGGCTACATTTAATCAATCAATGGCAGATCTAAAGCTATTGATAAGAGAAATCAAGAATAATTCAATACAAAATTGGAAGCATATGAGAACAAAATACTGACAACTTCATAGGATGATTGAAAAAAATCGCAGATGACATCCAAAATCAAAATGATTATTTACAAAATAGTAGTACTAAAAGTCATTCAAGTAATTAAAATATATATACATTCTACAGCAATTCCAAAGTAAAGTGCTTCACAATATTGTAAACGCACTATGGTATGTGACAAACGCAATAATACAACAAGATCTATGCATGTCTACAGTGCAGGAATAAATTGAAAGCTTCAGTAAAAAAAAAGTGAACATGTGAAACTGCATCTAAACAAGTTAGTAACTCGTTTAACCTTGTGACTTACCTACTAAGTTTCATTAATTGGATGTTAGCTACTAGTACAATGCTCATTTCCCACATTGTTATAGCTTAGTTAATTAGGTAAATTAAGTAATTAAGAGAAAGGAGAACTTCAGTGAAATCTTCTCCAATGTGTCATTTAATACATAAATTACACAAAATACTTATTATCTCTGTTGAGTCAAAAAAAAGAGGAGACATAAAAATCAATACAGCAGAATTAACCAAAAAAGTCAAACAAAACAAAGATACAATAAAAAGAGCAATTAAATCAAATGGTACCAAGTAAGATTATTTGAAAAGTAAATTAAAAGTCCACGAGAAATGGAATTATAATGACTTGGAACAAATTATGTTAAAAGTTATAAACCAACAACTGCTAATTAATTGTAAAGGACAGAAATAGAATAGATTAAAGATATCAACCCAAGGAAATTCAGCAGTCCTCTATGTCTGATGAACATAAAACTCAAGTACCAAATATTTGTAAAAGAGAAAAACAAGCGATAAATATTATCCTTCAAATTTCCTGAAAGAAAAGGACGAATTAAAACCATTAGTAAAATATTTAAGAGAGCAAACACAGTACAGATTCCTGAAATGTAATACCTTAATTGTGAATAAATAAAAGACGAAAATTGAGAAAATAAAACAAATGCTAAAGGACGTAAAAACAACTAAGTAAAGACACCGATCACAAGAGGAGCAAGCAAATGTATGAACATGCCTAAGTGCGAATCACGTAGAACCAGAATTAGTTCAGATAATATTAGCATTCCTTACATACAAGCAAATCCCACAAAAAAACCCTAACAGACAGCAATTACAACAAAAGAGGAATCTCATTACAATAACATGAGGTACGACCATGGATAAGATAATAAATTTGAAACTTATCCGCAGTAGTATAGTCATCATTAGAGGTATTAGTGGTCATGTCCTAAAATAAGCTAAAAAAATCAAAGTAATAACATGGAATGGTAAAACCAAGCTGCAACTTGGGAAGATGTATGATATTATATATATAATATAAAATCATAGATAAAGGAGATGGTGGATTCCAAAAAGATACCTATAGCTTCTTCTTCAGTGGAGACGCAATTCAGACGAAAAGAGTTGGCTTCTTTATAACAAAACAGTTTCAGAAGGAGGATACTGTATATTAAGCCACTCTCCGGAAGATTGGCGATACTTAGAATTAAAAAAAAGTAAAAATTTAACCATTGTAAATACATATGCTCTCACTACAAGTACCAAAGATGAAAAGGATCAGTTCTATTAAGATTTGCAAAATAAATGTCATCAGATGCCTATAAAAGACATCATAATACTCCTTGGTAATTTTAACACCCAATTAGATAACGAAGACTTCTTGCAAGTTACAAAAAACAGGCAATTCATGAAAAAACAGGTAAAAATGGGCACAAGCTCTGTTAAATTGTTGCAGCTTTCAACTCCTTTATAGTAATAACAAACATACAAGCCAAACAGATCACATTTTAATTTCAAAAAATAGCCTAAGAACCGTATGTGACGCCAGAACCTACAGAGACGCTAATACCAAAGCAGAACATTACATAATACTATCAACGCTGAAACAATGCAAATTCATAGAAAACAAAATCAAATTATATAAAAAAAGTGAAATACAGAAAAACTGCAGACGCAGTGGTGTAAACAAAACTATCTCAGAGAACTACCAAAATTAAACGAAACAGTACCACTATCTAACTCTATTGAGACTTCCTGGACTCTAATTAAAAGTAATATTATCACCGCTGCTAGTCAGGAAATACTGGTACGATGCAGAATTCAAACAAGCAGAAGAAAATAAAATCAAATTCTGATTCATATGAATGAAAACTAATAAAGAAGAAGATATGGAAAGCTATATAAAAGCTAGGAACAATGTGAATAATTTATTTAAGCGAAAGAGAAATGTATGGATAAACCAAAATGAAAGTGTTTTTCAAAAAGATTAAAAACGCACAATAAACCTACCTATAAAGCAAAAGGGTTTAGAAATAAGGATAGAAAATAGTATGTGATGAAAAGAAGGTAAAAACATCTGGAAAGAATACTTTCATTTTTATACAAAATAATAATAATCTACAACCAATTGCAGATTATTTATGTATGAAAAGATGTATATCCTAATCACCAAAATATGAGAAAAAGAAATAATACCTAGAGATTGGTCTCGATCTGATGTGATCATATTACATAAAAAAGTAGCAGAGATCTGAAAAAAAATATTAATCACACTGTTGAGTATTCCCTATAAAATGCTAGCAAGCTTAATTAAAAATAGATCAGTACAACACTCTGAGCACATTTTTACACGACTACCAGCAGTTTCTGAGCACGAAAAAGTACAGTCAATGCAATACATATATTATAAATGACCTGTGAAAAAGCACATGTATATAATATAAACCTGCACTTCATCTTCATTGACTTTAAGAAGACCTTTAATTTGATAGATAGAAGCAAAATGCTGTAAAAACTAATTGGATGAGGAATACCACTGAAATCGGTAAGACTTGTCAGAATTACACTAAACAATAACAGTAGCAGTCAAATTATAGGATACAACAACCGATAACTTTGCAATAAATAAAGGCATAAGGCAAGATGTTCTTTCATCCCCTCTGTTCAATAGTACACTAAAAGCAATAGTGAGGAAATTAGGTCTACTAGACAAAATTATCACCCACATGGTACAAATAACAGTCTACGGAGATAATATTACTATAATCGGCAGACCAAAAGAAGAGCTAATAAGGACAATTAACCTAGCTTAAATCGCAGAAGAATATAGATTATTTTAGATTATTTATCAATGAAGAAAAAGCAAAATACATATACATTAAAAAAACATCGAAAGCAGCAACTCATTAAAAGTAAGGCACTGAATTTAAACGTATACAGGGTGTTCCTAGATTTAATAGGATTTAGGGTTGATACATATTTCCGTAAAAATAAAAAAAAACAGTTAGGCATTCATGGTCAGTGTTTAAAAAGAAATCAATTGGCACAAAGTCCATCTCTAACCGTTTTGGAGATACAAGCCAAAAATTATTTTTAGTTGATTTACATAACTTCGTTTTTTATGAATATTTTTAAAACATCAAAAATGTTAATATTACTTTTTTACCTCTTAAAGTATTGAGATATAAGATAAACTTGTATTTTTTTTTAAATAAGAACCACAGTTGGCTATGCCACCAATAAAATTGCTTATTTTTACTTTCCAAAAATATAGTTTGATATTTTTATTTTGAATATTGTGACATTTATAACCAATTCATTAATATTCTTAAATATTTAACGGAAATAGGTGTAAACCCGAAATCCCATCAAATCTGGGTCACCTTATCCAAACCTTCAATTACGTAGGCTGTGTTAGGAAATAAAACTAACTTAAAAAACAATCATAGATTGCAGAAGAGAAATAAAGCATATAGTAATACAAGCAGAAAAATATGATTACAAGGAACAAAATTTAGGAGAAAATAAAGTATTAAAACTGACAGCCAGGCATAGATTAGTGTTTATAAATTGTCTTTTTAAGAGACGAAAGGGAAAAAGATGAACAGGGCAAACAGCTAATGGGGCAAAAAATGATCGATTTTGTTATGGCTAACAAAAGAAATAGCATTAAACACTAAAATAGTGAATAAACTAAAATTTGAGATAGATCATCGATTAGCAAGACCGATAATACGCGTAAATAGGAAAAAGGAAAGAGCAAAAATATTTGCTAACAGAACAAACAGAAATTTAAATGAGTGAATACCAAAATAAACTTGCAGGAACACTTGAAAAGACACAAGACAAACAAAATGAGTTTGCAACAGGCTTACAACTTGATCATAAAAGAAATACCGAGGGTAACTAGTCAGTTACATATTTGAAAAGCCTCAAAACAAAGTACACTTTAAAAGAAACCAGATAAATAATTAGAATATGGGAAGAGTTAAAAGAAAAGAGAAATCAAAATATCAGAGCAAGGATCAAACATTGCAAATTCAACAAAGTAACAAAAAGAGCTAGACAATGAGATATTCGTAATATCAAAAAGAAGTTACTATAAATGTTTTAGAGGTAATATAATTCACTAAATGGGTTATAAAAGAATTATCCACAGGGAAGCAGTGGATGCAATGAAAAAAAAACTCTCATAATAATAGAAAAGAATATGATAGAATGAAAATTATAAATTTATATGGCAGGCATTAAAGTTGCATAAGAATGGAAAAAATTGACTCCACTTTCAAAATTAACAAAGAAGTGTGACAATCTGTAATACAGCCAAAATTATAAAGTAATACTAGAATATAAAAAAAGTGCACTAAAAGTATCTAAATTATAGTGTAAAGAAAATAACGAGTGATTCACCTTATTTAAGTAAATCTTCACACATTGCTCATAGATGAGCCACAATCCAACTGGACTGCTTTGCCATAGATATAATGACTAATGGACTAGACTAAAACACTGAACTCCATTGAACACCCATGTATATGGTAGGCACTGTGAGAGCAGGAAGTCAACAATAAATATATCAACCTTGTAAAAGAAAATATGAAAGAAGCACACATTAGAACTGAAAGAGATGGTTTAACCTTCCAAGTAAATAAAAGAATATGTCATATTCACTATCTCAGATGCTATTTAATGCCACTCTAGAAAATCTCTTTAGGAACTTGAATTGAGATCAGCAAGGAATTAATATCAATGAAAAGTGGCTAACAAATTTGAGGTTTACAGATGATTTATTATTGTTCAGTTAACCACTACAACAAATAAAAAGAATATTTAGAGCACTAAACACCTGAAGCAAAATAATTTGTTTAAACATTAGTTTTTAAAAACTCATATGCTTGCAAATCAATGAACATCAAATATACTAGTGGAAGAAAAGAAGGTTGAAGTAGTTTCAAAAGCAATTTATTTATAGCAACTACTATTGATTAAAAATAGACAAGAAAAAGAAATAAAAAGAATTAATTAAGAATGGAAGAAATTCTGGGACTTAAAGTTTATATTCAAAAGTGATATTGCACTTAAGCTAACAAATAGTGTTTAATGTGTGATACCAACATTAACACATGGTGTGTAAACGTACGCCTTAAATAAAAAATCGAAATAAAAAGTATGGCAGTTACTCAGAACAAAATGATGATATCACTTTTGAATATAAAATTAAAGGGCCAAATGCAAACAGAAGTAATTTAAAAAAAAAACTGATGAAAAGTCAGGACATACTAGAGGGTACTAAACTGCTATGTGGATGTTGGTAGGCCACCTGACTAGATGAAAAAACTGATGGGAATTAACACCACCAATTGGGCATCCACCTTGACTAAGAGAAGAAAAGAGAGTCCAAAAGTAAGATGGGTGGATAAAATAAAAGAGCTTACAGGCAAAGAATGGAAGACGAAAGCAAAAGACAGAACATAGTGGGTTCTTCTTTTATAGGAGGCTATTTATTATATTTACAATAGGCATTGCTAAGTTTGTGGGTATCCACTTTGAAAAATGATTGATATGGCATATGCACATATGGAAAAAACGCAAACTGGAAGCTAAGTCCCATAAACACTCTTGGCTGCTAGGTAAGAAGTTCGTTTTCACCCTGCAATAAATTGTTCGCATAGAATGTTGTCTTCAAACCAGTACAGATCTATGGGTACCAACTTTGGCAAACAACGTCAAAATCAAATATAAAAATTATTGAAAGGTTTCAGACAAACGTAGTATATGCTGTGACAAATAATCCCTGAATTGTGACAAATAAATATATCTGATGTACCTACACCTAGAAGTACTTACAGTAAGTTAATGTGATTGTGAATGGCAATGTAAAATACATTTAGCGTTCAGAAAGGGCAACATGTTGGCAACGGCTAAAGCGTAAGATGACACTGGATTGTACAAAAGCAATAAAAAAAGCCTAGGCTTTTAGAACTGTAACTACCTTAAAATAAGAAAAATTGTAGTGTCTCAAAATAATTTACTGTTAAATGTACTAAATATCTCTCTTATGTGTTATCACTGCACAAAAATGCTTAATATTAATTTTTTTAATTGATTGCACTGTATACAATAAAAAAAAGAAATATAGGCAGAGTTACATTCAAACATCAAATGTTACAATTGACGAACAGCTCATTTTATTCAGGAGCAAGTGTTCATTTACTCAGTGCATTTTAAACATACCAAGAGAATACGACAAACTGAAAAAAACTAAACTAAACTAAACTAAAAGAAAAGATACACATAAAAATAACCAATTAAAATACAACTATTAAAATCCTAACTTAATCCTTAAATTGATAAGCAATTGAGGAAGTAGATAAAATGGCTAACAGGGTAGACAATCAATGCACCATAAATGTTCCAATGCAAGACCATTCAAAATTTAAAATGTTAAACAAGTTCATTATAAATTTTCCAACTTAAGCTTGCTACACAAAAAAACTACATCACTCTAGAGCAAATAAGAAGAACAAGAGGAACATACCTTAACTTATACAAACAATTTTAACACCCCATACAGTAAAGGAAAACTTGAAAGAGAATTACATCAGAAGTTATACAAGCTCCATCAACAAATAGCACAAAAAGCATGGTAAAGATAATTTAATGATTGCAAAAAATCCTATGGCCATGGAAACAGAAAAAAAATTCTAACAAAAAACTCAGGAAGTACCCCCAGAAACATGGTCATCGGAGCTACCAATAATAAAGATCAATTCCCTCCAAAAGTTAATCAAGAAAACAAACAAAAACACAAACGACTTTATTTATGCACCTTCAATGTTAAAACACTAAAATCTGAAGAAAAACTAGGAGAATTAGAATTACCTGTACAAAAAATCAATTAGGACATTATAGGGCTATCAGAAGTTAGAAGAAAATGAGAAATAATTGAAAAAAGAAGAAATGGAACAATTTTATATTGGAAAGGGTTAAATAATGGCTTAGCCGGAGCTGGTTTTTGCATAAACAAAAGATGAATCACAAACATTGACGAATTTAGAGGTATCTCTGAAAGAATTATAATATTGTCAATTGTCATAGATAGAAATTACATCCTAGTATTAATACAAGTTTATGCTCCAACAGAAAATAGCACAAAAGAAGAAAGCAACTCATTTTAGGAAGAATTCAAATCAACAATAAACATCTACATTAACAAAAACAAAACTAAACATCTGATGGCTCTAGGAGATTTTAACTCAAAAATTGGACAACCAAATGAAGAAGAAAAGGCAGTATATGGCAGGTGAGAAATTAATTGAATTCACCAGGTGCAACAAATTTACTATAACCAACATACATTTTAAAAATGCTCCCAGACAAAAAGTGGAGATGGCTCACTCCAAGCAGGAGGATTAAGAATGAAATTGACTTTATTATTACTAATAACAGACTCTTGATATCAGACACAGAACGAGTAAATAGAATAGAATTCAGCTCAGACCACAAAATGATAAAATCGACTATAAAAATAAAAAGCTAAATTATCTGAAAAAAGTTATACCAAAATAAAATCTCAAAAAATAACCAAAAAATGAGACTGTACAATATCGACAACACTTAAAAACACAGCAGTATCAACCCGAAAAACAGGAAAATCTTATAGCATACAACATAGAAAATAACTCCAAAAAGCTAACATGTTTAAGAAAAACAAATCTGAATCAAATACACAATACAATATATTTTCAGAGAAACACAAAAAAATGTTATCAAAAAAAAAAAACAACTGAAAACAGGCTCTCCAGCAGCAGAAACAAAATAGAATACAGAGTTGGATAACATCTTTGCTCTCTTAAGCAATAAGAAACAACTTAAGAGAACACTCAATTAAGATTGATAAGATCTTAAACGCGAAATGGAAGACCCAGATCAAAATAACAAAAGGAAGCAATATTGAAGTGTTTTATAAGAATCTATACAAATCCACCCAAATAAACAATAAGAAGGAAGAAGAGTCAAATATAACTATAAACAAAATAACACCAATCACGCAATCCGAAATTAGAAAAGCAATAAAAGTCAAAAAACAGAAAATTACCTGGAGATGACATCCACAAAATGATGAAAGCAAGCATGGAAGATAGACAGATGTGCAGTGTGTTCATCAAAATCCTTGCTGAAAAACAAATTCCAGCTTGATGGACGAGGGTAAGAGGATAAAAACTGATGAATACTATCTCTCAAATATCCTAAAGAAAAGTAAAGAACTTCTACAAATAGTGAAATATCTAATATAATATTTCCAAAGATTGAACAAGAAGACAAACAAAAACATAAACGACCGTACATACGCGCTTTCAATGTTAAAACAATAAAATCTGAAGAAAGAGTAAGAGAATTAGAATCAACTGTAGAAAAAAATCAATGAAGACATCGTAAAGCTATCAGAAATTAGAAGAAATTGAAAAAAGAAGAAGAATTGGAACAATTGTATGTTGGAAAGCGTTAAATAAAGGCTTAGCTGGACCTGGTTTTTGCATAAACAAACATTCAAGAATTTAGAAGTGCCCCCGAAAACAGTATTATCATTATTATAGAAATTACTACCTAGTACTAATGCAGGTTTAGGCTCCAACCTAAAATACCACATATGAAAAGAATGACTCGTTTTATGAAGAATTCGAATTAACAATAAACAAGTACATTAGCAATAACAAAAACCAAATATCTGGGAGATTTTAACTCAGCAATTGAATAACTAAAAGAAGAAGAAGTATATGGCAAAATAAATTTGTGAGGCGAGAAATTAATTGAATTTGCCATGTGACACAAAGATATTATAACCAACAAGTTATTTAAAAGCGCCCAGGCAGAAAGTGGAACAAGAATTAAATTGACTTTATTTTTAATAATAACAGATCTTTGACATCAGAGACAGAACCACTAAACATAATAAAATTAATTCAGCTCCAACTACAGAAAGGTAAGATCAACAATAAAAATGAAATTCAAATGATCTGAAAAATTTATACTAAAATAACATCCCAAAAAACGAGAACGGTGTAATACTGCAAAGGAAACTTTCTACAGCGGTGCGATCAAGTTAGGAGAAAAACTTTTAAAGTCGAATGATATGCTGCATGATATATGTAAGAATAATGAATTTTCGAAATCGTAACAGTCACTTCCGGTTGCTGTTAAGCAATTTGGCTGAAAATCAATCCCATGAAAGGTACTGACCTAAGATGTGTGTGTGCCAAGTTTGAAGTGAATCTGTTTAACAGAACGGAAGTTATAATGTCTCCAGACACACAGACAGACAGACAGGATGATAATCTTATTAACTTTCTATAAGTTCCGCAGTAGAAAGTTAATAAAAAAACATGGGACCCTGTAAAATATAGACGAAACTTAATGCAGCAGTATCGATACAAAGAAAATAGGAAAAATACAACATTGAAAATAAACTCCAAAAAGCTAATATATTTGAGAACAACTCAAAATCAAATTTTAAATCCAATATATTTTCAGAAACTACACAGAAATTATTAAATTAAAAGAAAAAGAGCTCTCCAGTAGCAGAAACAAAATAGAATATGCAGAGCTAGACAAGATAACAAAAAGAGCAGTACGAAATGACTTAAGAGAACGTCGTTCAATTAAAATTAATAAGATCTTAAACGAAACAGGTTCAACTAGGAAAGTCCAAGAACAAATTAGTAGAGCTAGGAAATACTTTTGCAAAATGGAAGACTCAGATCAAACCAATAAAATGGTATATAGCTGTGAGGAAATATTAAAAGTAACAAAATTTAATAAGAAACTATACAAATAAACAGTCAGAAAGAAGAAGAGTCAAATATGACTTAGAAAAGGAATAAAAAAGTAAAAAACCCGGAAAATTACCTGGAGACAACAACACTACCTATAAAATGATAAAAGGAAGCATGGAAGAAATAATAGACGAGCTGTGCAGTGTGTTCAAGAGAAACAACGAGGTCTAGATCATTTATTTGAAAATTGAACATGACATAAGAAAGGAATCCTTATAAAAGGTTTCTATCAAACCTTAGGTTCACAGATGATGTCTTGCTAATAGCAAAAAGTGGAGAAGAATTACAGATAATGCTAAATGAAGCAGGCCAAAAAAATGGTCTAAAAATAAACAGTAAGAAGTTACAAATTCTCGTTAATAGCACAGAGTGCAACATTACAATCGAAAAACCAGCAAATACCTTACATGAAAGAAGTAACGTATTTGGGACAAACAATAAATTCTGGTCACTTGAACAAATATAAGATAATAAACCAAATAAAATAAAGTTAATTCATATATAACATCAACATTATTTTAAGGTGCATAAACTTGGACAATAACCAAATGTGAACTAAAAGATCTTGAAAAGACACAATTTAAAATGGCCAGAAATATTTTAAAAATTAAATTAACTGACACAGTGAAAATTTCTAATATAAAATCTAATATTTAATAAAAAACTGAAGTGGAGGTGGGCAGGACATATTTATAGAGCGAACAACAGATGCTCCAAATTAGTTATCATATGGAAACCAACACTAAAAAATCTGGTGTGAACATCACACGACTTTCCTTATCCTATTATCATATATTATACCGGGTCCATCGTCCTGGCCCTGCGCTGCTCTCGTCCCGGAACTTGTTATTTTAAAAAAGGACCATGCGCGAGTCCAACACTCGAAAGCAGTACAAGACAATAATTGACTCGTACTTAAAATTTTGCTACGTCACTGAAGGTAACCGTGCGAGCTCGGTCGTACGGCCTTCCCCATTATCGCCTACGTGCTTCCTCCTAGCGGCCAAGCACTCCCTCCCTCATCCCGTCCTCTCGCAGTCGGCCTGGGGGCTCTCCGAGCGCGCTGTAATTGGTCCGTTTAATTAATTTTTAATCGGCTATAACTTATTTATTTGACCTCAGATCAAAACATTTCATTGTAATTTTTTGTTCGTCTCAGTCTGATCTATCCGGTAATATAAATTTCCCGAAACATTTTATGAACACCCGGTATATTAAAAATCCTGAGCTTCAATTTTTTTTCGAGTTCCTATTTTACCAACTTTTACTTTAAATTCATGTTTATCTCGTGATAACAAATCATTTTTATTCTCATGAATTTTTTGTATCTTCAACCGTTTAAATCCGTGACCGCTTTACGACCGATTTTGCGACCTTACGACCAAACCACTCGGCCGATCTTTACCACTTCGCACTGCGACCCCTACATACAAGTAACTTGCATACCAAATTTCAAGTTTCTAGCTCTTACGGTTCTCGAGATATCCTGTTTACTGACAGACCGACCGACAGACACACACGCACACACACGAACCAATGGCCCAAACCAACTTTTTTGGTGTCCTGAGGCTATATTCCGTCCAGAACTGTAAAAAACTGGGTGGGTCAAATTTCCGCCGATTACATTACTTTCCTTATTATAAGATAAGGAAAGTAAAAACAGAACAAGAGAAAGGGCCCAAAAGATGTTGGGAAGATGAAAAAACTGGGCCCAGAAAGGAAGATAGGTAACATTGGAATCGTCTGGAGAAAGCCTTTGTCCTTAAAGAGAATTACGAGGCTATTATTTTTATTATTATTTATTTCATTGGCATTTATTATCCTTGTCAGTATAATGCATAATAAAGGAATCATTTTATATTAAAAAAGAAAGAAAACCTAAAATTAAAATTTAACAAAAGTTGAGTGATACTATGGAGACCAATGCCAAAGTTTTCGATGCCGTTTTACAATTGTGTTTATCTTGAAACCATCAATGCTCCCATTACACTCAAAGAGCAGCAATAAATTTGGAAAAAAGAGATGGGGTTGTGTAGTTACATTTTCTGTACTTTCACCGCAAGAAAATAAAATGTGTTCATTTTGTTCGAGCACCAAAAATATGTACAATGGAAGGAAATTTGCCCAGAGCACATCAACAAACCATCTAAACAATTAACTAACAATAAAATCTTCCATTTTTTTCACCATACAATACTTGTAGTTTAATTTTAAAACCATCATCTGTTTAGGGAGGAAAAACCAATGAAATTTAAATAAATCAGCTCCTATTAATTAATTAATAAACCAACCAATGGTTAGAAATTCCTTGTGAAGAAACCAATAACAGATAGATTTTGCAATTTAGTGCGATATAAAAGTAATTAAAATTGAGTGAATTAAACATAGAAATAAAATATTTTTAGTCATATCTTTGTTCCCCTTTGTCAGATGTCCTTTCTTTGTAAACTATATTTAGATATAAATTAAATAGATAAAAATCAGAAACATAAAATATCGTCTTCCGCATTCGTTTGGAAGATCTTGATTATAAACTTAACAAAGCATGTTTGTAAAGATTATGTAATACTAAAGCAAAAGACTTACCCCCTTCATGTTCCTAGAAATCTTCCATAACATTGTGACAGCCATCCAGAACATCACCAGCTTCTTTAAAGTTGTTATAAAGCTGATGTCCTGGGCAGAAGAAGTCAGTGCTAACCTTGATATGTTGAGAAACACCCATCACTTGTTCAAGTTCCAAAGCAAAGGCTTACAGTAGAGGAAAGTGAGAGCTTAGTCTTTGTACGCCAAAGGCAACAATGCATTGTACTTCCTTTTCATCTTTCATTCAAAGACATTCCTAATGGCTGCCTACATATCCTTTTAAAAACATTAAGTTAGTGTATCCCCTTACTTCTGAACATCAAATACTATTATCTCACCAATAGCACCCAAGCTGTTGTCGACACCTTTATCCGCAAGTCAAAAAGTCCAGGATCTGAAGAAAGCAATGCCAGAGTGCAAGTCCACCATACATCATAGACTCTTCAACAACATAATGATCATTAGGCTGCCAGGCAACGTAACAGGTATCTCAATAGCTTACACAGTTGAGGAATCAAGGCCTCACTCATGTGCTCCTGCACAAGAACAACTAACATCGGGAATTTAGAAATAAAGTTCACATTCACTCAATCTCACAGCAAGTAGCAGCACCATTTCCCACCGATGAAGAGCTTCCTGTGCAACAGAGAATTCAAAAAAGTTTGTGTTACAGGTTTTCTTGAAGTCCTATCTGCTCGCTGCGCAATCTACTTTATATTTTTACATGCTTTAACAGAAAACTAAAATACATAGAGAAATCTAACAGAAGATATTTTGAAAAGGATGTTTTTAAACAAATACGTTGGAAACTCATGTATGTGGCGTTGTAATGTTACTAGGCACAATAAGCCCTTGAGGCTTGCAACGCCAGTAAGTGCGCCTCAACAAAAATAATCCATGAAATAAAAATAACAAAGGTATTTACGGCTTTTACTGACATGTGCGTTGTTATCACAGGTGCGAATTCAACACCCGAACCTTCAGCAAAAGTTGCAAATGCCTGAGAAAATTAATATTTACCGTTGTTAAGTTAACTGACCAGTAGAAAGTTTAAATTAATAGCAACCATCGTAAACAGATACCAGTCCTGTCTGCCGGAACCACACTTGAGCCACGTGCGACTGGCTATTAACAATCTACAAAGACACTAAACATTAAACGAATCAAATACAAATCAGTCATAACAAAACACTTACAAATAGTAGAAATTCAAAGTCCTGCATTCGGCAACTTTACCGTAACCAAACATTTTTTAATTACAATGTTATAGCTGTGAATTAAACAGCTTAAAACAAGAATAATCTTACAGTCTTACACATCAAAACAATGACAAATTCCTTCAAGCCCAACTATAAACAAAATTTAAGAATTAAAAGTGCGAACCACAACAAACGTAACAATTGACGCTTACAACGTTGCCAGTTTGCAAAAGTAATGTTACGTATTATATAGGGTAATTCGAAATAAATGGTAAATAAGATATAGATAATTTCCAATAATATGGTTTATACATAAAAGTGTGCATTTTAAATCAACAAAGTAATGCACTCTTTTTTAATAGTACACAGTAAAAAAGAAAAACAGCTAACAATTTTTGTTTTATTAAGTACACGAGTATTATGCCAAAATTCAATAAACAGTAATTATAGTGGAAGGAATTAATTAACATCTACAATATGCGACTTGACAAGCAATTTATGAATTGTGAGTTTGATAAGTAGTTTACATTCAACTGGAGAACATTTTTATTCTTCAGCAATTTACTAATACACACAATATTTTACTAATTCTTTTTCATCTTTGACATTTTTTACTTTTTTTAATGCTGTTGATGCTGACATAAAGCCGCGAGGCTTCTGAAATATTGTTCGGAGCTATTAATGATAGTATGGAAAAGGTTAAGAAGGAAGTTGAGGTTAGGCAGATTTTACGTGGTAGTCGAAGTGCTCCAGAGATCAGAGCAGTATGTGAAAATAAATAATTAGTAGAAGTATTCCTACATTCATTGATTAGTGCTTTACAACTCATGAAAATAAATAATTTATATATAGTGGTCGAACCCATACGTCGAGTTTGTTACAACTGGTTTGAATAATTCAAATTTAAAAAACTGTTCAAATAAATTACTATGGCGATGAAAGTCAACTTGATCATATTAAAAATGAAGGAGTTAAAAGGTAAAAAGACTGAATTTAAATACGACCTACAAAAACTGTGTTGTAAAAAATACAACAGATCTTTATCGAGAAAGGTGCAAACCCAGACATGTATTTGTCTAAAATCATGGATCTAGATATGTTAATGTAAACCAAAAAAAGGACTCTTTGAAATATTCAAGAACTTTAAGAAAATTAACAATAAACATTAAGACAAAAAATGATTAGTAACGTTTGAAGACATTTTTAGACTCTTGGAAAAAGAATTAAAGACAAAGCGGAAAAAATGCTTTAGATATTCAGAAAGAAAATTTGAAGATAGGTTACAAAAAGTAAAAGTAAACACAAAAGAAAATTTCAGAAATTTAAAAATTACAAATACAAAATAATATTCCAGAAATTTAATAAGAAAATTGAAAGAGCACTTGCAGAAAACAAAAATAGATGCATAGAAACAATCTACAAATATGAGAGAAGGGCTAGAGGTAAACGTAGAAGAATACTTCGACGGTTTTAAAAAACAGTTGAAGAGGAACACAAAAATATTTGAAAAATTGAAAGAGAAATTAGAAAACAGATAGACAGACAGAGGGAGGGAGGGGGAAGAAAGAAAGAAAGAGAGAGAGAGAGAGAGAGAGAGCAGATGCTACATTGAGAAAGTCGTAATCGAAAACCTACAGCATTAATTTACAACCAGAGGAAGAAGTCTGAGTTGCAGAAAACTGCCGTGTCTGACAATCGGTGGTTGGCATAAGAACTACAGCAAGAACTTGTATCAGGCACCAATACGTTGAATTCACCGATAAAAAATTATTGGACGCAATAAGACTTTTTCAAGTTAGAGGGTGGTTTTCCGAAGATAACCTTGCAGAATGTTGCTGGCGCTGAGTCTAGGTCGCGGTCCTATTTCATCTGCATGATGTGGTATCAGAAAAACACTTAAAGATTAAGAAGATCTTGCAGAAGTTTTCAAGGTGATTCTATTGGGTGAATTGTAAAAAAGACGTGAAAAATGTTGCCTAAAGTGCGAATTTGATACATCACGAAGTAACCTCACTGGAAAAAGAAAAACTTCTAGAAAAAAATCAATCCAATAAAAAAAAACATTTTTCTTGAAACCATTTCTTATACTTATAAATATCTATCATTTATAACCGATTTTAGTTTTATTCTCTTCCTTAAATTCCCTGCTTTTGACTCTTGCCCTTCTGTTTTTCATTGCCTTTCCTATCCTTATCAGTTTTGTTTCGTTTGTGTTTACTGTTAGTCTTACATTTTCACCTTCTTTAATTACCTCCTATAAAATCTGTTTCATTATGTCTTCTTCTTATTACTAACACTAGGTCATTCCTCTAAGCTATTGTAGTATTTGTCCTCTTCTTCTTCTTATAGTTCTTTTATTTATCCTCCGAGTTATATATTTTATAGCCATGTTAAAAAGTGTGATAGAGAGCGAGTCTCTCTGTTTAACTGTTTTAGCTATATTAAATTCTTTTGCTTCTTCTTTTTTATTTCTCATGGTTGCTTTAGTTGTTCTCTTAATACTACAGATTATTCTTCTTAATTTCGCTGCTACTGATTTCTTTATGATGTATATGTATTTTACCTGTTGACTGAGCCAAAAGCTTGCTCGAAATCTATAAATAGTTATTTCACACTTATCTTAATTTCATGCCTTCTCTATTATTTGTTTTGTCTCGTAGATGGCATCTATTCTAGATTTTCCTTTTAAAGCCTTTCTATCAAGTGCCCGCATTCTCCTTTTTTTGGATTATTGATGTTAAAATCTTATATGTTGTATGCAATAAGATGATTCCTCTGTAATTTGTACATTTTATCTGATCTCCTTTTTTATGAATAGTTATAATTTGACTAACCTCCCATACTTTTGAGTATTTGACTTGCTTTCCAGATGTTTTTCATTATGCTTATTCCATTTCGTTCAAGTGTTTTTACTTTACGTTTACTGTCCATATTTTTTTTATTTGTTCCAGCGTAGAACCACCAACTCTATCTCGCTTACATCCTCAACTTTCAAGTTTTCTTGCATTTGACATTCTGTTAGTAAATTCTTCTTAGACTATATTGTATTCTCCTTCCTCTTCCACTATTTTGCAAACTGCATTTTTTATGCCCATGTCCGGTGTAAATCACATACAGGTCGTCTCTGAATCGAGTAGGGGTTGACACATACTGTGTGTGTGAAGCCGGATGGAGGACCTCGACTCCAACATGGCGCGTCCCCGGGTGGCGGATAGGGGAAGGCTCTACAGATATGTAGAGTAGGTGCAGAATGCACCCGCGGACCAAACGAGGAGTAACGTCTGACCTATAGTAGGCGGTTACAAAACAGCGTCTGTACTCCAAAGGAGCGGCTGATCATAATCCTGGCAGAAGGTATAAAATGTATACACCAAGATGCCTGGCCAGCAAGGTGTATTAGGCTAGATTCCTCCAACATCATGACAATAAGGCGCAGAAGAAGAAGGCCCTCAGTCCCCAGCCGTCTCCAAACTCCTGCCCAAGGCAGCGGGCAGAGCAGGGAGGAGATAGAGGGTGCTAAGAATCCCTGGGTTCGGATAGGCTGCCACAAGACGAAAAGGAAAAAAGCCTTATTTGTATGCACATATAATACAAGATCATTATTAGGAGAAGTTAGACTAACAGAGTTAGAAGAACAGTTAAAAGAAATAAAATGGGACATAATTGGAATAAGTGAAATAAGAAGGAAAGGAGAACAATGTTTGAAACTTAAATCAGGACACATACTATTCTATAAAGGACACGAAGACATAAGTCAAGGAGGCGTAGGGTTCCTTATAAACAAGAAAATAATAGGAATAGTAACACATTTTAAGGCGATTAGTCCTCGAATAATATACATAATACTAAAGATATCAGAGAAGTGCAACTTAAAATAATACAAGTGTACGCACCCACTAGCGACCATGAGGACGAAGAGGTAGAACAACTTTATGAGGAAATAAATACCTGTATTGCTGAAAACCATACAAAACACTTACTAATAATAGGGATTTCAACGCAAGTTAGGACCACAACAAGAAGAAGGAGAAGAATATATAGGAGACTACGGGATAGGAGTACGAAATGAAAGGGGGGATATGTTAATAAACTATATGCGACAACAGCAAATTTATGCAATGAATACCTTCTTTAAGAAGAAATTACAAAATAAATGGACGTGGATTAGTCCGGATGGACAAACCAAGAACGAAATAGATTTCATCTTATCCTCACACAAAAACATAGTGCAAGACGTATCGGTAGTGAAAAAAATAAATACCGGAAGTGATCATAGGTTAATAAGAAGTAAAAGATTGTTATCAATAACAAAAATTATAGATATAAAGCTGTACAGAAATCTAAACACTGGACAGGGGGAAAACATACAGTAGCAAACAAGGAAATATACAAAAACGAATTAAACAAAAAATTAAAAGAAGTAAATATAGTAGCGGAAGACAACTTAGAAGAAAGAAATAAGAAAATAATAACGGCACTTAAAGAAGCCTCGTCTAGAATAAAAACATCAAAACCAAGAGACAGCAAAATAAGCGATAATTGAAAGAAGCTAATGGAAGAAAGAAGGAAATTGGCAATCAACCGGGAAGAAAATATAGAACCTCTAAAAGAAATAAGCAAAGAACTAAGAAGAGAGATGAAAAAAGATTTAAAAGCATGGCATGAACTAAAAATTGAAGAAGCACTGATTAATGGAGGAAAACCAAAGCAATGGCAGAAAGAAAGAAGACTGGGGGATACAATCATGACATCGCTAAGAGACGCAAATGGAGCCTTAATTATAGACCAAAATAAAATAACGCAAAAAACGGAACAGTTCTACAAATGTCTATATAGCACAAAAACTGATACAAATATAAAAGATATAGAAAGGAAAATACTAAATGCAAATTCAGAAGACATTCCTGATATTGAAATATACGAAACGGAAAAAGCTTTAAGACAAACAAAAAGAAATAAGGCACCAGGCGAAGATGAGATACTCCCAGAAATGCTAAAAGAAGGGGGACAGCCGATATTACAAGAACTAAAAGTACTATTAAACCAATGCCTGCAAGAAGGGAAAATACCTAAAGAATGGGATAACGCAGTTGTAATATTACTATTCAAAAAAGGCGACAAACATAGATTGGAAAATTATAGACCAATCAGTCTATTACCACAAATGTATAAATTGCTGACAAAGATCATTACGAATAGACTGGTTAACAAATTAGACAACTACCAACCACCAGAACAAGCAGGATTTCGTAGCGGCTATAGTACCCAAGACCATCTACAAGTTATGCGAAATTTAATAGAAAAATCAAAAGAATATAACTTACCATTATGTCTTGCCTTCATAGATTTTGAAAAGGCATTCGATTCGGTTGAACACTGGGCCATAATACAATCTCTACAGAACAGCCGCGTAGATTACAGATACACGGAATTAATAAAATATATATATATACAAACGCTACCTGTACAATCAAATTGCAAAGTACTACCAATCCGATAAATGTAGAACGAGGAGTAAGACAGGGAGACACTATCTCTCCAAAATTATTTACCCTATGTTTAGAAGATGTGTTTAAAAATGCGCTTGGGAAAATAAAGGAATAAGAGTAGATGGGAAAAGATTGAACCATCTACGATTTGCTGATGACGTCGTGCTCATATCGGACAATGTAGAAGAATTAGAAGAAATGATAACAGACCTAAACGAAAAGGCCAAAGACATAGGATTAAAAATGAACAGAGGAAAACTAAAATAATGATAAACGATCTAGTAGATGACATAGTTGATATACAGATTGACGGGGAAACTTTAGAACAAGTAGGAAGTTATATATACCTTGGACAATACATCTCACTACAATCGGATAATCAAACAAAAGAAATAGAAAGGCGAATAAAACTTGGTTGGGCCGCATTCGGTAGATGGAAAGAAATATTTAAAAGTAACATAGACCAAACACTAAAGACTAAGTTATACAACCAGAATATACTCCCTGTTTTAACCTACGCAGCAGAGACATGGACGTTAACGATAAAAAATATGCAAAAACTGAGGGTAGCGCAGAGAGGAATGGAGCGGGCAATGCTGGGAATCAGTCTAAGAGATAGGATGACAAATATATGGATTCGAAATAAAACAAAAGTAAAAGATGTAATAGAACATATATTTAAAGGGAAATGGCAGTGGGCCGGACATATTGCCAGACTAGAAGATAAAAGATGGACGAAGAGCATGCTGCAGTGGAGACCAAGAATAGGCAAAAGGCATAGAGGCAGGCCCCCCTCAGGTGGACTGACGACTTCAAAAGAGTAGCAGATTACAATTGGATGCAGAAGGCGAAAAACAGGGACCAATGGAAGATGCTTGGAGAACCCTACGTCCAACAAAGGACTGAATTGGGCAGATGATGAATGATGACGATTTTTTATGCCGCTTGTTTTAGTTTTATATTCGCAGTTTTGCTCTTTTATTCTATGATAAAATTTCTTCGTGTTGTTATTCCTCTTATTATTTTTTATTTTCTTGAGTTCGCCTTTTATCAAATCTTCTTTTCTTTTTCTTATTAATTTTTACATTTTTTTATTTTTCTTCATACTCTTCTCTGTACCGTTCCTTTTATTTTTAGCCATTTTAGCAATGTTTCTATTTTTTTATTCGCTTTTCTACATTCTTCAACCTACCTTTCCTTTGCTTTGTTATTTGCACCTCTTCCGATTACTTGTGCTGACAGGTTGATTGTATTTTTGATGTCCCACTTATTTTTTATTTTACTATATTCTTCTCGATTTTTTAAATTATACTATATTCTCTTAATATATATTTTTTCCTTATTTTTTCATCGTCTAATCTATTAATTTTTTAGTTAGTTGGGTGCCTTATGTGTTTCTGGTTTATTTTAAGTCTGCACTTGCTCTGCGATATGTATGTATATCCATCACTAGTCTGTCTTCTCTTATTAACCATCAGGTGATCTATTTGTGTTTGCGTCTGTTAGTGAGAGGATGTCCAAGTTATTTTGTGTTTCTTGGAATGTTTATACTTAGTACCACTTATAATCACATTACTTGTTGCAGCTAGACTGCACAGCTTGTGTCCGTTGTATTGCATGTTTTCCTGCTACGTTTTTATTGTATTATTTTTTCTTTATTTGCAAATTAAAGTATCCAAATATAAATATTATATCTTCTTTGGGTATCTTCGTAATTTCGCATTTCTGCTTTCATAGGGACATAGATGTTTTGCAGGGGCAAATATTACGGTTCCAGTTCTAGTCTTATATAAAGCAACCTTATGTATTTGTCTGTTTTCTACTAACTCATTGATGTTCCTGTTTTTTATTTCCTGAATAAATGATTGTAACGCCTTTCTTATCTATTCTTCTTTTACCCCCCAACTTATTTCTTGCAAGGCGGCAGTAGTTAATTTTACAGTTTTCTAATTCTGTTTTTGTTGTTTCCGTTTTTACTATTTCTGGTAGCACATTTCACGTGCTATTTTTACTGCCCTCGCTCGTTCCTTTATTTTCTTCTTTATGTTTTTTGATAAATTGTTTGTTATATCATTTATATTTTCTTCTTTCCCACTTTTTCCATTTTCTTGTCATTGCCATTATCCTCATAATTAATTGCTGCACCCCAGCCTCCACTTACTAATTTTTTCTTGTCGGTTCTTGTTGTTTTATATTTTTTTTCCATTGCATTATTCACATTTGGGGATCTTTCATTTGTTATTCTTTTCCTGGTCTCATTACTATTTTCTTCTTCATTCTCACTAAATTTTTTTTGTTCTCTTTGACTCTTTTTGTAAATTCTTTATTTTTGTTCATATATTTATACATTTCAAAATGTTTGCTATTTTAAGAGTTTTCATTTTTGTCAAGTTTTAAAATTTTTTTATTTTTCTATTTTTTAAATTCGATTGCTTTTTTATTCAAATTGATATTTACACCATTTTTTGTGTCTTTTCCATCTTCTCTTTTACTCAGTCTAATTGTTCTCCCTCCATATCTTTAATAACTTCAATTAGTTTATATTTGTTTCACTTTCTATCATTGCGAGACTTTTTTCTTGCTCCACACTTTTTTGTTTTAATTATTTGTTTTCTTTTTATAGCATTTGTATATCCTTTATATTTCAATTGCCATAACTTTCTCTTTTATTTCATTGATGCTTATTGTTGTTTTTTACATTTTTGCACTGTACAATTCGACAGGTTAAAATCTTACCCAATTCTTCTTTTGAAAAGTAAACGAGTTAGCCTGACTTACCCTGTCGCATTTACACTGCCAAAATATACTAAATTAAAATAATATAATGCATTAATCAGGGTAGTAATGGCAGGATTAATATATAATTTAGACATTGCTCCCTTAACGATATACAAAGCAATAGTTGTTTCTTTTTTTCTATTTCCTTGCGGAGCAATAAATGCATCTCTAATGTTTTTGAGAAGAACTGTGAGCGATAATCGAAACAAGTTATACAATAATTAAAAAAAATAATAAACAAAATTCTAATGCTATGCATAGTCTTTGACTAAAAATTTCTGCTTTGGAAGCAGTGGGGATTTTTAAGAACGCCTTTCATCAGTAACGACAAGTAATAGACGAGTTAAAAAAATATTTTTCGACTTTCAAAATTAAACACTCGATTTAAGAGGGAATAAGTTAAGCTATATACAAATACTGTTGGTAGTGGTTAGGCAATTTTAATACTATTATTTAATTAACATAAAGATGAGTATTAAAAAAATTATGGCAAAAAGATGAAATCTTAACAAAAGTATTTTTAGAATTGTTTCAGTCTTTTTTATTTGAAACTGTAATAACATATTTTGGCTGTCATTTACTTATTATCAACACGATTTGGTAATTTTTTTTTATATATGTGAAAAGTACTTAATAAGCTGGATACAATGATACATTATTATTTTGGGCAAACGATAAATAAAAAAGTTATAAATAATTTTTTTTTTTGAATTTCGCGCCATTATTTCATATCGTCACCAAGGCAACCGTTTAAAATTTAAATGTGGCGCAACTATTTCGCGTCGTCACCTAAGCGACAGTTAAAATTTGAATTTATTCGCATGTAGCACCATTGTTTCATATGGGTCCTATGGCGAGTGCCCTTTTTTCTCGTCGACTGTGAACATTTGCTTTGGTTCAGAATTTTTTTCTACATCTATTAATTTTTAATTGCCGAATTAATAATTTGCCACAGGTTATCAGTATCTGGTATTTGTTCACAAAGTTTCGTTGTTTATCTATTCGCTTGTTGCTGTAAAAGTATGTTATTTTAGGACAATAACTTGAGATTGCTGTGATAGCATTTACAAAAGGTAGAGAATGAAACAAATTTACATTAAATGCATGATTTTTTATTTCAAAAATTTTCTAAAAAATTACATTTTCAGACAAAAAAAAATTAGAATTTCAGACAAAAATTACATTTTCAGACAAAACATTACTGTGCTTAACCTAAATTGCTGATCGTTCTCCGAAAAGCCATACATAATAAATGCGATTTGATCGGGGGCAGCAACGACCTAGAACCACGTGCCGGCTGTAGCAGCCCACTGGTGAGTGCGACCCTTCTCTTTCCGGCATCGCAAGCACCGTAAACGACCAAACGTGTCTTGCTCGTAGAAGACACACGGGTCTGTGGTTTTTTCTTTTCCAAATCCTCTGCATCGGCACGAGCCTCTCGTCGTAGGCCCATTGACGCCCTTCAGCGGAGTTTCTCGACAGCCGCCTGACGTTCCAGACCGGCCTTGCAGTCATTATCTGCTTAAACAATATCAATAAATACAATGAACATAATTAAATAAATTAATACTTACCAAAAAAACCCAAAGAATATACGTAAAACAAGATTGACGCTCTTCAAAGTAATGTTCACTGCGTGGGTGATGTGAATGAATGGCACTACATGCGAATAAATTCAAATTTTAACGGTCTCTTAGCCTAAGAGTCTTAGGTGACGACGCGAAATAGTTGCGCAATATTCAAATTTTAAACGGTTGCCTTGGCGACGATGTGAAATAATGGCGCGAAATTCAAAAAAATAATTATTTATAACTTTTTTATTTATCGTCTGCCCAACATAATAATGGTATCAATGTATCCAGCTTATCAAGTACTTTTCATATATATAAAAAAAAATTACCAAATCCTCAGCCTGAAAAGGTGCCTTTAACCATTGGGATAGAAAAATCTATTCAGTAGCAAATTACAAATTTTTGAAAATTGATTTCACTCAAAATAATGGAAAATTTTTATTTCAAAATTGTTGAGAATAGTTCAAATAAAATTACGAAATGTTTAAATTATGTAATGTAAAAATAAAATTATGGTACAATTGTTAATTACATTTTAAAATACATTTTAAATATAAATACTAGCAACTTCTGGACATCTTGTTTGCACTAAAAACGGCAACGCTGCATTTCACAGTTAAAGAAGCATTCTGCGTCCATCGCTTGCAAACCATTTTGAATGTATCCGTTAACGAACGCGTTTGCATGGTGGTTTCCCAGAGAAGTGCGTGCAACTGTTACTTCGTCTTTGTTCCATGGAAAGTACGTAGAAAGCTTGTGCAGCTATGTGCAATTTTAAGGGCCAAAAATAATTTTAGAGAATCGTGAATTTCTGCTTGTTAGTAATTAAAAATCATGGTTACAATGGAAACTTGCACGTGGTCGCACATTGCACATTGCATGTTGCATGTTGCACAGAGCCTAATCTTGCAATGTTTTTCTTTTGTTAGGGTCGGCAAGTGCTTGGGCAGCGCTAGATGTATAATTTTAGTTTGCAGAACGAAGGTCATCATTCCGAGGTTTCCCTCGGCACGAAAGGCTTCATATGACGAGGTAAGTACAACACGGTCTTTCAAGATTAATTGCGCACTCACTGACGATATTATAGTAACATCAACCGTGTGGTCTGGATGAGCGAACATTAGATTGCATTTGCGATTGTATTTTTATCTTTTGTGTCGATATGCAATTAGGTTTACGTGCACTAAGGTTGGGTCCTTTCTTTAATGAGCCTTATGACTATTAGTTAATTTCCAGGTATTATAAACGATAACTAGTGCCGTGGTAGCTTAGTGGATAGATCGCTAGACTACGAAACCAAGAGTTGCGGGTTCGAATCCCGCTCTCGCCAATTCGATCGCTGGCATTTTTACGGCCCAACTCGACTCAGGCTGCAATAAATGAGTACCTGGAGGTCAAACTCTGGGGTAATAATAGGCGGTCGGCACGTAGCGCTAGCCACGTTACTACCCTTGTGTACCGTAGGCTCTAGATTGTAGCAGACCTGTCCTGTTACGACCCCAAAGGGCCTTCGAGGCCTATTACGGGGAACTATTATTATTATAAACGATAACTATGGGTCATTATTTTTCGTAAGAACTACATGAATATTGTAGAACAATTATAATGCAAGGCATTTATATTCTTGAATTTATAGTACAAATAGGGCTGTTCGTCCGTGAGCCGGCGCAGGCGAATTTGAGTCTCGCTGGAAAGCCATAGCCATATGTAAGGGTATTGTATTTAAGTAGCATATTAGTGGACACAATAAACCCTTAAGGCGCAGCCGTGCATCCCAACGAAAAAAATAGTACACGTAACACTGTCCTTTATAATGTAGCATTTTATGTGTATGTGTACCTTTCATTGTTGCAGTCTTTTTTTTATGTATTTTGTGTTATTTTGGTTAGCGAAGAAATTTACAGTCAAGGTTAACAAATGTCCCATTTTGAATGGTTTTTTTTTATTTCATTAGACAAACGTGGAGTTTAACATTGTCGATGTGTAATAAATATTGTACACTAAAAAATATATGAATAGTCTTAACTAACGAAGCTTGTTCAACTTATATAGACAGACTTGCAAACTACTCCTGTTGTCGATATTTCTTATGCGCTGGTTTACTACGAATGTTCGGAAGCATGTAATAAATTGAAAGGTTTTAACTGAAACTGATAAGTTTTTCTTAAAAATGTTGCATTAGCTTTAATTTTGGACTTACGAACTGAGTTATTAACACATGTGAGATTGTAGGTTGTGTGTTTAAAGAGTTCAGTGAAGGGTATTGGAAAACAAACAAGAAAATATGAACAAATTGTTTTTCAAAATAATTGCCATCCTTCACGTTTATGAAACTTCTGAAAATTAGCAATGGTCTCTTTAGGAATTGATTATATAATCACCATGGCACGTTCTTGGATTGCTGCTTTAGGTCTGTGATTATGGTTCACAGAAAAGATGGGCCCTACTTACATGTGGCCATGAAATCTTCAGAAGTTTCCATCAGTTTTGCCTTCATTTTGTCTGTGAGCTTGTACAACACAGTTCTGAAACAGTTCTTTCATTATTCAAAGCTTTGTGGATGATTGTGCAGACCATGTCCTTGCTAATGTCTAATTCCCCTGCGATCAATTGATCATATCTGAGTTCCGCTTGTTGCAGGTGGACCCGATCGTAAGCTAAATGTCTCCATTATTCAGAAATCAAATTTTGGAACACAATTATAAAGTAATATGTAAACAAATTTCTTGAAAATATGTTCGCAACTAATCTTTATACTTTGCTTTTCGACTAATGTCCATTATAATGGACATTTTATAATTAATAAAAAATATATATCTAAATAACATTACTGGTTCGATTGCCAGTATTATTGACAGTTTAATTCAGCTTTGTCTGAGTTATTGACAAGCCAGTGTCCCTATTATTGACTATTGGGAATTTACACCCATCAATTAAGAAAAACAAATATTATAGTAAAACGTTGATTAAATTAAAATAATTGCACGCTTTTATATTTTGATTTCTTCTTTATTGATTCTGTTATAAGCAAAATATATTAAAGAATAACTTTTTTACACCAAATACAGTCACTAAAGTACAAAAAAATTATGAACATTTACAAAATTTGGTTATTTTTTGAATATAATAGTGTATCCCAGGGTTTTTTAACTGTGGAGCCCTAATTAAACATTTGATGTCACTGTTGAGCTAAAGGAGTACATCTTTTTTGACTGGCCATTTCCAGTCATGGTCTTTACTTTAACCTTTGCACCATCTTCTATTATTTCTAGTAGCGTTCCTGAAAAATACTCTTCCTCATAGTCCACAATCACAAATGAATTTGCTATAACTTTTTCACTGATTTTCTGCTCTTTTATTTAGTTCATCTAATTTATCAAGATGTTCATTGTTGGATACGTTGACTTTTGAGGATTATCAGGATCACTTTTATCAAGAAATTTCACTTGACTGCTTTTGTTTATCCTTTTATTTTGCTTTTTTGCATTCGTTCATATTTTAGTCTTTCAAGTTTTTTTTTCTTTTTTCATTTGTTTCTATAATAGTTTTGCCATGCACCCGAAATTATTACAAATGATATCCCATCTTTTATTCTTGACGTTTTCTTTTTTAATACTTTATCCGACCGTGTAATAAGGGTTCGTTTAAAAAGAGACGGTATCAGAGATTTTTTCGTGTGCTATTTAATGTCAAATTACTTAGAGCTTCGGAATTTTTCCCTCCCGGTGTAGCTTCTCATATTATTTCTTTTGGTTTTATAACGTCTACCAGTTCTGACATTTTCTTTGATTATGAAGTGTCTACCTACTTTGATATTTCTTTTGGTTTGGAACTTCTGGTTCTGGAAGGGCTAAAGGTTCTGACAATAATTCTCCTGAAACTGAGATTTTTTCACCCGTTCTAAAATGCCTTTTGGTTCTAACATTTCTTCTGTCCTTTCCAAAATGTTCATTGGCTTTGAAAAACTTTCTGCTTTTGAAATGTTTTCCTATTTGTAAGAATTTCTATCTCATCAATAAGCCAATAAGGAATTATGACATCTGTCAAATCATGAAACAGTATTTTTTCATCCATCTCTGTTTCTTCAGTGATTTTCAACGAACTTAAAAAGTTCGTTACTGAATTCTATATGTCTGCCGGTCTGTCTGTCGCTGTCACAAAATTATGGATTTTTAAAATTTTAAAATGGATTCTTATAGGAAATTTTACGCTGATTTCAAAACCGAAATCAAAAAGTTTCTATCGAATAGTTTTCGAGATATTCGACTTCGAATTTCGGGAAAATTTTCGACATTACGATTTTAAATGTGATTCTTATAGGAAATTTTACTCTGAATTCGAAAATGAAGAACAAATTCTATGTCGAATAATTTTCCAGATATTCGATTTCGAATTTTCCAGAAATTCGAAATCGAAATCGAAAGGTTTTTTTAAGTTCGTTCTGGGATTGCTTACAGCGCAATCTCTTCGCCGGCCCCATGTTTTTTTATATTTTCCAAACAGTATATAATCCATGATCTTTCACATTAACATTTTCTTCCCATTTGTCATTTTTTGTCGAAAAGCTTGCAGACTGTGATTTTCAATGCATACTGAGGGTTGCTGATTAGCAGACAATGAATTTTCTTTTGCAGTAGACTGAGGTATCAGCTTAAAATACTTACATGATAGAAAAGTATAATATATAGACCAGTATACTAAGTTAGCTTGTATTGTGATCCTTAAAACATTAGCTTTCAGCTCTTAAGTTCATATGTCAAGGGTCTATCATTTAACATATTTATTATAATTCATAAATAAATTAATTTTGGTTTAAAGGGCTATTGAATATTTTATAGTATATTAAATGGTATCAAATCATAATTATCTAATTATTATAAAAACTTACTTATGCAGATCTTTTTTAATCAAAATTTCACACAAGTATTCAACTGTCAATAATAGGGACTATTATTGACATCTATTTTTCACATTTTAATTACTAAATATTTTTTATAATTTAATTAGCAATCAAAATACAAAGTATTCTATAAGTTAACTTGCTATCTTACAATCTAACATTAACAATTAGACTTAGATAAGGCATGATGAGATCGCACCCAACGATGGGATCTCTTCCATTTTATAGGCCAGCTGGCTACTGTCTTTTGATTCTTCTTGCAGGGTCTACCAATAGGGGTTGCATTAGAGGATTTGTATGTATTTCTAACTTTTTACGGTGAGCGACACTTCTCTCATGGATGACTTCTTGTACAGTTGGTATTTTCAGGTCAGTGTGGATCATTTCATTGCTTATATACCATGGGGCGTCAATTATGATTCTTAGTATTTTCATTTGACATTTTTGAATTATTGCGAGAGTCGTTTTACTGACACATCTCCCATAGTTCCATTCCATATGTCCAAATGGGTTTGGTAATTGATTTGTATAACAGTAGCTTATTATCAATAGATAGTGGGGACCTTCTTTCGATCAACCAGTTCATATCTCTCTGGGTTTTTTTTCTGTCCAGTTGCTTTCTCTTTTTGTTGATATGTACTCTCCAATTTAATTTATTATCCAAGTGTAGCCCTAGATATTTTACTGTTGTAGTTTGTGGTATTTCTATGTTGTTAAGAAAAATGGGTGGGCATGGGTTTCTGCATAGGGTAAATGTTAGATGTGCATATTTTGTTTCGTTTATTTTTACATTCCACTTTTAAACCAGCGCTCTAGACTATACAGATATTCTTGGATTAGAGTGCCTGCTCGAACAACTTCATTGTGGCTAGCCATGATGACAGTGTTATCACCCTGGTGCCACACCCTGTCGAAAGCCTGGCTTACATCTAAGAATATTGATATAAAGTATTCCTTGTTGTTAAAACTAGAGAGGGTGGTTTGTGTTATGCGATGGCATTGTTGTATGACGGAATGGGCCTGCCTAAATCCAAATTGGTAATTGGGAATCCATTCAGTATCAATTCTTTTAAGAACCAGTTTTTCTAATAATTTTGAAATTGCCGACAAGAGACATGGGTCGATAAGATTTTACACTATTGGGATCTGTACTGGGCTTGAGGATTAGGATTATCTGCTTCAGGCCAATACTCAATACGGAGAATTGCATTGAAGATATAAGTCAGGAGTAGTATACCTTTTTTTGGTTGTTCTTTTAGCATCTTTGCTATTATTAGATTCATACCTGGTGAGTTCTTTGCATTCAAGAACTTTATTTCATCTTTTACCTCTTTAGGTGTGACGGGATTAATAGATTGAGTTATCGGCATTGTGATCATTTCTTCATGTTGCAAATAATTCTGCCTTCTCCTTATCACTTTTTGCCCACTGTTCCAGTGATGGTTGCTCAATTTTTAGAGGAGGAATACTTATTATAGGTTTGTTTGTTGTTTTGATCGGTTTCCATATAGAATTGTCATATCGGTTCAAATTCGATAGGTAAGTTTTGAGCGACTCTTCTCTTAGAGCTTTAAGTTTTGATTTAAACTTGTTGCTAAGTCTGTTTAGAATAGTTTTGTCTGCTGGGGCATGTGTTCTTTGCCATTTGGCTCTTTCTCTTCGTTTTCACGCACTAATATTTTAATTTCCAGAGGAATATTTAGAGTGTCTTTTTTGTGTGTTATGTTAGGAGTAGCTTGTTGGACTACTTCTTGAATGGTGGTGATTAGATTAGGTGTGACTTCCTCAATATCATTTTGATTTACAACTTTTAGATTGAGATTTATTATGTCTGTCAGCTTGTGTCTATATTTGTCTCAGTTTGTTATTGTATTATGTAGCCTAGGTGCAGGTTGTATATATATTGACTATGTGTTGTAGGTGGATATTACCGGTGAGTGGTCCGATGATAAATCATAACTAGGTGTGATGTCCATGTAAGTTGAAGAAATACCATTGGTGACGAAAAAGTCTAGTAGATCTGGCAATTTATTTATTTCTGCTGGCCAGTACGTTGGAGACCCATTAGATAAATAAGAATAACGTTTGTGTTGAATAAGACTGTATAGCTCCCTGCCTTTTGTGGTAGTTGTTCGGGATTCCGAAACAGTGTTTTTGCTATTGTAGTCTCCACCTGCCAAACATTTGGCGCCTAGAGTATTGAAATATGGTTCAAATTGATGCTTTTTACTTTCCTTATCCTATAATAAGGAAATTTGACCTACCCAGTTTTTCACAGTTCTGGACGAAATATAGCCCCAGGACACCAAAAAAGTTGGTTTGAGCCATTGGTTCGTGTGTGTGTGTCTGTCTGTCTGAAAGTAAACAGGATATCTCGAGAACCGTAAGAGCTAGAAACTTGAAATTTGGTATGCAAGTTACTTGTAGGTAGGGGAAGCAGTGCGAAGCTTTTGGCAAAAATCGGCCGAGCTGTTTGGTCGCAGGGTCGTAAAATCAGTCGCAAAGCGGTCGCGAATCTAAACGGTTGAAGATACAAAAAATTCATGAGAATAAAAATGATTTGTTATCACGAGATAAACATGAATTTAAAATAAAAGTTGGTAAAATAGGAACTCGAAAAAAAGTTGAAGCTCAGGGGTTTTAATATACCGGGTGTTCATAAAATGTTACGGGAAATTTATATTACCGGATAGATCAGACCGAGACGAACAAAAAATTACAATAAAATTTTTTGATCCGAGTTCAAATAAATAAGTTATAGCCGATTAAAAATTATTTAACGGACCAATCACAGCGCGCTCGGAGAGCTTCTGTGCCGACTGCGGGAGGACGGGGGGAGCGCTTGGCCGTTAGGAGGGAGCACGCAGGTGATAATGGAGAAGGCTGTGCGACGGAGCTCGCACGGTTACCTTCAGTGACGTAGCAAAATTTTAAGTACGAGTCAATTATTGTCTTGTACTGTTTACTTTAATCAGCTTTCGAGTGTTGGACTCGCGCCTCGTCCTTTTTTAAAATAACAAGTTCCGGGACGAGAGCAGCGCAGGGCCGAGACGATGGACACGGTATAATATATATAATAATAGGATAAGGAAAGTCGTGTGATGTTCACACCAGAATTTTATTATACGTTTCTGCACTGAAACTTACTAAATATTTTGCTAAAATAAGTTAAACAGTCTTCGATTGGTTAACAAATATTTGTAGCTTGAAAATGTCCGTAACTGCGCAAGAAGCAATAGGTGCGTACTTTAAGAGAGTACACCACGGTGACTGACCATTTTCGAGTACCTTATTTGTCATGTTTTTTTGAGACAGTAGTAAAGTATATAGAGATAAAACTTTTAGGTTGTATTAGACATATATTGAAGTGTATAAAAAATTATGTCAAAAAAATTACGGCGCACGAGTCGCTGTGGCACGACTGGTTTTCACCCAAGTTTCTCCGCGGCATGCAGTTTAACTGTCGTATACTTCATCCTTGAATAAATTTGGCAGAGATGTACCAAAGGAAATTAAAAAATTCCAAAAACGGAAAATTAGAGACGAGCTTGAAGAAAAGGTCGGTTTTTCGACCATAATTTTCGTATAAAAAGCGGTATATTTTTTACAATTCTCAATCAATCGAAAAAAGCTCAGGTATTTCTCTTCTAAATCGATCTAGGAAGCTACAGTTAAAATTTAAATTCGATCGGACAAAAATTATTTGAGTTATGCTGCGTGCCGATTTCAGAAAGACGGTTTTGAAAGAAACGCGTTTAAAGTTTTGGTAACAATTACTTTGAAATTTTTCTGGTAATAACGATAAGACATCGGTAGAAAATAGAATTTATTTCAGTCGGTGACTTTTCCCCAAAGATAATAAATTCAAACAAGTCGAAAACTATTGCATGTACCAGCGTCGCGTTGCCGACAGCGTTCTTCAGCGCTCCAAGCGCCCTTCGAAAATAGCTCGAAAACCCTTTAAAATTTTTTTGTTGTCTATAAACGAATATGCATCGTGTTTTTAAAGCTTCAAATGAATTTTTAAGTGTTTCCACAAAATCGATTTTTTAAAAATTTTACCGTGGTGTCCTGCCCTAATGCACAAATTGTAATTGGATCCAATTTTAGATTATCCCTCTGATCACTGTTTAATAAATCGTTAATTTTCTTTAACATGAAGTCCCCTTCGTTTTTTGCCAAAACAGAGTTTAACGTTGTTTCAACTTTTTTTAAAACTTTTTCGCATTGGTGCTTTTCAAGCTTTTAATAATGCTTAAACCTTCATGTACTGAAAGTTCTCGCTTCTCTAATTTTTCAATGGCAGTTGGGATGCAAACAAAATTAGATTTAATGTTGTTTAATTGTTGAATCTCTAATATACTTAATATCATTTTTAACTGCAGCTGAACTTTGAGAATCAAACTGACATACATCTTTGAATTTAGTGTACCCCATCTTGTTAAGATCGGCTCTGGTGATGAATGGAGTTCATGATACTTTTCCTTCTATACTTGAACTAAGAGGTGCTTTAATAAAAATATTTTTAACATTCGAAACTAAACTATTAACCAAATTATAGTCGAGTCACAGTTACAGCAATGCGATTTAAACTGTGAGTTAAACATGTATAACGAATTAAAATAGAAAAAAACTTTTAAATCTTGTGATGCTTGTATTTATATGCGGTGCAGCATCTGTAACCATTAACATTATTTTATCCGTTGGCGTTTGATTCGGCAGATAAAAATTACTTAACGATTCATTGACGAATCTAGCTATCGTTACATTATTGGTTCTTTCTACAGCTTTTACATTGACCAAATAACCTCTTCATGTTCATTTTCATTCAACGTATCAAACACAAGATTAGCTATACTAGGGAAAAACTCGTATGCATTGCGTGACACTTGATATATGAGGCCTTAAATGCGAATTAAAAACGTTTGAAGTCGATGACCTTCGATTGTAACAGATATATATATATATATATCGTCTTAACGCCAGAAAGGTTTGATAATGTAAGAGATGTATGCTTTAAATTTGAAAGTGGTTGTAGTGAAAATAATTGTGATATCTAGTCATTTATTAGGTGCTCTCATAGTGATAAAGATTTATGTTTTATTCATTTCTTTGTATTACTCACTTTGAATTGTAATTGTGTTAATTTTAATAAGAATTTAAATAAAGGACTAATTGAACAATTATGTTGTGAAAATGTTTGGAAAATTTTGTCTGTTTCTCCTATACGGAATTGTCGACATTTGATGTTTATTGCTGCACGTTGTTTTCCTAACGATTAACCTTTTTTTGTATATGCAGAGGTGTTCCTAGATGTTGCTCGATCTGAATTTTTTATCGCACGTTATCTATAACCAAATTTAATTATGAAATCAATCTATTTTTTTTAATTTTATAACTTGTATATTAAATTAAAATACTATAAAAAAATACTCCTATATTTTAAATTTAAAAACCCTACTGCTATAATTTTAACATCAAATAGCAATGAAAAACAAAAAATATGAGGGGAGTCGATAATTTCCAAGCCTGTATTATTTTGACGCAATATTTTTAATAAAACACTTCTTGCGGCTGCTTGTTTGGGAATTTTTAAGCAGATACTGTTTTCACAGAATGAAATAAACAGAGAACGAAGTGTAAATAGATATCGAATCAACCCTCTTGGAAGCTATTCTAAAGGTATTTCAATTATCCCCTTTAGGTATTTACTGAAAATAAAACTGAATAAAGTATCGCAGGAACTTAAGAATTTTTCTCGATAATTTCATTCCACATTTGTTTTGGTCTTCCTCTTCTCGTTTTGCCTATCATTTTCGATTTCCAAATCATCCTTGTTTGTGCATTTTCTTCCATCCTTAGTAAATGTTCCTACCAGCCGAGTTTTCTTCTTTCAATAAAATCTTCTACAGGTTCAATCTTTATTTCTTCTCTAATTGCTTCGTGTCTAATTCTGTCTCTTTTTGTTATACCTTTTACTCTTCTTAAATATTTTATCTCTACTACTCTGTTCTTGCTTATATCATGTTCAGATAGCAACCAAAACTCGCATCCTAAGGTATGAATTGTATATTGCCTTGTACACTTTCAACTTTGTATCTCTTGATATTTCTTTATTGTTGATAAGGCATTTACTCAGTGCTTCATCATCTTCATCATATATCATATAACTCCTCAGTTGGACCAAAGGGCACCGTATTAAGGCGTTCCGTTAGCTTATAGACTTTTAATGGCGAGAGTGCTATTCTCACGCACTGTCTGGGGTCCGTTCCGTTGTCACAATTCTTATTATTAATGTCTTCCATTTTCCCCTGTTCTTTGCTATTCTTTTTGCTTCGTTCCAATTTAAGTCCACCTGTTTTAGTTCTTCTGTGATTGTTCTTTTCAAAGTATTATTTGCTCTGTTTCTCTTTCTTTTTTTATCTTCTTTCCAAGTTTCTGCTCCATAGAGTAGTGTGATTTTTACATTGCTGTGGAAGAGTCGGAGTTTTGTTTTCCTGCTAATGTTGTTTGACTTCCAAATTTTGAATAATGAATTAAAAGCGTTCTGTGCTAGTCCTATGCGTCTTTCTATGTCCTTCTCTGTGCCGCCTCCATTTCCTCAATATCTCTTCCCTTGTATTCCTGTATTTACCGTATCGTTTTTAACTAATAGTTAGTTTTTTTTTTGAATTTATTTGTAATCCTGCTTTCATGGCATTATTGTTTAGTTTGGTCAATTTTTCCTGTATGTGTTTTCTGTTTGTTGTTATTAGGCAAATATCGTCCGCAAATTCCAAGTCCTCTAGTTTGTTGAATACGTTCCAATTTATGCCTGTTCTTTTGTCTTCAGTTCTCCTCATTAACCAATCAATCACTATTATGAATAAAAGGGGATGGATGATGCAATCTTGTCTTACTCCTCTTTGTATTTAGAATTTTTGAGTGAGCTGTCCTTCGTGTTCTATGTATGCAGTGGAGTTGTTATAAAATAGCTTTATTATTGTGATGTATTTGGCTGGTGTGCTATATTGACCCAATATCTTCCACATGACTTCCCTGTCTATTGAGTCAAAGGTCTTTTGAAAATCTATAAAGGCAATGAGGATTTCTTCATCTACTTTAGCTGTTTGTTCTAGTATGATTCTTAAGGTATTTATGTGATCGATACATGCCCTGTTGGGTCTGAACCCTGCTTGGTTGTCTCTTAGCTTTATGTTGATAGGGTTTCTTAATCTTTCTAAAATTATTCTGGCCATTATTTTACTAGTTATGCTAAGCAGAGTGATAGGTCTCCAATTTTCACAGATTGTTTGATTTCCTTTTTTTTTGGTAATTTAATTATTATGCCTTCCTGCCTAGTCTCTTGGGATTTGTTCTTGTGCCATAACGTATTAAGTAGTATATAAAGCATCTCGGTAGAGTAATTTAGATGTATTTTTATTAGTTCTGTTTGGATTTCGTCTATTCCTGCTGTATGTTATTTTTCAGTTTTTGTATTGCATCTCTAATTTCTGCTTTGGAAAATTCTTCTGTAGGCAATTGTAATGTTTCGTGTATGTCTATTATATCTTCTATTTCTCTGTTCGTCTTTGTATCTGCTTTATACATTTCAGTGAAATATTGCACCCATCTGGTTCTAATTTCTTCTTGTGTGGAGAGTTTTTCCCATTTTTTCCTTTTAATTTGGTCGACGACTTTTTATTTGATCCCACTAGCTTTTTTGTTTTCTTGAATAATGATTTTGAGTCATGTTTTCTGGCTGCCTCTTCTGCCATGCTAGTCATTCTGTTAATGTAATTTCTTTTATCTTGTATGGCGCTCTTTTTTTATTTCGTTGTTTTCTTAGTGTAATTTTCTTGCCATATTTTTATTTGGTCTTGGTTTTTTTCTGTTAGGAGGTTTGTTCTTGTTAGTTTTCTTCTTTCTATTTTCGTTTTTGTTTTAGTTGAAATCCATCTTTTTTTCATATATTTCCTTGTAACCTATTATTTCTGTTGCAGTTTCGTGTATTTTTGTAGGTATTCCATATCCCCTCAATAGACAACGTCGATAGGTCCATCATGGTGTTAGTTTTTCTTTCTAGCACTTCTTATTTTTCTTTTATTTTTGGGATGTCTAATTTGTTTATATTGAATTTCCTTCCTTTTAGATTTGGTTTGTAGTTGGTTTTTAAGCTGATTTTGATTTTTGGTCGAACTAGTGTGTGATTAGATGCGCAGTCTGCTCCTCTCATTTCTTTTCTATAAAGATCTGATCAATTTGGTTGCGAGTTGTTCCATCTGGTGATGTCCAAGTTATTTTGTTAATGTTCTTGTGTTGAAATAATGTTTCTCCTATCATAAGGTTATTTCGGGCGCAGAATTCTATTAGTCTCGCACCATTGTTATTTACCTCGCCCATTCCATGTCTCCACATTACATTTTCTTTTCCGTTGTAATCTCTTCCTACCTTTGCGTTGAAGTCACCCATCATAATTATAGCGTCTCGTTTGTATTTTGTTTTTAATTTCTTTGTGAAGGTATATCTTTGATCATAAAACATATCTTTCACTTCATCTTCTTGTTGGTTCGTTGGGGCATACACGTTAATGATGATTGTGTTTCTAAATTTTGCTTTGAACCTTGCCCATATGATCCTCTCTGATACTCCCTCCATTCTATTAGTGTCTCTGTTGATTGTTTATTTAACATTATTGCTACGCCTCGTTTCTTATATGCCTGTTCATCTTCATAGCCTGAATAGATTATAGAGGTGTTGCCTGTCTGCTTGCTTTAACCCACTCCATTCCATCTTGATTCGGCTATGCCTAATATGCTAATTTTGTATTTTTCCATTTCACTTGATATTTGATATGTTTTTGCTATTTCTGTCAGTTTTTACATTCCAGAAGCCTATAAAAGTTTTGGCTCTTGTATCTAGGCTTGTTTCTCTTGTATTTGGTCTTCTTTTTTTCTTCTTTTTGTTTTTGTTCGCACTTATATATTGTACGTTTTTGTACTTATATATTGTACGCTTTGTATTTATAAACTAAACCTAACTTATTTACTTCATTTGCCTTATACTCGTTGTCCTTGTTATTTGCCTTTGTTGTTATCAATTTGCCTTTTGTATTCTGCTCCATTGGTTTTTTGTTCTTTTTGTTTGTGTGATCTTTAACAGTTTCTCTTTCAATAGCACCTCTTCGTTATTCGGGACTTAGTTTTGGTTCTCTGGAGATCTTTGGCTAGCCGTTTTTCCTTTTTTCTTGCCTGGTTCTGTCATTATCTGTTTCTGATGTTGGTGTTACTACTGTTGCATTTTGGCTGTAGTTTACCTCTCGCTGTTCTGACAATTCTATCATTTTTTACTGTTGTAATGTATATTCATCTCCATTTATTATTGGTTTATCGTTTCTCATAATAACATGGTGTCCTTTATTTCTGATTTCTTTCATGTAATTCTTTAGTATTCTCCTTTTTTCTTGCATTTCTTTAGAGTAATCTTCCTCTATGAATATTCTCGTTCCCTTTAGCTTTTTTGTTGCTTTTAGAATTTCCAATTTCTTTGTCCAGTTTTTCAGTTCAACTATGATTGGGCGGAATTTGATTTTGTCTTGTGGTTTTCCAATTCTTCTGATATCCATTACTTTGTTTTCTATGATTAATGATAACTCCAATATTCTTTAGAACTATTATTTTTTCTTTTTGGGAGATCACTTTCTTCTAAATTATCTTCAACTCCGTGTATAATTATATTCCTCTCTCTTATTTCTTTTTCTAGCATATCTATTTTCTTCTCTTGCTGCTCCATTCTAGTCTTTAGTTGGAGATTTTCTATTTTTAACTGGGTGTATTTTGTCTAGTTTTATTTCCACATTTTTTTATTGGCTTTAGTTTGTTGTTTATGTCTTCCAGTATTTTTCATTTTTTCCATTTGGCGGTTCCTTCAATTCTGAATTTTGTTTTTTGTTTATTTAATTTTTTATTTATAGTTAGGTTCACTTTATTTAAATAAATTTCAGAGCGTTTGTCATAAATTTGTATTTTATTTCGTGTGTGAAATCCCTGAATTCCTCTCTGTATTTTGTTTACGTTGTTTATCATGAGATTCGCGTAGTCGCGCACGCGCGTTATCGCTTTACTTTGTTGTCACTTTTTATAATAGTACGAGTTTTATCCGGTTTTCCACTACTAAAATTAATTTTCCACTTCATATTTTATTTTTTTATCCACTTCCACTTTTATTTATACTTCTAACACATTTCCCGCTTTTAAAGCCACCTTTGTTTAGTATATTTGGAAATTTCAAAGTTTGCTTTAAAACACTTGCACTATCGATCGCACCAGAACCGAACTGTTACTCAGTGCATAATACACTTTATTAGCTGACTATTCTTCTGTTCACCTCTATACTTTGGTCTCCTGTTTCTTCTATAGTTACTCCCAGATATTGAAAATTATTTATTTGTTCTACTTTTTCTTCCTTTATTTTAACCTCTACTTTATTTTCATCTGCTATTACCATTATTTTCGTTTTCGACTTGTTCATCTTCATTCCGTTTTCGGTTAGTACTTCGCTCCATCGTCTACAAAAGCGCGTTCAGAAATGACCATTTTCTCAATTTTTTTTTTGTTTGCAGTTGGTATTAAATGATCCATGAAGATAATGAACAGCAGTGGACTAAGACAAGCTCCCTGTCTAACTTCTTCGTTTATGTGGAATATCTCAGACTCTGCATTTTTGCTCGGTGCGTATACTACTATTGTATTTTCTTACTTTGTTGAATTTTTTAATTCAATTGTTAATATTCTGTCAGATACTGCTTCCCATTTATTTACTTTACTGCTAATGTCTTTGCGCAGAATGCAGCCGATTCCTGATTGCGCTCTTTCCTTCATATCTACTCCACTTCATATTAATAGGTGTCTCTTGTCCAATTCTGCCAATCCACTCCCTTTCTTTTTAGCCTTTGGTATTATTAGCATTTCGATTCCTATTCCTTCAAATTCATTAATCGGTTCTATTTCTTTTCCGCTCAGACCCCTAACGTTTCAAGTTCCTATTTCTCTTTTTTGCGATTTTCGATAGTCTTTTACATTGCCTCTGTCGTTTTCTTTATTTTTTCCCTATTTTTCTTCATTAGCTATTTTTTCTTACTTGTTCTTGTTATTTTGCGTAACTGTGCTACTAGGGGGTCTATCATTGACTGATTTTTTAAAATTAGTGTTTCTCTCCTTTATTGTCTCTATTTCTGTCAGAAGTTGTTTTATACGTTCTTCGTCTTTTCTTTCATATACTTCCTTATTTATTATTAATTTATTATATTTTATCTGCGCCTTTTGTTTTACTTCTTTCATCAATGGAATTAATTGTTCCCGTTCTTCTTCCACTTCTTTGGGACAGTCGTCATTTATCCATAAATTCGTGCTCTTTAAATTCGTTGCCTTCTTAATTATTTCCATTTTTTACTAAATTTTCCAAGTTTAATTAATATTGGTCTTGTTCCCATTTCTTTATGCGTTCCTATTCTTTGGAAGTCTTCCAGGTCTTTCTTTTTGTCTAATTCGACCCCTATGTTATTAAAAATCGTTGTTATTTTTTCTAGTAACATTCTCTTCTTCCTAGTTTTCGTCTACTACCGTTACCACTAAGTTTCTCTTTATGACCTCTCTTTCTAGCAATTCAATCCTCTTTCCTTATTTTTGACTTTTTCTTTCAGCTGCACATTTTCTTATTTTATTCTAGATATGTCAGTAGCTATTTGCCCCAGCTTCATATCGATTTTATCTAGCCTGTTCTTAATTTGCTTACATAATTCTTCAAAATTATCCATAGTGCTTTATTGTCTGTAGATATGATCACTATGTACTCTCTTACGTCGAATGTGTTGCCTATCTAGAAAAATTTATGGGTGGTTTTAGTTAGCGCTTTGAATATTTCCTTATCTACTTTCTGCATGCAACTCTCAGCTTTATTAAAATCGCTTCCAACTTCAAATCCGACTATTTTATTTCTAAATTTACTCACTGCCCTGGCGAAATATGCTATAATCGTGTTCGATCCTGGTTCAAGAATTTCCGATTTAATTATTCTGCTATGCTCTTGCTTTTTAGTTGGCTCAATGTGGTCCAAATTGAACTTTTACATCGGAGCTCACATACACTTAGTTGTAATTACTTAAAGGTACTAAATTATATAGTTTATGCAGGTAGCACTCAAATTTATAAGCACAGTATAGCTCTCCAGCTTGTTCTAAAATCAGTTTTCAATGTAAATGGCTAGGGGTAGCACCTGCCCGCAGCAGTTTCTGTTGAGCATAAATTCAGCTTGCTCTTCTAGAATTTGATTCTAGATATGCAGCAGCAGGTTTTTTTGTAGCAGACGCTTAGAAGAACAATCCGTCTGTAGTTTTTGGAAGCTTTTGGAGTTTTACCTGGTTTCAGCAAGGTTATGACTTTGGACCTTTTAAATATCAATGCCAGTGTATTCGTTTATATGTTATTGTACAAGTTTAATAAGTATAGTATAGTTTTTGATCCATATTTTTTATGAATTCCGGGTAAATCTTTAGCCCTGTCGCCTTCTTAAACTTCACTGCTTTATAGCTGTAGTCAGTTTGTTGAAATTTGGTGGCTGGGATATTGGCAAGTTTTACTAATGGCTATGTCTTATTCAAGTGAGAGTCTTTATTTCGTCACTTAAGTTGTTTGGATATCTTAGGTCTTGCTAGGAATTGCTTTAAGTTAAAAAGAAAATTCTGCTACGGTAATTGAAATTGTGGATTCGACAGTTTCTTTCCATTCTGCTGTATCAGGAGTTATTTATTACTCTGAAGATATCCATTTTCACTGTAGTCCTGATAAGAATTGTTTGCAGTCTTCATCCTGAAAACGAATATGTTATTTCCTGACCCCTTTGGGTACGTTTCTTTGTGGTGGATATAATTAAGTTAATTAAATTTGCGACCGTGGGTGTTCTGTCCATCGTATGCCATCATCAGATTGAGCTTTGATGGTAGCACGACACGACGCCGAAAACATTACGACGAACCCTTAACATCGAAAACCAACATGACAAAAACTTTGACGACGAAAGTCGGTGTGCCGAATAGCTATTACGCCGAATGGCAATTTACAGATAATTATATTTATTGTATTTATAATTATAATTATAATTTTATTTTTACAATAAAACAACTTAACATTTTTTAAATTGGCAGTTATTGTTATTACATCTTAAATTTTGAGAAAATTAAATAAAAGTGAATTAGATTGCATTTAGATTCAACAAGAACGGAGTAATACAGTAAAGGAAACTTTCTACAGTGGTGCGAAATCGTAACGGTCACTTCCGGTTGCCGTTAACCGATTTGACTGAAAATCAATCCCATGAAAGGTACTGACCTAAGATGTGTGTATGCCAAGTTTGAAGTGAATCTGTTGAATAGAACGGAAGTTATAGTGTCTCCCGACACACAGACAGACAGACAGGATGATAATCTCATTAACTTTCTACTATAAAGCTCCGCTGTAGAAAGTTAATAAATAAAATAAAAACAACGTAGTGCTAACAAAGTTACAGTTTTATAATACACAGGAGTCAATAACTAATTTGCACTAATAACAATGATACATAAAGTAATATCGGCCAACAATATAACAGGGAAACAAAGAGACCGTTAAAGCATTAAAAAAGAACCCCTTTTCAATTTAAAAATAAATACTTTGAATACTTATATAATAACAAAAAGTGATAACAGCATAAACAACCATCTAAATCAAAAATCCGATAAACTATAACAATGTAATTAATAAGAAGCTTGATCAGCATAATACTTGTATAACGTATAAAAATCAAACACTTCTAATATTAATGATAAATTACAACTACAGTAATTCATTTTTTTTAATTTGCTTAAAATTTAAGATGCAATGAAAATAATGCCAATTTAATATAATTAGCTGTAAGTCGCCATTCGGCATAACGACTTTCGTCGTCAATCCTTTGGGCATGTTTGTTTTCGGCGTTTTGGCTTTCGCCGTCGTGTCATGGTACCATTTCCAGACCGCATGTAAAGCCTGCTGGAAATCTAAAAAAGCAACTCTTGTATATCTTTCGGAAAGGTATGGTATCTATAGCTTTGTTAAGCGTCAACGTTGATACCCTGTACCGATATAATTGTATACTTATTTTGTATTATGTTATGTTGTAATATGTAAACTACTAGTCCATTTCTTCTATTGTTTTTGTCATGTTTCTCCTATTTGTCTATATCTTCTATGCCTCATTTCCTTAAATCGCATTTCACTACATCAAGCCACATCTTTTTCTTCTTCCCCCATCTTTCTGCTCAAGTACTGTTTTTATGCCTATGTTGTGGTTAACATGGCCCAACCACCTTACTTTATGAAATTTGATATAATGAATTATATCTGGGTGCCTCTATATTTCCTCTTACTTCCTGATTTGTTTGTTTTCTGTGGTTCCCCTCTTCAGTCTGAGCCCCATCTAGAATTTTTCTGGATGCCTTCGTTTTCCAAATCTGATCTAATTTCATTGTTAAAGCCCAAATTTCATATGCGTAGACTACTGTAGGTCTAATTGTCGTTCTAGAGATTCTAAATTTGGTTGTCTTTGATATCGTTTTTGTTCTTAATGTATTACTTAATACTTCTAATACTATATTTCCGTTTGCTATATGTTTATCAATTTCTGCACTTTCTTCGTTATTGTTTGTCACAGTTACTCCTCAATATTCAAAATTACTGACCTTTTCAAAGGTATAAACATTGTTTTCCTTGTTACTTAATGTAATTTATCCTTTATTGTGGCTCTTCCCTTACTTTCATGTATTTTGTTTTTTGTTTATTAATATCTAGCCCATATACTTCTGCTGTTTTTGCTATTTTTTCTAGCTTATTGAAGAACTTCTCGAGTTCTTTCTTGTATCTAGATATCAAGACTGTCATCCGCATATGCAATGAGCTGGTGTTTACGTTGGTATCTTCTGCTATTATTCTGAATTTCAGCCTCTCTCAATATTACCTCTAAGACTAAGTTGAAGAGTATTGTATACAGCGAAATCTTTTGCTTCAAACGTTTTCCTCCTGTAAAACTGTTGGAGTCTTCCATCAACAACTACTTTGTTTGAGTTTTTCGATAGCGTTAGCTTAACCAGATTGATTAGCTTTCCTGGGATACCCAAACTAATCAAGGCCTCACTATAATTTAATGCTAACGTCATATGAGCTTGTTTGTAATTTATAAACAATAGGTGTTTGTGACTATTATTCATTATCATTTTAAGAGTAATTATTTATCTGAAGTTTCTCTTCCCAAATTAAATCCATCTGTTTTTTGATCATGGACGTCACTGAGCGTTTTTCGAATACATCTGGCAAATACTTTATAGGTAACGTCTAGTAATGCTATTGGCCTATAATTTGAACATAGATTTTTATACCGTTGCTTATAAATTGCACAAATGATTGTGTTGCTCTTTTGCTCCGGCATACGTTCCTCTCGTCATATTCTTCCGATTAAATCACAAAATCTTTCTTATAATTTTCCCCCTCCATACTTTAAGGCTGGTATTCCATTTTTTTATGCACACTTATTTTTCCATCTTTGATTTCCACATCCTTGCCTTCGCCTAACTTCATAGCTTCTCTATTTCTTAATCTATATTCCTTGAAATCATTGTTTAACAGTTCGTAAAAATAGTCGATCCATCTATCTAATTTACTTGCGGTGTCTCCTAACAAAAGTCCCTCTTTATTAAATGCCTCCTTACACTATTCGTGATACTAATTCTTTGTTTTATATTTTTCTATATATCCCAAACTTTTTGTTATGTTTACCATTTTAACCCATTCGCCTTTTACATCTTTTGCTGCTTCTTTCTCTTCTAAACATCTTGTTGCATTTTCCAACTTGATGACCATTTCTCCGTCATACATTTTTCTCTGTAGTTGTGCTGTTTGCTTTCTTAAGTGTTGGTAGTCCTTGCTTTAATTTAGCTATAACTAAGAAGTAATTCGAATCAATATCGGCACCCTCCTGACGTCTTTTATGGCGCTAGAGTACTTGTTTTTTTATTAAAACGTGATCTATCTCATTATACATATGGCTGCCCGGTAATTTCCATGTCATCTTGTGGATGTTTTTAGGGTCAAAACCTTCACTTGCGATTTTTATGTTGCTCTGTGTAGCAAACTCGATGACTAATTTTCCATTTTCCTTACTTTCTAAGTACTTGCTTTTCTTTTATGTCCAGTCACCTCTCTCACTATTTTTGCGTTCATGCGCCTATTACAATCTTTAAATTGCATCTAGGAATATTTTCGAGCATAGCTGAAACTTTCTCGTAAAATTCTGTCTTCTTCCGTATGTCCTTGCCTTCAGTAGGCGCGTATGTGTTTATAATACTTATATTTTTATACCTTCCTTGTAGTTGTAACATCCGATCTGAATATGTTTTAAAATTAACTAATGCATGTTTCATTATGTTGCTTAAAACAAACCCCTTTTCAAAACATTTGTTGCAATCTCCGCTGTTCAGAAATATATAACTGTTTATTATAATTGCCTCCTGAAATGTTTGCTTTGCCTCTTGCATAGCCAATATGTCTAGCGAGTAACACTTGCATAACTTTTGCCACGTTTCTTAAAGCCCCTTCTTCGTAAGCACCTCGCATATTCTGTTATGTCCCAATTTTAAAGATTTCTTTTGCCGTTTTCCATTTTTTCCCGAATTGTGTATTATATTTTCTTCTCTACTGATATACACTTGCCATTTACCTTTTTCCATTTAATTATCCTTTTCCGTCACCTTGTTCGTTACCATTAATTCTCTATCACTATATTTTGATACAAGTTTTTTGAGATTTCCAACTTCCCCGTGTTGTGATTCCCACTTTAACGCCTTTCCGTTTGTTTCTTTTTTCCCCAAATTTTCTTGTTTGTTTTTCCTTTTCTGTTTTCTTCTTCGTCATATCTTAATTAAATCTTGATTTGTGTATTCGCTTTCAATTTATGCTTGCTTTGTATGGCTTTTGTTTTCTCTTCCTCCTTGTCGTACTCTATAAGACATATTTTATCTCCTAACTTATATACAGCTTTAACTTCAACACTCACTTGCAATTTCTCTCTTAATTGTTTTTATGACGGTTTTTAGTACATTATGATCATTAGAATAAATTTGTAGTTTTGATACTATTACATTGTTTCTTCTTTTTTGTACACTTCTTTTAATTTTTCGTTGACTTGTTCATGTTCTGCTTCTTATTTCCTCTTCTCAATAAATTTTTTTTCTTATCTCTTTGATTTATTTTATGATTAGCTGTTGTTCACCTCTTATTTGCTTCTGATCTACTTGCAGATAGCTAACCATTACAATTAGTAGATCTAATTTTTTTATCCCTTTTTTTTGTTATCTTTGTGGACGTTCTATGTTTTCGGGCTATTACCGAATACCTCATTTTCTTTGTATCTTTTCTTTCTTCCCTCATCCGTCGTATATTTGTCTGCCGACATTTTTACTTTAATGAATTCACACCTTTTCTTTATAACTGCGCCGCCATTGCTTTCAGCTTGGAAATTTTATTACTTATCAATCAGCGTCAGATAAAACTGTTAACTTAACCGTTCCAACGGGTTCTATCTACCAGCTGATGTCTTTCGCTAATATTGATTTCCTACCTTACTTTGTCCGGTCTGCCAACACTTTCACTATCAGCCCGCTACTTACTGGTAGCCTTAGAACACATTCTGTGCTCTTATATGCTTGATATGATCCGAAAAATCGAATTTCACAACGAAGCACTCCGAACATTGTATTCAGTGGCGTACGCCAAAAAAATATATAACATATATATTACATATATTATTATATTTAATATATTTAACGTTATAATAGTACTCTTAAATTTACTTATACACTAATTTATTTTACTTACATTTATTACTGTTTATGCACACAAAGAATTAGTAACGTAAAATTACACTATAATTGTACTTATGAAATAACACAGTTCGTTACACTTGTACAGTCCGTTTCGCTTCCTGTACTTGATTACCTCTGGCTGCTTCGCTGTATGATATTTAAGCAATCGAGACCGGTTCTAGGGCTTCTGGGGTATTATTTGGTAAATATCTAGAAATTTTCGCATTGTTCTAGTTCTTGCATATGACCAAGCAGCACGACGGTGTGCCTATGGGAGGCGTTCGGAAATTCGTTACAATATCAATGTAATCATTTATTATTTTTTTTAGTAATTTGGATAACGTAAAAAGTAAACTTATAAGGTGATAGATAACTTTCTAAATTGTTTTATTTTTTCCAGGTCTGTCTAAGCAGTGGCAATCGTTGTAAGGTAAGCTAATGCTTTATGTAATACATTTTTAAGATAAATTTTGAACTAAATCAAAACTTGGAGATTTTTGTACTTGTAGTTCAATTATTGCAGTTTTTATTTTATTAGGCCACATCAATGAAATTTCGTCTAAGGTTAGCGTTATATGATTTGCTACAGAACTTTTGATTTCTTCTACATATTCTTGATCATCTCCATGCACAGATTTTCGATTATCTTTAAGTTCATCAGCTATATTAGCTTTGTCTTGATCCAGTTGTTGGATGCAATGCAATTATATTCAACGAACTTAAAAAGTTCGTTACTGAATTCTATATGTCTGTCTGTCGATCCGTCACAAAATTTGAGATTTTTTAAAATTTGAAAATGGATTCTTATAGGAAATTTTACGTTGATTCGAAAATGAAGTCGAAAAATTTCTATGTCGAATAATTTTCGAGAAATCGAAAGGTCTTTTTAAGTTCGTTCTGGGATTGCTTACAGAGCAATCTCTTCGCCGGCCCCATGTTTTTATTCTGGAATTGCAGATTATTGTATGATTATTATATTATTAAGGGGGAGTAACACTGTAAATGTTGAAATTCCAGGTGTTTTTTGTTTTTTTTAAGTAAAAGGAAAAACGGCTTGATCAACTATTATGAAACTTAGTACGTTTATTATACGAAGTTAATACAAGACAAAAAAAAATATTTTTACGTCTTCAGTAGCATTGGCGATAATTTTAATCAGATCAGCGCAACTTTTCTACTCCGGCTTTTCTAAAACCAAGTAGCCTCATAGCTAAAGTTAATCGACGGTGTATTTCAAAGGCATTATTTATTAAAGGGACGAGGGAATTGTTTTTGGTACGCACGATTTACACTTCACGACTAATTTGAAACCCAGTCCCCGATTAACGGTTTCGGCATATTTAATGTCATTCCCATGCACATTACATTTCTCCACCTGGCTGAGCGAAGAAAAAATCGATGAAAAATTAAGGGGTTACATCAGTCAGGAGCGCTGAAAAGTAAAGTTTTAAGGGTTTATTATACATATTAAAAGGGGTACAAGAATATTTTTTATTGTGGTTTTTAAAACAAAATGGCGTCATAAAAGTCCAAACACCAGAGACACCGTTTTTTAAGGGGCCAAACGATGTGCAGGGTAGCGATGTCCAGACAGCACCTAGTTATTTGCATGCTCAATGGTCAATAATATCATCTCATTATTTACAGTATCATTTGCCATACTTCTGGTAGTATATTGCTTCTCTTCTATTACGTCAGTTAATTGTTTTCTCATTTTTGGGAAGTTAGCCATTCCACATACGAACACAGGAGGGGTTTTTGCAACATTCTTGACAGTGTTGTTTGTGCTAGAACTTTCTTCATTAGGTGTCAGGGTGCTGTATCTATTGCGTAAATTTATACATTCATTTTCCAGATTTTTGTTAGTAAACGTTTTCCTTTAATATCCCTCACCACTTGCCGCAGATTTTCTATGGATGGGTTTTCATTTTCAATTTCCTCGTCACTGGTTGATAGCATTCTTTCTATTTGTGAGTTGTATTGCGACGTTTGTGGTTGTTGCGTCTTCTTCTTAATCAAGCCGCAGATTGGTTTGCAGCGCTCCATCTGTTTCTATCGCCGGCCATTCTCTTCATGTTGCTATAACTATCAGTGCCAGCGTATTTTATTGCTTGTTTTATAAATTCAAGCCGTGGTCTTCCTCTTCCTGGTCTTTCTTGCCTTTGCCATTCTATCACATTTATTATAAATTGATTATGTCTGTATATATGTCCTAGCTACCTATGTCTTCTTTCTTGTATCAGTTCCCATATATGTCGGTCTTCGTCGATTCTTTCTAGCACTTCGGCATTTATAATACGGTCTGTCCGTTTTATTTTTAATACCCTTCTCCAGCACCACATCTCAAACGCTTCTATAGCTTTTTTATCCGGTTGGCTGAACGTCCATGTTTCACCCATATAGAGCTATACTCCATATAAGGCTTTTTACTAATCGTTTTTGAAGGTTTAGACGAATGTTATTGAACATAGGAGGTTTCTTTTCCTGTTAAACGTAGCCTTAGCTTGTGAAATTCGTTGCTTAATATCTGTTGTACTTTTTCCATCTTGAGTTATTCTGCTTCCTAGATATTTAAATGTTTTCGCCTGCTTAATAAGTACGCCGTTCAGTTTGATGTTAATTTGTTCAGGTTCTTTGGAGCACACTAGTATTTCAGTTTTCTTTTTGTTAATATTCATTTTATATTTTTCTTGTAGTATATTTTCCATACATTGTAAAGATCTATTTAAGTTAGCTTCATCAGGGGAGATGATTGCGATGTCGTCCGCGAACCTCAGCATTTGTATTCTTTGTCCATTTACCTTAATACCTGTACAAACTCTTTGCATTCTTCCATAACGTTTTCTATATATACATTAAATAGATATGGTGACAAATTACACCCCTGTCTTAGCATAGAATGCTTAGAGTTCTATAGTCTTCACATTTTTTTGATTTCGCCTTTTTTGGTAACATTACCATTCTACTCTTTTGGAAATCTTCCTTCTTCTTCTTTCTCTTTGTCCCCATTTATACCTCACGGTGTTGGGTCTTTTATCCATCTCTTGAAGGTGTTCCTTTCTCTTGCCATTCTCCGTAATTCAGTGATGTTTTTTCCTCTTTTCCTTGCCATTTCCTCTATTGATTCTTCCCACTGGATCCTTGGTCTTCCGCTTTTTCTTCTTCCCTCGGGTCTCATATTTAACATTTTCTTGGGTATCCTTTCCTCCCACATACAAACCAGGTGTCCATACCAGCTTAGTTGTTTTTCCTCTATTTCTTCTACTAGAGGTTTTACTTCTAGTTCGTCCCTTACGCTTCTGTTACGTACCCTATCTCTTCTGGTTTTGCCTATTATCTTCCGGAGGTACCTCATTTCTGCAGCTGTTATTCTGGATTTATGCTTGTCCAGCATCGTCCACGTTTCTGATCCATAATTGAGTGTCGGTGTATAGATGGTTTTGTATAAGTGTAGCTTTGTTTTAGTGCTTAATTCCTTCTTTCCTACTAGAGTGTTGTTTATTTGGTAGTAGACTCTACTTGCTTTGGCTATTCTGTTTCGTATTTCTTGGTCGATCTTCCCGTCTTTATTTATCATTGTTCCTAAATAGTCGTATGTTTCTACTATCTCTAGTTGTTGTCCATCTATTCTTACGTCTATGTTTTCTTCTCTTTCTTCTTTTGTGATGTGTAGAATCTTACTCTTGTTCTTGTTTATTTCCATTCCTTTTTCTTGCAGGCAGGCATTCCATATTTGGATGTTTCTTTGTAAGACATTTACCTTGTCGGATATTAGAACAATATCGTCTGCGTAAATCAGGTCTTGTGTGTAAACTGGAATTAGGTTGTGGTACCCTAATCTTGTCGGTCTAGTTTGATTCTTGGTTCTTTTTATTATTGTATCCATGTAGGCTACGAAAAGAAGTGGACTTAAGCTGTCGCCTTGTTTAACTCCCTTTTTTATTCTAAACTCTTCTGATGTCTTTCCGTTTAGTCTAACTGTTCCCGTCACATTATTGTATATGCTTCGAATTACTCTTTGTAATTTTCAATTTGTTCCTAGTTCCTCTAATGCGCTCCATATGTGTTTTCTTGGTACTTGATCAAACGCTGCTTTTAGGTCCAGGAAAGCTAAGTATATGTTTTTGTTCCTGTCTAGTGATTTCTCTATTATAGATCTAAGAGTGTATATGTGATCTTGCGTTTGTCTGTTTGGTCGGAAAGCTGTTTGCTCTTCTTCGAGTTTATTTGCAATCTGAGCTCTTAGACGCTTTTCTAAAATTTTTGAGTATACTTTGAGCGCGACAGGTGCTAAGCAGATCGCCCTGTAGTTATCGCAGTTAGTTGTATCTCCTTTCTTATGAATTGGTATGATTACATTTCTTTCCCATTCTTGGGGTATTGATTCTGTTGTTCATGCTTGTTTGAATATTTTCTGTAGCCATCTTTCTACTACGAATCCCCCCTTTTTTAATAATTCCGGTGGTATGTTATCTTCACCTGCTGCCTTTCCATTTCGGGTTTCTCTCAGGGCTCTTCTTACTTCTTCTACACTTATTTCTTCCTCTGCATTTTCCTCGCTGTCTTCTCGGTTTGTTTGGTTTTCTAACGGTCTTTCTATATCTTCCTCATCTTCTCTCGTTTTAAATTTTGCTGCACAGTGGTCCTTCCATGTTTTCAGGTTGTTTTCACTGGTCGTTTGCAAATCTCCGTTTTGGTCCCTTATGTTTCGTACTTGTTTTGCACTGTTTCCTTTTAGCTTCTTGACTACATTCCAAAATTGTTTTTGGTTTTCCATATAATTCTCGTTTAACTTATTTCCGAATTCTTCCCAGGAGTCCTGTTTTGCTCTTTTTACGGCTTCCTTTGCCTCTTGTCTTTTCCTTCGGTATGTTTCTTGATCGTCGGCACTATTTGTTCTTTTGAACCTGTACCAGACTTCTTTTTCCTGTTTGATCTTATTCTTAACCGTTTCGTTCCACCATTTGGTTCTTCTTTGGTTCTGGCCTGTTTTCACTCTTATTTTACCGCATATCTCGTTTGCTGCCAGGATTATTGTTTCTTTGAACTTTTTCCATCTATCGTTGAGATTCCAATGTTCTTCTGTCTCTGCTTCTTGCTCTTCTAATCTATTTAATTTCCTGTTAAGTTCTCTTTCATATTCCTCCCTTTTTTCTTGGTTTTCCAGTTCTTCTAGTTTTAATCTTTCGTATACTATTGGTGTTTCTTTGGGGGGGTGTTTTCAGAATGGTGTCGGTTATCAGTAGTCGGTGGTCGGTGCTGAGTTCTGCTCCTCTTATTACTTTTACGTCTTGGATTGCATATCTCATAGTTCTAGAGTATGTTATATAATCTATTATGCTCTTTTGTCCTCTTTCTTCTGCTTCGTACGTAATTTTGTGGATTGTTTTATGTTTGAACCACGTATTTCCTATTAGTAATTGATTGTTTATGCAGAAATCCAGCATTCTTTCTCCATTGTTGTTTAGAGTTTCTTCTCCTCCATGTTCTCCCATAGTTCCGTATCCTTGATCTTTGTCTTTTCCTATGCGGGCATTCCAATCATCGATTATCATTACGTGTCTGTTTTTGTTTTGCATTTTCTCTAATACTCTTTGAAGATCTTCGTAGAATTGATCCTTGTCTCTTACATCCGCGTCTTCCGTTGGTGCATATATTTGTATTATTATACCGACCTTTTCTTCTAGCTCAAGGCTAACTGTTACGATCCTTGAGTTTATCGACTCCCAGTCAATTAATTTGGTTTCTAGTGCTTCAATAGTTATGATCCCCACTCCTTCTTTCGCTCTTTCTCCGGGGGGCTTTCCTATATATCTCATTGTGTATCCCTTGTCCAGTGTCTTGAGTCCTTGACCCTTCTTCTTCACTTCACTTATTCTCAGTATCTGTAACTTATACTTTTCCACCTCCTCTACTACTTCTATCTCTTTCCCAGTTAGTGTTTTTATATTCCATGTCCCTATTCGTATCCGTTGTCTTGCCGGTCGTCTCCTATAAGCAGTCCTGTTCCGAGGCGCTCGTTTTTTCTCTGAATCGATTATACCTCGTGTGGGTGATTGGCCCAACGACGAGCGCCCCGTTACCTCGGGACAACTGGAATCCAGTTATACCCCTGGATACTGGGTCGCCAGAGCCTCGTTAGTTATCCGGCGGAGGGTACCGCGTGCAAGTGAGGTTGACATTTGGGTGACTAGATGTTGGCGTCACCCCTTACCCTCCCTTTTGGAAATCAACGGGTATTTTTCCCGTCTCGTAAATCACTTTAATTAGCAGGTACAAAATGTCCTTGGTTCTGCTACCTAATGTTTGGAGTAATTCTGTAAGAACATTATCCGTGCCATACGCTTTTTTTTGTTTTAAGGTCTTTCAATGCTTTTTCAAATTTTTCTCTCATTATACTTGTGCCTAAATTATCTTCTTCTACTTGTTCGTTTTCTATTTCTCCTGTGTCTTCTTCCTCTTCTCTATACAGTTTTTCAATATATTCTTTCCATCGTTCAGCTATCTGATTTTCCGTCTTCTGACCGTATTGCATTTACTTTCATCTTGGAGTCGCCAAAATATCTGTTAATTAAGCTGTATGCTTTTTCTAGATTTTCTTTACTCGGGTTTTCATCTATCTCGTTACATATATTATTTAACCATTCTTGTTTTGCATTTTGGCTGCTCTATTAACGGCATTTTTTAAACGGTTATATTTTTCGTTCATTTCCTCGTTTTGGTCATTTTTGTACTTCCTCCTCTCTTCTATTAATTTGATAACATTATCGTTTATCCATGGATTTCGAGGTGCATTCTTTGGTAACCCTAAAGTATCGTTAGTTGTAATAGCAGATATTTTGTCATTATTTAGGCTTTGTTTGACAGACGTCTGGTACAATCCTATATTTTCTTGTGTTTTTAGTTTTGTTGTGTCCCATTTTTTAGTTATGTATGGGCGTTTGTAAAATTTTTTACAGTTTATTCTGTACTTCATACACACTAAATTGTGGTCGCTGTTTACGTCAGCACCTGGGTATGTCTTAGTTTGCATTACTTATGATTGCTGTTTTTTCCTCACTATTATGAAGTCAATGTGGTATCTGCCTGTATCTCCGGGTTTAATCCAAATATACCTTCTTCTTGGCGGTTGCTTAAACAATGTGTTAGTTATAACTAATTCTTTTTCTGTACAGAAATCAATTAACCTCTGTCCTCTTTTGTTTCTTTTACCAAGTTCATATTTTCCGGTCACATTGTTTCCTTTTTCTTCTCCCACAACTGCATTCCAATCACCTAATATAATTAAATTATCTTTTTTTGTTTACGTATTAGAGAACTTCTTCTATTTGTTCGTATACTTCTTCCACTTCTTCATCAGGGTAGCCCGTTGTTGGCATGTATATTTGTATTATTACCAAGTCTTCATTGTTCGTTTGTAACCTGATTAACATGATTCTGTCATTCTGACAGTTATTTTCGCAGATTGTTGATATTTTTCGAAAAAATGTCGAGCTGTATTCCCATCGTTCGAAGTGCCTGCTATTTCCACTTTCTTTTTTAAAAGCAGCTTGTATTATTTTTTCCTATTCACGACCAACTCTTTCCTTTTTATTTCGTGCTTGCCATTTTTGGATTTGTAATTTGTAGGATAAATGCAATAAAAATTCGAAACATCGAATCCAACAATGTAAAGACGATAAGCCAAATTTCAAATTATCTATATTAACGTTTTTATTTAGCATTGCATCTATATCATTAAATGTTTTTGAAGTACAATTGCATAGATAACAACGCATTGCAGACATTGTGTCAGTTAATAAATTACACACTTTTGTATCTATTATTGTTAACCCATAGAAGGTAGACTTATTTTGACTCCCATATGAGGTAGACTGGGCCCGGTGGACCCAAAGCGATTTTCAATTGCCAATATCTTGATCTATAATTGATGTAAAAAAAAATTTTTTTTTCAAATTCATCGCCAGAATCTCAAAAATATGAATTTACAACACGTTTTGCTCTAAACAATTTTTTATATTTTTGAAGAAAATTGAAGGTACTTTAAAAAAAAAAATTTAAAATTTTAAAATTTATCAAATTGCATCTCCGGTAAACTACAAAAAAAAACTTTATATGTGGTCTTTTCAAAGCTAAAGACATGTATTTTAAGACTATGTAAGCCGTTTTGCGATCTAGCGAAAAAAATATATTTATTTTGGAGTTTGAAAATCAGTAAAATTTCTCAGTTTTTTCACGCATACACGGCTTTTTTAGCTGAATTATTGGAAATAAATTATCTGAATTGACTTTTTTGCCTCAGATTTGATTGTCTAAGGCCTGTATATGTAATTTGAATCAAATTTAGTAATTTTAGTAAAAATAAGATTTTATATATATGTATAAAATAAGTATATAAATGGCTTATGTAGGTGATAAAAAAATGGTACACAACTATACATATTTTTTGTTTATTGATAGATACATATTATAATTTATAAAAAAAGAAGAAGCAGTGACACAATTGTTTACAAAGAGTTTATAAAAATAATTGTACTTTGTTTTTTTTTTTATTCACAAGTGACACATTTGTTTGAAGTATGTTCTTTACAAAATGGTAATCTGCATTCAATACAGAAATATTGTGTTTTTCTATCAACTGAAACTGGACACAAATGGCAACGTTTTTTTTTCCTAAAACATTTGTGAATTCATCGCGAATATCCTGATCATCAGGTCTTTCTGCTCCTGGCAGAAATGATTCAATCAAATACTAAAGATAGTCGTAAAGTCGGTGTTGCCAAACGTAGAGCCATATAAGGCTTGACAAGAGCCACAGATATATCGAGTATAAAATCATGGCGCTTTTTTAAAGGATTAGAATATAATATAAATGCATTAACGTTTGTCTGATCTAAAATGCCATGAAAATAACGTATTGGCCAACGGGAAGTTCTACGTGATACTGTGTAGTCATGGCATTTTCTGTCAAAAGCGTCATTTGATCCTTTTGTTTTGTTATAAAACAGCACTATATTCGGCTTTTGATTTTCTTCAACGACACCTTTAGCATGTAACGATGATATAAGCAGAACTATTTTATTTTGTTTTGAATTATAAGATAATAAAGTTAAGCCATCGTTATAACAAAACTGGTAATTATCACCGTTTTTCGGAGGTTTTTGAAATGCTGCAGGGATTTCCTTTTTATTTTTGCGAATCGTACCCACAATAGTCAACTTGAAATCATCGCGCATTTTTTTTATAATTTGCACACTTGTGAACCAATTGTCCATAGTAACATTTCTGTTACTATTGCAGATACTTTTGCAGAGATTTCTAACGTAATAAGACGGAACGGTTTCCTCAGCAAGCCTTTCAACTTTTCCAATGTATGGAATAGCATCAAACATGCAGTGAGTTTGTGCATCATTAATTGAAACAATTTTTAAGCCATAACGATCTGGTTTAGATGGTATATATACTTTAAAGCGACAACGACCTTGGAACGATAACAATTGCTCGTCAATAGTGACGTTTGTGCCAGGAGAAGTAGTACTCTTTACAGTTCGATATAAACATATCCCAAATTGTACGTATACAAGCTAACTTGTCACTCTCTTGGCGCGCTGCTCTGGTAGTTTTGTCATCAAATCGTAGACAACGTGACATAATTTTAAAACGACGTTCAGGCATAACTGCTCTTGAATAACGGCAATGAATGAACTGACCATAGGTCTTGAAAACGAGTATCATGTACTTTAAACAAACCATCATAATACAGTAAACCTATGAACGCACGTATTTCAACTCTGTCAGTATGTTTTGTTACCAACGGATCAGTGATATTTTTGTTTGACTTAATATCGATCGATCTCTTGATTGGTGTGGATAACTATGATTTCTAGCATATCGTCGGTAATCAAAAGAGACCAAGCTTGAAGAGGCGTCGTAATCTGTAGAGCGTCTCCTTTCGGCGCTGGTGAATATTCAACATGGCTGTCGAATGACCTACTAGTACGTTGCATTGGCGCCGAAACAGACCATCAATAACCACTTGCAGAACGTATATAAGATGGCCTACATACTTTTTTTGCTGGCGTCGCACCGCTTTTCTCTTCTTCCGAGATGTCTTCTGGCGATGTTCCACTCTGCTCGATAACATGATCTTCTTCTTATTCAGACAGAGCATCATCTGAATCACGGTCTATCTCTTCCTTCACAACAGCCAGCTCAGCTGCTCTGCGGACGCGTGAACGAGTCTCAGTTGTTCTGACCAAAAAATAAACACTTTACACTATTTATATTACTTTGTTTTTTGTTTTTACTTATTATTTCACATTTATTACGATCTATCTATAAAAACTCAAGCAATCAAAATAGTATAAACCAACATAACCTATATTTTCACTGTAATATTGTGCAATATCACTTTCACTTTTTTTTTTACTTAAATACTACATTTTAACAAAATTTTTTATGATATACTCACTTTGTACAATACGAGGTAGACTGGGTCCAGTGGACCCACAAAAAATTTTCACGTGCGTACTATTCAGCAACCAAAGCAATACTGGACTGACACTAGCGCCCCTCTACTACTTCTAAACAAGAATTTTCTCAACACTAACCAACACCTCTCCCCCCCCCTCTACAGAAATGCCAGCGGTTTGAAAAACACGGCTGAGTCCAGTGGACCCAGTCTACCTTCTATGGGTTAAAGTAAGGTCACACTTTATACTCACGATTTTTCCATCAACAGTAGTTTCAAATGGTGTTAAATTCTTTATCTGTTCCTCTACGTCATTGACTGTTTCTTTCGCACATTGAATTTTAATCGGCCGACAAAATCTTGGTGATGATGGCCCAGGATTTTTCCAAACTACAGTTGTTTCCCTCGTCTCAGAGTCTCTGTATATGAGTTGTAAAGGGATGAGGAAGGTAAAAAAAATATTTTCGTCATTGATTTCGTTTCCATCATCTAGCGTGTGCTTATATTCACTGTGTCCTGAACTACTATCACAGCCCCACTTAACGAAGGGGAGGTTCTCATCTAGCACCCGAAATTCAAGGCGAATTTTGCGATTTTTTTTTCTCGTAAACAGTAATAAATGAACAACTCAATGCTTTTGATACTTATGTAATATATTTTGAAGCTTACAAAAATTTTTTTTATTAAAAAATAATGTAATATTACGCTGTTGACACTGTCGGAAGCAGGGTTGCCTCGAAAAAAGTCGTCTTGACGGACGCCATCGCAGCTCCTGCAATTATTATCGGAATTCAAAAATCCAAAAAATTTTCGAAAATATACTACTGTAGTTAGATCCTACACCGATAAAATAAAAAGTCAAAAATTTGCAAAATGGCGGACTTGCAAATTTTAGTGCTTCTTATTCGTTTTTTTTGCTCTTTGAAGAGCTGTAACAATAAAAAATAATAACAAATATTGTAATTTTATTGCTATAGGATCCAGCAAATTTAATCTACTTTCAAACAAAAAAAAGTACATAGCGATACGTTCAGTAGTTTCCGAGATATCGTGGCGCCCAGTTCAAAAAACATGGTTTAGAGAAAAACTTGTTTAAAGTTTCCGTATGCAAATTTTTTGGTTTAATGATAAAAATATGTACCTTTTGGCTAATCTGCAATTCCAGGTCCATACAATAATCCTTCCTCAACTTCATACTGATCCATTTGGGCAGCTTGTTCTGATTTTTTTGCTGATGCAGATGCTCTGTCGCCGTCTGATAATATTTTTTCGGATGTGCTAATACGCTTTTTATCAACGGTCTGCGTAAAATTGTAAGCTTCAAGTCCGAGAGCGATTCCCAACAAGTTCATTATTTTTAAGAGTGTTATATACCCTTCGTTAAAAAGTGACACTCCAATGTAGGTAGCAATTTCAATAGTCTTGGAAGCACTGTGCAAATGTTTGGGCGCTAGTTTCTATACACAAGCGTTCACGCTTTCATTTGAATTTTGTGTGTTGCCACCGGTACATCTTTCCATCAAATCGTCTGAAGATAATGCTTCAAAAACGGGTTTAATAGCATCACTCACTTTTTCTGTTAAATGAGGCTTGTGGTGGAACGTTGTCAAAGATCCATTGGCATCGGCGACGCGCCATTTGCACCAACTCTCTTTTCCTCCGGGGCAATACATATGCTGTGGATTGTCGTCGCTTGAAATATTATGATAAAATATCTTCTACCGAGTCTGGATGCCTCCTAATTGTCAAACCGTAATAAGTAGTTAAATCAGCAATCACCTTGTCGGTCAATTTACCAGCTCCTTTCCCGCCTAGACCTATGACGCTCTTCTTAACACCACGAAGCCGAGTTCCCATCCTCTTTTGTACGTGATCGACACATTCTTTTCTTTTTACTGTAATATCATCATAGGAATCCAAATCTTGAAGAGCTTTGAACGTTTTCGTATCACCATCGCCAATGTAAAATTCATACTGCACATCAAGAAATTCTTTTGAGAGCGCAAACATTTCCTTCATAGCGTCGACTTCCATTTTTCCTGCACTTCCTTGGTGATTAGCAGAACACTCATTTTCATGACTTTCTTTCCACAAATTGTATTCAATGGTACCTATTTTTGATTTCCAATTTGCACAATTCTGACAGAAAGATGACTTAACAATAACATCTAAAACTTTCTTCGTACACTTTCCTATCAACGTAGCAAGACCAAACAGTGATGAAAAACCTCTTTTCTTCCACGAACCATCACCTGACACAGTTAAATTTAAAGGCTCTTTTCCAGCCTCTGCATTCGCAGCAATCTCTTCTTTCACAGCTTTTTGTTGAAAATGTTCAAAAACAGTTTTCGATGTCAAATGCAAGTTGTCGACGAAAGTGTAGTAAATATTAGTACGGAACGAAGACGTTATATCTAAAATTCCACAGAGGATTTTTATACTTTGAAAACCTCCTCCTAGCAACCGTCTAGCGAACATGAGTCGGTGATTAATTTCAGAAAAGCGGTTTATAGTTTGACTGAAATCGCACGAACGACGTGAACACGTACATTCAGCCACTAACCTAATAGTCCAGTAAAAATAGGTCGGAACCTCGGATTTTCCCATGGGGGGCAAATAAAAGCACTGCTTTTTGTTTTCGAGTGCGCTGATTACGGGAAAAATACTAAAAAAATTCGCAAACGCCGGGATCAGTGCGAAAATCGCGTGCAAAGTTTTGTTTTGCTTATATCTCCGAAACGGCAATAGTTAGGAAAAAATGGTTTGCACCAATCGAAAGGGCTTGGAAAAATGCATAAAATATGATACTTTTTAGAATTTCGTTGAGTGTGAAATCGAGAGAAAAATAGCTCTAAAGGTAACGTGATAAAATTCATCGAGATCGCGGAGGGAGAGCGGCTGCTCTCCCCACCACGCGGCCGTAAGCGCTGCGAGAGCAAGAGAGACGGAGCGCGTGGCGAGAGAGATACATTATCGGATGGCATGCGCGGGGAGAAGGAAGGGTGGAAGAACAACAAGCTCGAGCTCCTCGCGTGGCTTTTTTCTTTTCTCCGCCGCTCGGGCGCGTCTTGAAAATTTTAAAGTTCCAAATATACTTTGAATGGGATGAAAAAAAAGTATTTTAACGAGAGTGAATTATCACGTGAGTTTTAATTCTCTATCGATTGAGCATAGCCTCAAATATGACCAGAAAAATTTTGTAAATCGAAAGAATTACAAAAAATGTATTTTACATAAATGTTTTTCATTTAACAATACTTCTTAAATATTTATTACTTTGTATGTTTTTTTTAATTAGATATGACAGATTCTACGTCAGGCTACTTTTAAATTTTGTCGGGAAAGACCAGGTAAAGACACTTTCCACTGTTTGGGAGGCATTTCGGTTTATACACCGCAGTTTTCGGTTGATTATAGAGGCGGATCCAAGAAATGTAAAAGTATGCCGTCTGCAGGTGTACTGGCATCGCAAAAAACGATTCCAACCATTCCTTTCGATATTAATACATCAACAGTTTTAACTAGTATTAATTTTATTGATGCACGTTCTTTAAAACTTGGTAGTTCGTCAGTCATATCGTCGTATTACGTAGGGTATTTATGGGCCAAAGCCGCTTCAATTGATAATTTTCCTTCTTGGAAAGGATACATGGAAATCGTTTCCAATGACGTTATCTATAATACATCGCATATCATGTGTTTGCCTTTTATTAATGCACCGCCATCAAATTTAACGACCCTTAATACAGCTCTTCATTATGCAATGTCTGAAACTCGACGATTGAAGCAATCAACAACAATTGTAACGTGCGACCAGCCACTTTACATAAAAATTCGGTCACTTCAAGTTGGCACTGATGAAACTTTTCTTAAAACGGTGGTTCGCCTAGGTGGCTTCCACCTACTGATGTCGTACTTGGGAGCAGTTGGTTATATTATGAGTGGAAGCGGATTGGAGGACTTATGGTCAATTATTTACGCAAATGAGTCCGTAAAGAAAATGATAAGCGGACACGCTTTTTCAAGATCATTGCGCGCGCACATTTTGAGTTTTACGGCTCTCGGTGAAATGATTATAGAGAGCTTATCCGCGACAGAGACAGCCAAACGCTTTATTCGTGAATTTTTTGCAAATTTCAGTGACGAGCCACCGCTTCTCGGTGATTTTAACGCAAGTACTTTTATGGTACATCTCACTGAACAATTTGTGTGTAAAATGCAAGAGCTTGAACAAAACGGTCCAACAGCAAAACTTTGGATACAATATTTTAAAAGCGTTGCTATTGCTCTGCAATTTATAGAAGCTGAACGGCTTGGCGATTGGAAACTGCATTTGCAAAGTGTGCAGCAAATGCTGCCATTGTTTCACGCTGCGGGGCACTTTGCCTATGCAAAAAGTGCGCAAATTTATTTGCAGGATATGCATCGACTTGAAGAGTGCATGGAACCCGACGATTTCGAAAAATTTGCTAGGGAAGGTTTTTTTCTATCCGCAGAAGTGACAAACCGTTTGCAGGAGTATGGTCGGATATGGTGACCGAGCAAACTTGAAACCGATTCTTCTGTACCGATTTGAGACACGGCCGAGGCGTTACGCCTAGCGTTGTTGCGCGTTACTTACAGGGAATGCCCGCCGCTTTTAATGTTATGGATTGCTTAGAAGAATTTTGCGGTTTGCAATCAACGTCTAGCGAACAGCACATCGATTTATCGAAGAGTCCCATACAAAGAGATAATGCAGACCTGGAAAAAATCGTGTATTGGTTTAAAGAGCACAATCCATTCATTGCACGAGATTGCCTGATGTCCTTGGCAACGGGAATAATTGGTGCAGATAATATTAATTGCCATATGGCATTTGAAAAAGGGCGAGAGGCTATGTCATGTATGATAGGAAAAAATGCAAACGATGTATCTCTGTCCAAAGTATATAAAGTGAAACCATTGGCGACGGCTCACGTGGGATTCCGACGAGTACCAAAAATTTGCGAATATTGACACAACGCTACTCTTTTCACGGATCGCTCTTTTCTGTGAAGGCGATGTACAAAAACCAAAGAAGCTTTTACGTATGAGCTTGCACCGTATCCGTTATCTTTGTTTGATAACAATGGGTACATGCGGAAAGCCAAAAATCCGAGTTGTATAAATTTTTACGTCTTGCCTTCATTCGGATAAGTTTTGCAAGCTTTCACGTATGTAATTGAAGGCGGATGGCTGTTGCATCACGTTATTTGGCCGCATAGCAAAACATTCAAACAAATTTTTAATATATACGTCGAGTATGTGATTAAACACTTTGGAAAAATTCTACGGTAGTTTTTGACGGTTATAACAGCGATATAATCGGTATAAAGTCGTATGAAAGGTTTTGCCGTAAAGAAAGGTGTGTTGCCCCAGATATGGAAATCGAATTGGAAAATCTCGTCACGTTTAACCAAACGAAGTTTCTATCAAATATCGCTAATAAATATAAATTTGTTAGTTTGTTAGCTGAATATCTGAACAGAAATGAAATCGCAACGAGAATTGCCACCGAGGATGCAGATGCGTTGATTGTAAGAGGAGCAATTGAAATGCTGGAAACTATTGATACACCTGTAGCTGTGGTCGGTACAGACATTGATTTGCTTACTCTGAGCATCGCTTTGACTCCGATTTCGAAAAAATTGTACTTTGTTAAAATGAACACGGGAAAAACCCCGAAAACGGTGTACTGTAGTGCAGACCATCGAGTTTACCAACCATTTATTTTATTTGCACATGCGTTTTGCGGTTGCGACTCCACTAATTGTTTTTCAACAAAGGAAAAAGTATTTTTCAATGCTAAAGAAGAATAGAGATCTACAGTCAGTTGTTAATGTATTTTACAAAAAAAATCAAAATGTACACGATATCTTGGAAGCAGCGACGATAACAACAAAAAAGTTATAGAAGGACAAAACAAACGTTACGTTAGGCGAGCTTCGATATAGTATGTTTAAATCTTTAGCTGCTACGAAAAAAAATGCTGTCATGTTATCCACACTTCCTCCGACTGCTGGAGCTTTGCGAGAGCATGCCAAGCGAACCTACTTACAAATAAAAATTTGGTTGGCTAATTCGCGTCTTAATCCCGAGGAATGGGGGTGGAAACGCACGAATTTAATGTTGGTGCCCAACACGACAACAGAACCGGCAGCCCCTAATCATTTGCTGGAAATGGTACGATAATACATATACTTTTAAAAAATCTTGATTAATAAAGTTCGGTAATAGCTGCATGTAATTGTATAAAATGTAATTGTATACAATAATTTTGAAATCGAAAATTTGATGGCTCAAATGCAGGGACTTCTACGAAACTATTTCGTTCTTTCTTATTTTCTTTAATTTACGCCAAAAGTGCGCAAGAAAGCTGGTCCACAAGATATTGTAATATCGTAAAAAATTATTCCGAAACTTGCTCTAAACTTTATACTTTAATTTATCATTTCATTTCTTTTTAACAACCACAAAACAAAGAAACTAAAATAAATTATTTACTTTCGTTTTCGATTGAAAAAAATAAATAAAAATGAAACGGTAGATTACAGTATAAAGTTCATAGTATGTTTCGGAATATTTTTTTACAATTTTACAATATCTTTTGGACCAGTTTTCTTAGCGTACTTTTAGGGCAAATTAAAGAAGTTTCGTAGAAGTCCTAGCTAAAATGTGTACGAAAAACAATAATTGCCCTTCACGAGAATTGGTATATTTTTTTCATTTCTTCGAGAGTAATATAGAAAATGCACAAGAATATGTTTACGAATATTCAAGTTAATGTTAACAATCCATAGATAATTCATGAATGTTTTTAATTTTGTTGCGTTGTTTTAATATTACATTATTTTAATGACGATAAGATTTAACATATATCTTTAAAATATCAATCGTAATAAGTAATACGCGTGGCAAACATTATTGGCATCTTAAAAAAAAAGAAAACTTGTATCTTTTTTTGTATAGGTAATAAATAAATATTATTTTGTATATTTTATGATGTACAAAATATATTTGTCATTGATAAAGAATAATTTAAGTAATGTTGAAACAATATTTTTTTTTATGTTATAGATATTTTGCAATTGTAAAGGACAGTGCAATAACAACGTGTGCACGTGCAAAAAAGCTGGTTTGTTTTGTACTGTAATTTGCAAAAACTGCAATGGTGAGAGTTGCGAGAACGGTAATCCGAAGCGAAATACGTATGAACACGAAGATGAGGATTATATTGATATACAGGAAAATGCAGAACAGTCAATAAAACCAGATATTTTAGAAGAAGAAGTGGAAAATCATTTCGAAATGATGGATGTAGATGAATAATCTATTTTATCGCGCTACGATGTTGTAAGATGTTGCAAGTGCTGGTACATTACATTAAAATTTTCATAACGTTGCTGAACTGAATCGTAACTGTATTTTTATACGTTATTATAAATTATTTTTTATTGTACAATATCAATAAAAAAAAGAAAATATAAAATAGTGGTTTTCATATACCAGACAATTTTTTTTGAGTCTAGTAATTATATGCATAAATTAAAAAAAATTTCTAGTTCATATTCGTAAAAAAGTGCTTTAAAAAGTATTGTTAATTGATCAAAAATCATTAAAATGATTGAAAAACATTTATGTAAAATACATTTTTTGTAATTTTTTCGATTTACAAAATTTTTCTGGTCATATTTGAGGCTATGCTCAATCGATAGAGAATTAAAACTCACGTGATAATTCACTCTCGTTAAAATACTTTTTTTTCATCCCATTCAAAGTATATTTGGAACTTTAAAATTTTCAAGACGCGCCCGAGCGGCGGAGAAAAGAAAAAAGCCACGCGAGGAGCTCGAGCTTGTTGTTCTTCCACCCTTCCTTCTCCCCGCGCATGCCATCCGATAATGTATCTCTCGCCACGCGCTCCGTCTCTCTTGCTCTCGCAGCGCTTACGGCCGCGTGGTGGGGAGAGCAGCCGCTCTCCCTCCGCGATCTCGATGAATTTTATCACGTTACCTTTAGAGCTATTTTTCTCTCGATTTCACACTCAACGAAATTCTAAAAAGTATCATATTTTATGCATTTTTCCAAGCCCTTTCGATTGGTGCAAACCATTTTTTCCTAACTATTGCCGTTTCGGAGATATAAGCAAAACAAAACTTTGCACGCGATTTTCGCACTGATCCCGGCGTTTGCGAATTTTTTTAGTATTTTTCCCGTAATCAGCGCACTCGAAAACAAAAAGCAGTGCTTTTATTTGCCCCCCATGGGAAAATCCGAGGTTCCGACCTATTTTTACTGGACTATAAAAGCCACTCCTGCACCATTAGTTTGGCAAAATTTTACATCACTGCCACAGTTCTCACACTTCACGAAGGTGCTTAAAAATGAAAAAACGTTGAAGAAGTGCAAAATAACGTTATTGCAAGTCATGTCAATAGTAACTTCATCGTAAGAAATATTCTTCATTTTTTTCGCCGATGTGCTGATAAACTCCGTATCATATTCTGCAGAAAACTGATTTTCTTGAAACTTTTTCTTCCGGTTCCTCGATGGATGTTTACCACGATCTTGTTTTTTTGAAAAATTCGGCATGATTGTGATTAAAAAAATACTATTAAACTGTTTGTTTTGAGAGCACGCACTCGATTAACGCTACAGTCTGCTACACGCTAGAACCGTTGATAGTAGAGTGCATAGAAGCATATCTATGTAGTAGTAGTAGCATGTGTTGCGCCATCTGGTAGTATTAGAGGTAGGTATTAAGGTATACTTACCATCGTCACCCGTATTACGGTTGTAAAGGCGGGAAATTCAAAAATATTACGAAAAACGCGCTACTGCGAAAAATCAGTTTTTACGTAAAAAGGTGGGTCCGGTTTTTATGCTATAACTTTTTATTAAAATTAGTTTGAGCAAAACGGATTACGGGAGCATATTCTTCAGATGATTTCCTATATAAAAAAGCAAAAAAAAATTGATTTTTTTCAAACCCCTTGATGAGAACCTCCCCTTAAGGTCAAATTTTCGTTTTTTTTCCAGATAAATATATTTTTTTATTAATTTATTTTATTAGCAATCAGAATTTACAATAGAATTCTATGAGTTAATGTGTTGATCTAAGAACTAAGTAGCTCTTCATTGAAGTAGTGGGGTCTTCTCCAGTGACAAGTCCTCCTTAGACATTTTTTAGATCATTAGGTCATTCCGTTTAAGCCTTCTCGTATTTTGTATTTCCAGAAGGGGATTAAGAAGTGCGTTGATGTGGTGTTCTAGCTTTATGTGGTGTTTAATACTTTTTTCAGTTATGACATCTTTAATATATGGAATTTTCAGGTCTGAATGAAGTGTGTCATTATTAACATACCATGGGGCATTGGAGATCATACGTAATATTTTTGACTGACTTCTCTGTATAATTGCTATACTCGAACGACTGGTACAACCCCAGAGCTCAATTCCATAAACCCATATTGGCTTTAGGATCGTTTTATAAATAAGAAGCTTATTTTCAAGTGATAATTTTGACTTCCTACCAAGTAACCATTGCATTTCATTAAGTTTTAGATCGATCTGTTTACGTTTTTTAACCACGTGTTGTTTCCATGATAGTTTATTATCTAAATGTATCCCCAAGTATTTTCTACAAGATGAAGTAGGTATTTGTATGTTATTTAGATAAACAGGGGGGCACAAGTCTTTTCTTAAGGTAAAATTAACTTGTACAGATTTATCTTCGTTGATCTTGATTTTCCATTTATGTGTCCACTCTTGTATTTGATTTAGATGATTTTGTAGGGTAATGGTTGCTAGTTGTGGGTCATCGTTGATAGAAAGGACAACAGTGTCGTTAGCGAAGGTACCCATTGTAGTATAATCATTTACTGGTAAATCCGAAGTGTACAGCACATATAAAAAAGGACCCAGGACACTGCCCTGTGGTACACCTGGACTTGATCGGTTTCATGCTAGACACATTTTCATTGACTCTTGTTCTAAATTCTCTGTCGCTTAAGTAGGATTTTAGGAGATTGTAGTATGTTACGGGCAAGAATATTCTAATCTTGTATAATAGGCCCGAGTGCCAAACTTTGTCGAAGGCTCTACTTGCATCTAAGAAAACCGATGTATAGTATTTCTTATTTTCGAATGCTTCATTAATTTTGTAACAGATCCTATGGATTTGTTGTACCGTAGTGTGATTTTGACAAAAGCCAAATTGATGTTGAGGTATCCATTCTTCGCTGTTAGGATCAGCAACTATTCTTTGCAATATAAGTCTTTCCAGTATTTTTGAGGTTATAGACAACAAGCTTATTGGACGATATGATGAAACCTTGTTTAAGTCTTTGCCCGGTTTAGGTATTAATATTATTTCTGCGGCTTTCAGTTGCTTGGGCCAGTAATTTAACTTAATGATAGCATTAAATATATAAGTAAGTAACACTAGTCCTTTTCTTGGTAGTTCTTTTAACATTTTAGGAGTCACGCCGTCTATGCCGGGAGATTTATGGAGTTTTAATATTTTGATTTCTTTTTGAATCTCTCTAGGAGAGAAACTTGTTATTCCTCGAACATTGGTTGTGATGTTGCTTAATTGTCTGTCGATCTCATCATCGACTACATCATTGTTGGGGGGTGAAGACTTCCTCAAGTACTCTGCAAAGATTTAGCCTTTTCCTCGTCACTTCTGGCCCATCTAGAGTTTGGGTCTGCTTCATTAAATATGGGAGGCACTTGGTTTTTAGGCTTTCTTGCATTTTTTACCGGCTTCCAGATTGAGTTGTATCTGTTCAAACTAATGATGTAGTCATGAAAGGATTGATTTTCCACATCTTTAATTTTTTGTTTCAGCTGGTTACTTAGTCGATTGAAAGTATTTGTATCAGCAAGTGCTTGGGTCCGGTGCCAAATTGCTCTAGCTCTTCTTTTCACAGCTATAAGTTTTTAATCTCCACAGGGACGTTGAATGTAGAGCTCCGAGGATACACTGGAGGAGTTGCTTGCTGCGCAGCCTCCTTAAGGATGCAGAACCACTTGTTTAATGCTTCGTCAATTTCTTCTGGAGTTTTGACACTAACTTTTATTATTTTGATACACTTCCCAATCGGTTTTTCGGTTGCGCAATCTAGCAATATGCTTTTTATGTATGGCACAAGAGCTGATGGTGGCTATTATCGGAGAGTGATCCGAGGAAAGGGTCATAGCTAGGGACAATATCCATATATGGTGGTGAGATACCATTCGTTATGAAAAGATCCAGTAGGTCGGGAGTTTTGTTGGGATCGGTAAGCCAATAGGTAGGAGTACCTGTAAAAAGGAAAGAATAATTTTGCTCGTGGAGAAGTTTTGCCAACTCTCTACCTTTAGTGTCGCCTCCTACAATAAATTTTGTTCCTAGAGTTCGGAAGAAGTTCTGAAAATGTTTTTTTTTTGATGTTGTGACGCGGTGGGCAGTAAACAGATGCTACTGTTAGTTCATACGGGAGCATTTTAACTCTGCTTGCTGTGGCTTGTAGGTGTACTGTCTCGTATTTAGGTAATTCGGAGTGGCTGATAGATTTCTTAATTAATATGGCTGCACCAGCATGGGCAGTATTATATGGATGGTTGGTGAAATAAGTTAAGTAGTTATGTATATTAAAGTAGGATCTGTCTGTGAAGTGAGTTTCTGCAATTAATAGTACATCAATAGAATTGTTATGAAGGAATATTTCAACCTCCTGTTTGTGCTGTAGAAGGCCATTGGCATTCCACTGGGCTATTTTTACAAATTTGATGAATTTTGTTGACCAGGGTTGAGAGCATGTTCAACACCATGCTATTTCGTTGCATTAGCTGCTGAAACATAGCCTTAAATTCATCTAAAAATTTGCTTATTATCGAAGAAATGACTTCATTTTGTTCGCTGCCTGGTATGCGTTCATTTTAGTTTAAATTGTGTTCACCTGTTCTAATACCTTTTACTGCATTCGCATAACTAAAATTTTGCTGGACATGGGGTGTTAGTATCCGGTTTGGTGGTGTTGTGACTGTTATTGTATTTTGCTGGATATTTAGTCTGTTATTCGCATTATTAGGCTTTTTTTAACAATCATTATAGAATTCACAACCTCTATAATTTGTGTGGGCACCACCGCACAAAGCGCATTTGGCTGGAGTTTCTTTACTTTTCTTACAGTTAGTTGTGTTATGTGATCCTCCACATTTAACACAAACGAATGGTTTATTGCAATAGGCTTTTGTATGCCCGTATTGTTGGCAGCGCATACATTGAACTATACTGTTGATCTTTTTGGGCGGTTCTATTGCAATTATTTGATTTTGAAATTTAGTTACTTTATATATATCTTTGTTGTTAGTCGCTGGCTCTAAATCGACGAAAAACATATTTAGAGGCTCCTTGGTAGCTCTATTTTTCACATTTAAAATGTTTCCGACTTTGTGTCCCATGGTATTAAGTTCATTCTTGATTTCATGTGGAATGCAGGTTTTTGATGACGACTCTGAATGCTCGATCTTCCTTCAGCTGATATGTGTGATGTACTATGTCGTCTTCGCGCATATGTCGTATCAATTTTCTGTATGTTTCTGAAAGATCACAGTTGATATTTATGGTATTATCAGCTAACGTTTTTGTAGAAAGACCTAAAGCCGGATAGCATTGTAATTTTGCTTTTTGTAGTTTTTTATAAGATGGCAGCATTTTTGATTTTTTTTTGTAGATGTGCATTACGCAGCTGCAGATATTGGCTTTGAGATAATCCAAGTTCAATAAAAAGTGACAAAGCCTCGTCGTTCGTGAAAGGTAAATTTGAATTTGCAGTTTCCAATGATTTTCTGTATTTTTTAGCTTTGGTTGGACTTCCTTCCGAGATATCACGCACCACTTTTGCAAAATCAGTTTTACCTTCAGATCGTAATTTACTTGTTGAGTATAGGAGTTCTTCAGCCGAAACATTAGCTCGTAGATCTTCGGTTTTTCTGCGCTTTGTTCGTTCTGATGATTCTGAAAAACTAAGTTCTCGCCTACCTACTTTACAATTCTTTTCTCTATCCTTTTGTTCTGAATTAATATATATTTTTTTTGATCACGTTTTTTTTTAACTCAACAGTCTTAATTAACCAATAGTTATTTTTTTTTATTTTTCTTCAGTCGTATTACTTGAATCACATCTTGTTTTTATCTTACACACAAAATCTGATATTTGCCGTTTCTCGTCTTCTGATAAATAATAACTCGCATTTTGGTTTTTAGACAAAAATTTTTCGATCCTTGCATAAATCACTTTGATATCATCCTTCAAAATGTCTTTTATTATTTGAAATAATTGCAACCTTGATAAATCACCAGTAGTCGACATATTGGAACCTAAAAATAAAATTATTTTTATAGTTGTTGAATTACGTTGACGTATTTAATAAAATGTATATCTAATATAAACTTAACAAAAAAAAATTATCTTAGTATAACATTTAGTTTGAATTAAAATACTACTATGGATTTTACAGAAAAATAGGAAAAAATCTTGCTACACAATTTTAATTTTTTAAATTAAATTTGTATATTCTTACACTAATCATGAAAGAAAACCTGTGAAATTTGGAGTTTGAAATTACCCGCGGCTATTAAAGTAAAACAGAAAAATGAGCGCGCGCACATTTTCGCACACCCAAACACATCGATGATGTAGAGAAAGTTACTTTCCTATATAAGTAGATCCCCTCTTCACTGTGTATGCCCCTTCCCTCCTCTTTCTCAATCTCATTCTCCTTCTGTCTTGTATTATGTATGTGTAGTTGTAACTTTTCTTTTTAATGCTCCTATTTCTTTTATTTTGGATAATTTATTATAACTTAGTTGTGAAAGACTCTATTTTATTAAAGAAAAAAACACATTACAATTCAAGTGGCAGATAGTGGCAGCTGAATTTTATTTTAATCAATAGCTAATACTTTTCCAAGTAACCTCCAAAAGGTTAGAAGACAGCATCCAACAGCGTTTTATTGTTATTTGATTTAAAACTCAAATTTTATTGAAAAAAAAGAAGAAAAAGTACCCTTATCATTGTATTTCTAAAAATTTTCTGTCAAAGAATTAACATTTACAAAGTTTTTTACGTATTTTACTAACCTTCAGACGTAGATTTCATTTGGTTTTCTTATATTTCCTTTGCTGCAAGCACTTTCACACGTTTACAATTTTTTCCTGTATATCTACAACAATACTACGATTGGGAAAAGGCCAAACTCCAACTGAGAGTAAAGTATAGGGGGTATAGGACGTTACTCTCAACGATTTTAAATTCTTATAGGATCCCTTTAGACAACTGCATGCTGAAAAACCCTATCTAGAAATTCTTATTTTTCGAGTTTTGGCCGCACTGTGCGGCAATCCGCTATGGTGATCCGCAGAGGCGAACCGCCGGTTTCCGCGCGACGCTGACGAGGTCAGCTGGCGGGCCAGCGGCCGTTTTCACGTTCCGATATCCCAGGTATAGCTGGCTCACACATGTCTGTTCTGCTTCGATGCACAAGCCGAACTCAACCCCGAAATGCAATCGGGAAACAAAAGGACTTCCGGGATGAGGTTATCTGGTCAGCAAAATATCGAATTTCCCCACAAAATTAGCTTTTAACAAAACCGGCCTGGTAGAAATGAAAAGTTCTGCTGCCAATCAAACACGCCGACGTACTCTGTTAAAATGCTCTCAGCTTACGGAAAATTGAAACTATCACAAACAATTCAAAAACGACGCGTGCGAGAGCATAGCAAAAGGCCAAGCGCGGCCCGCGGCCTATATATCAGCACTCCGCGTGCTCGTGTAAATTCGCGGCCACTGATAGCTCAAATTCAAAATATACAAGAGGGAACCAAAATACGGCCGACCCTAATTTAAAAATTAAAATAAAAGCAATTGGAGATTGGCGCGAACAGTTCTTGAATTGCTTTACCTGTTGAAATATTGTATAGACATTTTTCATCCAGATCTATCGAGAAAGGATTTATGTTTTCTCTCAACATATTGAGAAATTTTTGAAGTTGCGCGTTATTTGTTTTTATCCGACTTTTTTGAAGATCTGCTGTTATATCTTGTTGTTTTCGCAAGTCTGTTGCATCCATAACGTGACTAATTGTAGTAGATCGAATGCTATGACTTTGACACCACCGCTGCAGAACTGAAATAGAATTCGTGGTGTGACTAATTCCTGTTAGTTTATTGGCAGCATCTGCATTGGTTGTTCAAGAGTGAGATCGACTGGTTGTCTTGAAAAAGGTTTATTTGTCCTTCTAACTCCAAAAGATCCTCTCTCAAACAGTTCTCGTAATCCAGGGTGTGTATCATCGATTTTTATCAAATTATCGTGATACTTTTCTTGTTTGTCACGATACGGCTTCGCGTTGTCGCACAGTGCGGCCAAAAGTCGAAAAATGTATAGAATGATCCACAAATTGGTATATAGAGGTTTTTGGGGTCGCTGATTACGAATCTGTTATCAGAATTAGAAAATTCAAAATGGCTGACTTAATATGGCGCCATGTCATACGAAAAAACTTGTAAAAAAATGAAAGAACGTATAAAAAAAGAACTTTTACAACTGATTAAAAGTTTCTGTTTTGAGATTATTAAGCTACGTAGTTGAAAATTTATTAAAAACCAACAAATTAAAAATGGTGAAAATGCAATATGGCGATGTTACATAAATTTTTTTTTTCAAGTATATAGTTTTATTAAAATCGAACATAGTTATTTACAAATCGTGTATTTAGAAGTGCAATATGCAACATAAGTAGATAACATATTTATAACTTATATAGAACTAACATTACATGAAAAAGTTTTCATTGCCAATCTCGTAACAGTCACAATCATCTACATCTGTATCTGTCTCAGAGGCAGAAGAACTGTCAAAAGATTGTTCATCTTCTGTTTGATTATTTACAGTTGGAGATGCTAGCAAATCAATACAATCTTTAGACAAAGATTTGAGTGGTTTTAGAGGTAATTTTCGACAACTGGATATTTGTGGATCGAATGCAATTAAAAATCGTTTGAAAACATCCTCCATTGTCTTTTGACGATGTTTTCTTGCGAAATTCGAGCGATAGATTTTAAAAAATTTATTACAGGTTTCCTGCGCATCTTCGGACATTAGACCGATAGGCAACACTGAATGTTTTATTATTTCTGGGCCATGAATTAAAAGTTTATGGACTAATGTAGGCATGTAATACCAGGAATATTTTTGTACAATGTCTTTTGCTAATTTTACAGTATACTGACGGAAATTTTCTTCGTTAATATTATGACCACAGGCAATAGTTTGCAATATAATATAAAAACGATATATAATATCTTCATCAATTCCTGTTATTTTTGCAATTTCTTATAGTTCTCAAAAAAACCTCGAGCAGTGTTTCCATCGTTTGAAGTTCCACTACCGGCTTTTGGCCTGTCAATAATCAAGCCTAATTCTATTTGAAGGCAGCTTGAATATTTTTTTTTTAATTCTTATTACTGATTCTTTCTCTTCTTTTGTTCGAGCCTGCCATTTTTGGTTGTATAATTTGTATGATAAATGTAGTAAAAATTCAAAACACCGAATCCAACAATGTAAAGTTGACAGGCCAAATCGTAAGTGATCAGTAACAATTTTCTGTTCTAACATCTTATCAATATCGTTAAATTGACTTGCACAATGACATAGATAACAACGCACTGCAGATGTATCAGTTAACGAATTATAAACTTTAGTGTCTATCATAGTCAATTTCAACTCATATTTAATAGATACTTCTTTCCCGGAAATAGTAGTACTGAACGGAATTAACTCTCATACTTGCTGTTCAACGTCATTGGTTGCTTTTTTTTCTTTAGCACACTCAATTTGGATAGGCCGTCAATATCTTGTTGATGACGTTCTTGGATTTTTCCAGACTACAGTAGTTTCCTTTGTCAAAGTGTTAGTATGAAAAAGTTGTAGTGGAACGATAGACGTAAACAAGTACTTTCATCAGTATTACTATTTTCGTCGAGCTTTTGTTTAAATTCAGTGTGTCCCGAACTACCATCACAGCCCCACTTACAAAACAAAGTAAGATTTTTAAGTTTATCCTCTGATAAAGTTTTCATGACTTCCATTTGAATTGAAATCATGCGTTCCCGTGTGTGATCTAGTAGAGGTTGTAATTTTACTTACTTCTGCTTTATCCACAGTAAAAGAAAGCCCCTTAGTGGGATAAAATTGTAATTTAGACTTTTGTAATATTTTATATTCTTCTTCTTCTTCTTCTTCTTCTTCTAAGCCCAATTAATTATGTAATTAATTAAATCCATTTTTGGATGTAGGCCTTCCCTAACTCCTTCCACCTATCACGATTTTGTGCGATTTGGATCCAATTTAGTCCAGCTGTACGTTTAAAATCATCATACCAACGCATAGGTGGTCGTCCTCTTCCTCTCTTATGCTCGTACGGTCTCCACTCAATTATTTTACGGTTCCATCTATTTTTGTCACTTCTCGCCACGTGTCCTGCATAACTCCATTTTAATTGGGCAATCTTAATACCAATGTCTGTCACTTTTGTAATTGCTCTTATTCTGTCATTCCTAACTTTATCTCTCCTTGTTATATTTAACATTGCTCTCTGCATTCTCCTTTGTGCTATTCTCATTGATTCTATGTTGCTTTTTGTTGTTGCCCAATTCTCTACTCCATATGTCATAGCCGGTAAAATACATTGTTCGAATACTTTTGTTTTCAGGCGTTGATCTATTTTTGTGTTTTTCAAAATGAAGGATAGTCTTCCAAATGCGATCCATCCACTTTTTATTCGTCTTTTTATTTCCTTCTTTTCACTGCTTCGTCCTAGTTCTAGGACGAATTTTTTATATGACTGTAACATATTTGATTTATTTTCCAAATGAGCGTTGCGCAGCTGCTGATATTTATTTTGTGATAACCCTAGTTCAATAAATAATGATAAAGGTTTGGAACTTGTGAAAGGAATATTTGTATTAGTCAAGGATTCTAATGTTACAAAGACCCCCTCGCGACACGCGTGCGAAGACCAATTGCTCACGCGGGGTTCGCAAGGCGAGAGCGACGCATGTGCTTGGCTTACGCAGGAAGAACACACAGTTGATAATGCAACATATGTTGTCGTCTCTTTCTACACTAATAGGTTCTCTCTATCTTAGCGTCTTTGGGTTTCTGATGGAACACTGGAGAACTGTCGGGACGACCACTGGTGACTCCGCGGAGTAAGGTGTCCACCTGAACACGGGGGACCGTACGGGGATGGCGTCCACTAGGTGACGAGATGACCCGACGGAGAAGGCGTCCACCAGGTCACGGGGTGGCTGCTGGAGCTGAAGCGCGGCCTAGACCTGGACCTCGGTCGGGATGTCGTCGGTGGGACGGACCCGGCTGCGGGAACGGGTCGGCTGGCCTCTTGGGGCGACCGGGGGAGTCCTGCGGCGGAAGTGGGTCAGCGAGCCTCTGGCGACGACCTGATGCTTCTGGCTTGACGAGCGGGGAGGCCGGAAACCGTAGCCTTGGACCGCTGGGGGAACTGCTGGAGTTGCCGGTAGCCTCAGGAAGAAACATTTTTTGCCTCTTAGAGAAATTCCCTCGAACTGAGGCTGAGCACTTTTGACTTTGACTTCTTTCGCGTTTTGGGGGGTTCCTGAGTACTACCCTTAACCCCCCTTGTCTGGGGTGTCGTGGCTGGGAAGTTGGTGGGCCTGCAATTGGCCGCCCCCGTACCGCGATACGGGGGTTCTGCGCTTGCTGGGCGCCTTGTGGTCATTATTGTTTGATTTTTTAATCTTGGCTGGGTAAAAGGATGCTTTGCAGGTCTTGGCCGTGCGAAAGAAGTCTTCCAAGGATGTCGCTTGCGCTTGTTGACCCTGCGATCGTTATTAGCAGGCGCGGGAGTTTTTCAACATCAACTCGCTGGAGAAGCTGAAAGATGAAGTCCCAGCCCTGGGAATTCTCGGACTGGGGGGTGGCAGGTCGGTGTTGTAGTCCGTGCGGCTACGGTGTTGTTGGCAGGAAGTTCGGGCCAAGTGGCGTTGGCGGGCGGGTCTTGGACCATCTGGGCGTAAGAATGCTCTGAGGACGGGGTGCGGTGCTGGATGTATTCGGCTCGTTGCACTGCTGGGGGGTTGACGAGCTGATGGGGCATGTCGGGACCGAGGAAACGCTGGGCAGCCTCGGTAGCTGGCGGGGTGATTTCCCGCGCAGTTGACGCATACCACGGGTGTTTCGCGGCTTTTGTCGCAAACGCTTGAGTGGTGGGGTTCCGCGCACTTGACGCATCGCGGTGCCACAAAGCAGTTTCGCTGGGCATGCCCGAATTTTTGGCATCGATGGCATTGCCCAACTTCTTTTTGTGTGGCTGTTCGGCCCGAACTGCCACTCGCATCACTTCGCTCACATTGTAGATAGCTTTCCCTGAACGGTCAGCTTCTACGAACATGAGCGGCATCGGTATTTTGTTTTTTGTGCGACGCATTCGTCGGATAGAACGCACTGGGATTCCCTGTTTCTCTAAATCGTCGCGCACTAAGTTGTTGTTTAGCGTTTCCGGAACTCCGCGAATTACTACACGGAGCGGCTTTTCCGCTGGTAACGCGTAGGTGTGGAAAGGCACGCCGTCCCTTTTCATCAACCTTGTCATTCCGCGGTAATCTTCTTCTGTGCAAGGATGGATTGCTATCGAATCCGCCCTGTTCTTGGCCTTGGAGAAGTTCAGCTTAAGAGTGTTGAACTTTTACACTAGCGTGTAGCCTTCATCGGAGCTGGAGGATTGATCGGGTAATGAATTCATGTCCACGTCCTCTTCCGCGTTGTAGTCGCTCGCGGCAAAGAAAGGCAGTGGCACCTCCATTTCTTCCGTTAACATCGCGTTTGCAGAGGTGCTCGGTAATGAGACGAATTTAGGTAGAAAGTCGTTAGCAGGCGTAACTTCTGTTTCACGACCTGCTAATTTGTTTCGCTCAGGACCGCCACGCTCTTCTCTGGGTTGATCCTGATTCGCTACCGGTCGTACCATTCTTCTATGTTGTCGAGCTCCTCCTGGACTCGTCGTACTGCCAGGGAGGGCCTCAGTGAGCTTGACAATACCGCAGTGTCGTCTGCAAATTGGGCCATCTTCGTGGAGAGGGTCGTCGGAATATCCCTCACATAGATGTTGAAGAGAGTGGGGGACAGTACCGAGCCTTGGGGAACGCCGGCTCGAAGACGTCTCTCCGATGACTTCACGCCGCCGAATTTTATCCGGAACCTCCTACCAGACAGAAAGGACCGAATCAGCTGGACCATCGGCAGCGGGATGTTATCTGAAGCCATCTTGAAGATGAGACCATGGTGCCACACCTTGTCGAATGCCTTGGCCACGTCTCGGAAGGCTGCAGCGGTGTGTTGCTAACTGGAATGCGGCGCGGCCACTTCTTCCGCACTCGCGTTCGGTAACTTTTCGGGCACTCCCGGTATAGCCGACGACTCTTAAAACGCATGCCGCACTCGTTGATGTGCCAAAACGCGGCGCGGCCACTTCTTCCGCACTCGCGTTCGGTGACTTATTGATCGCACCTGGTATACGTGCAGCTGGCCCGACTAGCGAGGCGGGAGCTGTAGGCGCGCTGGGCCCGGCGAAAGTGGCGGCGCCGGCCGGCCGGCGCATCGATCGCATCGAAAGCGAAAGTTGCGGGAGCGCTCGGGGCTTCGGGCGCGGCCGGCGCAGCGATCCCGGCGAATGCAGCGAGCGCGGTCGGCGCATCAGTCGCTGCGAAAGTAACGGGCGCGCTCGGGGTAACGGGCCCGGCGAATGCAGCGGGCGCGGTCAGCGCTGCAGGCTTGGAGCGCTTACCTTGCGCTGTCGATGCGCTCGATCCCGCCAAATTTGCGGGCCCGGCGGCCTGGATGGGTTGCTCTGCTGGCGGGCTGCGGCGCCCGGCGGCCCGGGCTGGCTGCGCCTGCGGGTTTATCACAGTTGCTCGCGGTTTTCGCGCTTGCCTGCGTTGCAGGTCGCGGATCACCATTTCAAGTTCGGCGGCGGTAATATTACGCGCCACCGAACAAATGTCTAATTGGGCGGTTTGCGCGCCTCCATTGCGGAGGCGTCCGCGGGAACACTCACAATCGCCTTTAGCACGCACTGATATTCATTCGGAGCTATGTTCAGTTTAACTACCGATTTCACAGCGCGTACTAAAATCGCCTCGCATCAACAATTTACGGTGCGACACGGAGCACCAAACACGCGTGCACACACAACGAACTGCTGCTGGAAACTGTTGAGGCTGAGCGTTGACGTTGATTTCACTGGCTTAATTAGTGGTACCTGAGACAAGCCCTTAACCACTGTCCTCTTGATACGACCTGGCGTGGGTGGTGGATGGCCGTAAAGGTCGCCACCGTGTCGTTTCACGGAGGAATCAGGATCCTTGGGCGCTTACAACGGGCGCCTCTGTCTATTTCATAGTTAAAAATTCCGCGGATGGTGGAATTCGCGTGGCCCTCTGTTGTTCTTTGGAGATGTTGAGCATTCTGGGAGATGTACTCCTGGATCGTGGGAATATTCGCGTCTCTATGTAAATCGTGGTTCCTCACGAACCACGGGGCGCTAAAGTCTGACCTTAAAGCCCGATTCTGGATGACCTGGGGCTTGTTTATATGTGTTTTTGCGGCCCAGCTCCAAACTGGTGCCGAATACGTCATCATTGGTCTTAGGACCGTCTTGTACAAAAGCAGCTTATTCTCTGTTGAGAGGTGGCTCCTGGAGTGGAGAAGGGAGCCTAATGCCGCTCGAGCTGCTTTTGCTTTGGTGACCGTCCTTTCTATGTGTGGTCTCCAGGTCAGTTTCCTGTCCAGAATCACCCCGAGGTAGGATGTTTCTTCCTTCCAGGGGATCTCCCTTCCAAAGATCCTGAGTCTTGCCAGGTCGTCTCGCCAGTGAAGTGTCTTGGTGGAGAATAGGACGGCTGCGCTCTTCTCTGCGTTGATTCCTATTCTCCACTTGTCGCACCAATCTTCTAGGAGGTCGAGCTCCTCTTGTAGCCTTCTGGAGACGAAAGCTGGCCCGATGGAGCTGGACAGCACCGCCGTGTCGTCTGCGTACTGGGCTAGTGTGGTGGAGGGCGTCGTTGGCATGTCCCTGACGTATAGGTTGTAGAGCGTCGGGGACAGCACGGATCCTTGAGGGACGCCGGCTCGTAGGCTTCTCTCCGATGATCTCTGGCCTCCCAGCTTGATTCTGAACTTCCTGCCGGAGAGGAAGGATCGAACAAGCTGGATCATCGGGATCGGGATGTTGGTTGACGCCATCTTGTACACCAACCCGTTGTGCCAGACTCTGTCGAAGGCCTTTGCGAAATCTAGGAATACTATACCCGTGGACTCCTTCTTGGTGTAGCCCTCGGTGATGCGCTCCACCACCCTAAGGAGTTGGAGGGTGGTTGAGTGGCCGGATCGGAAGCCAAACTGACTCTCCGGAATCAGTTGGAGACCTTCGACTGCTGTCCTCAGTCTGCTGTGGATGATTTGCTCCACAAGTTTACCTAGGGTCGATAGAAGGCTTATCGGCCGGTAATCTTGTGGAAAAGTCCCTGATTTGCCGGGTTTCTGCAGCATGATGACGTCCGCCACCTTCCAGGAGCTGGGAAAGTGTCGGAATCTGAGGACGGCATTGGCAATTGTCAGCACGCAGACGACAGCCTTCTTTGGGAGCGCCTTCAGCGCTCGATTCGAGATTCCATCCGGGCCGGGTGCCTTGCGGGGATGGAGGGCTCGAATCAGCTGGAGGATTTCTTTGTAGTCCGCCGAGTCGATGTGTTGTTGCGGCTCCTGCCTTCGAAGACGGTCTACAAAGTTGTCGACGTGCTCTAGATGGTCGAGGTCCGCGTCGTCGTAGTTGATGTCACATTGCTGTTCCAGAGCGTCAGCGAAGGCTTCAGCTTTGTCTGGAACAGCATAGACGACGCCTCTTTCCCCGTGTATGGGGGGAATCGGGGTGGGGCGGTTTCTAAGGGCCTTGACCATCTTCCAGAGGCTGTTGTTTGCCACGTCGAGGGCCTCCAGCTTCTGCTCCCAAGTGGCTTGGCGGTGCTCGTAGATTGCAGATTTTACCTCCGCTGTGATGCGTCGGTATTCCTGCGCGTCGGCTGGGTCCAGGGAGCGTTGAGCGCGCCGCCTTGCCCGGTGCTTCTCACGGATTCGCTCCTTAAGCTCTGGTGGTAGCAAATCCCGTCCATCTCCCGTGTGAACGGGATTTGAGGCGAAGCGGATGGATGTCTGGATAGAGGCGGTGAGATGGTTTACCGCCTCCTCCAGGTCTTCGACGGAGCGAATCTCTGGGACGTTTCCCATGGTCTGCCTCAGGTGGACGGTGAAGGCAGGCCAGGAGACGCTGGAACGAAGGGGGATGTCTTCTGTTCCATCGGGAAGACCCATGGTGAGCAGCACCGGGTTGTGGTCGCTGTCCAGCTCGCTAACGCAGTCTATCGTCTGCTGCATGGGGACGTCCTTGAGAATGGCGATGTCAAGGACGTCTGGTCGCCCCGCGTGCCAGTAGTGAGTGGGCTCTGGAGGACCCATCACCACTAGGTCTCGGGGTTGCGTGAAACCATGCAGCGTCCTGCCGTTTGCATTCGTCACACGGCTGTTCCACGAGGGATGCTTGGCGTTCAGATCTCCTGCTAAGACTGTCGCGGTGTTGTCGCCGAAGATGGCTTCCAGATCCTCTTCCAGGAGGCGGCGTTCGCGCATGGGGGAGTTATACGCAGAGATGAGGCGTATAACTCCGTGATCCCTCGTGTGGAGGCAGATGGCAGTGGCCTCCAGGTGCTCGGTGTTCGGGAGCGGGGCTCTGTAATGCTCCAGGCAGGACCTGACGTAGACTGCTGTTCCTCCTTTGCGGGCCAGCTGACGGTCGGTGCGGTGGCAGGTATAATTTGGGAGCCTAACCTCATCTCCGCCCTTGAGATAGGTTTCTTGAACTAGGATGGCGTCCAAATTATACCTGTGGGCAAACTCCAAAAGCTGGTCCTTCTTGTCCTTCAGACCATCGGCGTTCCAGAAGGCAAGTCGGATGTGGATAGGTCTGATGGGCCTCCTATCCATAGAGGCGCTTGAAGATTGACATGAGCTCTTCTCCATGGAGCATCAGACCTCCCATGATTTCTCCGAAGCTGGAGGCTCCTTTCAGGGAGGTTAACAGCTTCGGGATAAGCTTGGCTAGCTTCTCCACACCCAGCTTCTGGAGTAAGGCGAAGAGCGCTCCTAACCCTTGGAGTGGGTTCTCCTCGGGGAGCCTTGGGGCTGGCTGGTCGGTGGCTGGGTGGTTGGTGGCGGGCTGGTTGGGGGCTGGCTGGCTGGAGGTTGTTGGTGGCTGTTTCCAGCCATTTGGGCGTAGGAGCGCCCAGAAGTGGTGGCGGCGGCGTAATACGGTCTGCGGGGGCCTGGCGGGCGGGCCGGGAAGGGGTGGCAGTTTTTCTTCCCAGCGGAAGTTTGGGGAAGCGGGGGCAGCCTCTGTATACAATTTATTGTTGAAATATTATACATGGCATTACAGGAGAATGCTTATCACTAAGGCTGGTGCTCCGCCTTACGGCACTACACCAGCACTACCGCAACCGTATTATCAATTTTGCGCAATCCTGTATTTTACATGCTCAAAAATCTTATATACCATTGTGGCCGCAAATTTACCTGCCCCGGCATTCGCCTTAGTGCAGGATCCGGGAAAACCACAAAAACCCGAGTCAGGGCAGGCGACTCGAAACCGCTGATGGCTCCGAGTCCTCCTGGCTTTTACAATGCTACGCAAAGAAACAGACTAAATCTACCTTAAACTACGCCGCACTTAGTGTCTGTTAATATTGTCCCAGAGTTCGCATCTCGCACCAGCACTTATTTTCCCAACCCCTGCGCGCCCTCACAAGTTCGCGTCAACACGTAATCTCGCGCACCGTTCCGCAAAAACCGCAAGAGCCGTCCACCATTCACGCACGTTCGAAAGTCCCTCAAGCTCCTCCCGCGTTCGTGGCCATCTCCAGCCGCTGGCAATTAGGGTCCCCTCCGCCCTGGCCCTAGTCTTGTCCTCCGCGTTGCAGGTCAGCAGGACGTGCATGGCGTCGTCGACTTCCCCACACGCGCATCTGTTTTGATCTTCGGTCAGCTTCCGGATTCGGATCAGGTATGACCGGAAGTTGCCGTGCCCAGTAATAAGCTGGACGGTGTGCCGGTTAAAGCACTCCGCAGCCTGTCGCGCCGTGTCGACTGTGGGGATGAATATCCGCGCATGTCGCCCCGTCTCCGCTGCTTGCCATCTCTGCTCCCATCTTGCTCTCGTCCTGGCTCGTAATCGACTCTTTACGAGCCCCATTGGTACCGTCTCGAATATAGGCGGTCCATCTCCTGCCGCCGCCTCTTTGGCCAACTGGTCCGCACGCTCGTTGCCTGGAGTCCCGACGTGCGCCTTGGTCCAATGGAATCGGACGTTGATCTCGGCCGACAGCGTCTTTGCAAGGCTCCACACCTCAACTTGCAAATCCGTCGGCGCTCTCATACTTTTTAGAGCAAGTAGCGCTGACTTGCTGTCCGATATTATCGCGCATCTTGGGATAACTGCTCTGTGCCTCTGGATGTATGCCAGGCACTCTCGGATGGCTATGAGCTCGCACTGGAAGATGGTGCTCCAGTCTGCGAGTTTTGCTTGTTCGTGATGAATTTCCTCTTCTCCTCGCATGACCACGAACGCGGCCCCTGATCGCCCGTCGTCTGCTCGCGAACCGTCTGCGTAGCAGCACAGTTGTCGCTCCTCCGGCTCCGCCACGCTGAATGGGATGCCGTCTCGCTCGGCCGGGTGCCCCGTCTCCTCCATGGACTGCCTCCGCTCGATGTCGCCTTGCCGCAGCCCCAGCTCCTCTCGGAGTTGCTGCTCCGGCCCGGTCGTCAGCCTTCTGCGATCTGCCGCCTCCTGCAACACAAAATGCAAGGGCGGTAACTGGCTCAATACTAACGCGGTTTCGGTGGCTACAGTGCGATAAGCACTTGCCGCCTTAACCGCGAGTATCCTCTGCACGCTAAGCAAGTCCCTAGCTTCCCTGACCTTGCACCCTTCAGCCCAAATTTCAGCGGCGTACAGCATAGCCGGCTGTACTGCCCCCTCAAAAACTCGCGCCGCCGCTTTACCGCGAAAACCCCACGTTAATCGCGCCGCCGCCCCGATTCGGTGGGAAATTTGTTTCCCCTTGTCACAAACCGCGCGTATGTGACTTTTCCAATTTAACCGATCGTCTATTTCTACCCCAAGGTACCGGATGTGGTCCTTGCAGTAGACGCGCTCGCCGTTGAGCAGGAAAGTCGGTCTCTCCTGCCCAGGTCGTTTGCCAAAAAATACCGCCTCCGTTTTCTTCGCGTTGAATCGCAGTTTCGTGCTATCCGCCCATGTTTTGAGCGCTCCGAGCGCCTCGCTTCCGCGCGCCTTTAACATTTTAAATTGCGCCGCCCGGACTATTAAGAGGGTGTCGTCCGCGAATCCCACGATTCGGCATCCTTGCGGCAACTGAACTCTAAATATACTCTCGTATATCAGCTTCCAGTATGCCGGTCCAGAGCACGAACCCTGAGGGCACCCCCGCGTGATCTTCCGCGTCACGGTACCGTCGCCCGTTTCTACCTGCGCTACCCGTTCGCTAAAGTAGTGTTTTACTAGCGAGAGGAGATTATGTGGACACTCTCTCTCAGCTAGTTCCCGGATAATTCCAGGCCACCACGCGTTATCAAACGCCCCCGCGATATCAAGCGCTATCAACGCACAATATTCTTTCGCGTCCCTCGCGCCCCTGACCTCGGAGACCGCATACCCGATCGCGTCTGTCGTGGACTTCCCCGCTCGGAAACCGTATTGTCGCTCGTGAAAACCGCCGTTCTTACTTACCGCGTATTCTACTCGCGTTGTGATAATTCTATCTAACGCCTTACCGACCACCGGGAGCAAGCTTATCGGCCGGAAGCTGCTTGGGTCGGTAGGGTCATCTTTGCGCGGCTTCGGCATAAACCGTACCGTTTGGATTTTCCAGCATCTCGGAAAGATGCCGAACTCCAAAGTCGCATTGAAGATGCTTTCGAAGATAGCCGGAGCAATCTCGAAAGCCTTCAACACCGCATCCGCGGTAACGCCGTCGTGCCCCGGGGCTTTTTTTGGCGTTCATTCGCGCGATCGATCTGTAAATTTCGCCCGTGGTTATACGAACGTCGGCTCGCCGGTTGCCGACAATCGTAGGCGTTTCGCGCCTAATTTCCGCCTGATTCGCGTCGTCTTCTTCCGCATCGTCGCGGGGGAAGAAGTTTTCTAATAAAAATTCCGCCGTTTCGCGAGCTCCTCTTGTGTACGTACCGTCCGCCTTTCGTACACAAGAGTCGCAAGTACTTGGGCGCTTCCCGCGTATAACCCGGTACGCGGTGCCCCACGGGTCTTTCTCCGCGCTGCGCGTGCAAAACTCTTTCCACTTCCGCGTTCGCGTTTCTTCTAAGAGATGCTTATAATCGCGACACGCCTCGCGATAAGCTAGCTCCCTTTCCGCCCTATCTTGTCCCCTGCAGCGTTGGTAAAACCTACGCTTACGCCTAACCTCGGATCGCTTTTCGGTTAATTCCCTGGTCCACCAGGGCACGCTCCGATGGAAGAGTTTGCGCCGTGGCATGGACGCTTCACATGCCTTAACGATTGCCGCGTTTAGTTCGGCAGCCCTAGTTTCAAGTTCCTCGGGATCCTTAATCGCCGCAGACCCCGAGTACCTATCCCTATATTCTCCGAAATTTTCCGCGAATTTTCCCCAGTCGGCTTTTTTATTGCAGAACCGCATCCGGATGTGGTTCTGCCCGTTATTGCCGCCACCCGAATATCCGAATCGAAACGTTATTAGTTTGTGGTCGGAGAGCGTTTCCTCCGGTTCCACGCACCAGTTACTAACTTTCCCGAAAGCTCTAGCGCACGATAAAGTTACGTCGATGTAACTAGTTCCGCGATGCCCTACAAAAGTCGGTCCGCTATCCTCGTTAATTACAGCGAGATTAAATCTTTCTATTAATTCCGCTAATCTAATCCCGCGCGCGTCCTCAATATTTCCGCCCCAAATCGGTGATTTCGCGTTAAAATCGCCCGCAATTATCACGTCACGCCCGGTCGTTAACACTTTCGAAAGCGCACTTTCTAACTTCGCGAACACGTCATCCTCATTAAGGTCGTTACGCGCACTGCACGGTGGAATGTAAACAGACACTGCATACACGATTTCACTGTGCTTAATCACCTCAGCCACCGTTATTAATTCACAGGAAATGTCGTTTAACAACAGCCCGCCACATTCCGCACTAATTACAATGCCACTCCGAGGTCGTCCCGATTGATTATTAATAACGGTCAAATCGTTCGCGAAACCCGTAATTACGCCGCCCCGCGTGTTTGGCTCTTGTATCATTACGATATCTAACTTTCTATTTTTAACGGAATTCACGAGATTATTGGTCGCCGCCCGCCCTTTTCCCAAATTTAACTGCCCGACGCTAAAAAATTTATTCCCCGTGCTGTGCATGGCCTCTTCTTCACTGGCCATAGTCGATGCTTCGAACGATGCCGCTCCTGATCCTCTTCCACGTAGGACAGCTTCCACTCTTCGCCTCGTGGTCCGTGCTCGCCTGGGGGCCCTTCTTCTCGGCGTTTGCCCGTACGCATACGGGGCAGCGTTTGTGCTCAGAGGTGCACACGCTGAAGCTGTGCTTTCCACCGCACTTTCCGCAAAGCTGGTCCTTCTCCTGGCATTCTCGTGCACGGTGCCCAAAACCGTAGCACTGGTAGCAGCGCAGCAGCCTCACGTGGTCCTCGGCCCTGGTCGTCTCCCACTCCAGGTTGATCCTCCGGCTCCTCAGGATCTCTCGCGCTCTCGGGGTCACCTCCAGGACGACGTTGACCCTCCCGAACCTCTCCTGGTCACCGCCGAAACGGTACTTCTCGGAGATCTCCTCTTGCATCCTCTTCTCGCCGCCAAACGCAACAACCATCTCCGGGTTGTGGGCAATCAGCACACTCTTCAGCCTCTCTTCGGTTAGGCCGCGGTCGACACGGCGCAAGACCACCCTAGGGAGGTTCTTGCCCAGCTCCGCACTCTGCAGCTCTTCTGCGTTGGCGGCTACGGCAACCTTCAGCTTCTCGGCGTCCTCCGGTCGATGAAGCTCCACGATGACTCCTGCCCTGGTCTTCTTAACGCCCGCAACGCTGATCTGGGCCTTCTTCGGGTCTACTTTTGCCTTCAGGACCTCCTTGATCCTGTCGGCCTCCATGGCGGTCTTACCCACGATCTTCACCGCATGGGTCTGAGGTGCCCTCCTCGGCCTGGAAGCGGCCTCCGCAAAGCTCTTCTTCGGCGCCGTCGTCTTCTCCACAGCAGCGGGGGCCCTAACCACCGCACTCGCCCGTGGCACCGCTCCCGCACTCGGTGCAGCCGCAACGGAACGCGCAACGCTCGCATAACTAAAACTAGGCGCAGACCTACCTTGCTTTAGCTGCTGAATCTCTTGCTCCTTCCGATGCAGCTCCGACCGCATCGCCAACAGCACCCCCGTCGCCTGGACTCCTAGGTCGGCCATGACCTCAACCGCCCGTCGCACCTCCTTCCGGTCCTCGACCTTCACCGTCTCCGACGTCGCTGGCACCTTGGTAAGGACGAACCGCATCAGCTGCCTCATCCTCCCGCAGATGACGTCCTCCGGAAGCTGTGGCCCCTCCGCCGCCTGTCGCTCGCTGGTCTCCTGGGCGGTCGCCTCTGCCGCCGACTTCTCTGCCGCCGCTGTCCTCACTGCCGCCGCCGTCCTACCTGCAACAGGTGACTTACCTGCCGCTGGTGACTTACCTGCCGTCGCCTCGCCTTCCGCCGCCGTCGCCCCTGCTGCTGCTGCTGCCGCCCTCGCCTCTGCCCGTGCTCTCGCCTCCGCTGCCGCCGCCGCCGCCTCCGCTGCTGCTGCCCTCGCCTCTGCCGCTGCTGCCGTCGCCTCGCTGGTGGTCGCCTCGCTGGGGGCCGCCACGCTCGCTGCCGCGTTGTCGGGCACCTCGCTCGTCGAGCTAAGCGCCGACGCACGCCGCGAACGCCCGCCACGTCCCGGCTGGGACTCCGTCATCACCTCGTAGCCGCCTCCGGTGCTCCTTCACCTATCCCACGTCGAAGAGCGGCTGCTAAAAGATACTGCCGGTAACACACACCACTAACAAGTAAGCACAAAATTGGCGTGATCCGAGTATCACGGCCGGTCTCTAACTGGGCAGCCTCTGTAGCTGGCTGGGTGTGCACCGGAACAATTAGCGCACACCGCGGGAATGCTGCGCTCCTTAGCGCAGTCGCCAGAGTGATGATCGCCGGCGCACTTTACGCATCGGGGGGCGGCGTGGCAGCACCGTTGAGCGTGACCGAATTTCTGGCAGCGGTGACACTGCCCAACGGTCTTCTTCTTCCTCGGCTGCTCTACAGTTACCAGCACGTTGTCGAGGTGCTGGAGGTTGTAGATAGCCTTCGCGTCTCTGGGGACCTCCACGAAGGCTAGCGGCATCGGGGTCTTGTCCTTCATCCTGCGCATCCTACGAACGGATGTCACAGGAATTCCCTGGACTTCAATCTCCTCCTTGATCTCCTCCTCCGTAAAGGATTCGGGGACACCACGGAGGACAACACGCAGTGGCTTTTCGGTGGTCAGGAGGTACGTGTAATATTGTACCTTCCTGGCGCCGAAGAGTTTTGTTATACCCCTGTGATCTGCTTCCGTGCAGGGGTATGTAATAATGGATTTGCCCTGATTCTTGGCTTTGCTGAAATTTAGGTGTTGATTCCTAAATTCAGCGTTAAGGGCTCGCCAGTGTTGGGGGTCGCGCAGTACGACGGGGGGCACTTTCACGTTCTGGACCTCTTCATAGACGACGTCCTGGTCCATCTCCTCGTTGATAGGGGCAAAGGTGTTGTGTACATACACCTTTGCCGCTGGTTCGTCCTTGGCTGGGTGGCGGCGGCCTCGCTTCCTTCCCTGGACCATGGTGAAGTCCTCGTCCGAGGAGGAGGATTCTTCACTGCTGTCCTCGCTGGTGGAACTCGAAGCACTCGCGGCACTCGAAGCACTTGAGTCACTCGCGGCACTTTCAGGCGCCACTATAATGTTTGTTTGCGGGGCGCAAATCTTAAATCTAGCGGGCTCGCAGGCCCTGGGTTGCGCTACGGGCCCGGCGAATTTTGCGAGCGCGGCTGTAGCCGCGGGGCCGGCCGGCGCATCGATCACAGCGAGCGCGGCCGGCGCGTTAGTCGCGGCGAAAGCGAAAGTTGCGGGAGCGCTAGGGCTAACGGGCCCGGCGAGAGCTGCGGGGCCGGCCGGCGCATCGATCGCAGCGAGCGCGGTCGGTGCATCGGACTCAGCGAAAACGAAATTGCCGGGCGCTATCGGGCTAGCGGTCCCGGCAATCGCAGCCGGCGCGCTCGGGTTTGCGGGCCCGGCGAATGCAGCGGGCGCTCGGGTGGCTGCGGGCTTAGCGCGCGGTGCCTGAGTGGTACGCGCTCCGCTTGTGGCGGCGGTTGCGGTTGCGAGGTCATGCGCATGCATTTCCCTACCTTTGCTGGAGGCTGTGGGGGCAGCCGCCTTCCTACGGGCTGGCTGGGGGGCAGCGTTGCCGGTTCCCGGGATCATCCTGATGACGATTCCCTGGCGGCGGCTGTGTCCTCGCTGGAGCTTCTTGATGATGACCCCGATGTCATCATGGCTGAAGTCTTTCTGGAGTTGACGGATCGCTGCCTCGGTGGCGGCGGCGGCACCCGCCATTCTCGCTGGATTCTCGGCACTCACTAATGCACAGCACTAATGCCTTTCACTTTCGAAAATTTAGTGGCTCAACGCATTGAAAAATGCGAGGGGCTACTACACAGTCCTGGCACTTGGAAATTTCAGCACTAAGCGGCACGCTGCATTAAAAAATGCGGTGGCTGCTAAGCCGAAAAGCTCCGAGTTGCAGACTACGGTTCAGTGAACGCCTCTACACTGTTCCGTGGTCAACACTCGACTGCGCGAAAAACGTTGACGTTGACTTCACTGGCGTAATTAGTGGTCCCTGAGACAAGCCCTTAACCACTGTCCTCTTGATACGACCTGGCGTGGGTGGTGGATGGCCGTAAAGGCCGCCTCCGTGTCGTTTTACGGAGGAATGAGGATCTTTGGACGCTTTCGACGGGCGCCTCTGTCAATTTCATAGTTAAAAATCCCGCGGATGGTAGAATTCGCGTGATCATCGCTGATTGATTTTAAATTTAGAGCGTTCTGGGAGATGAACTCCTGGATCGTGGGAATATTCGCGTCTCTATGTAAGTCGTGGTTCCTCACGAACCACGGGGCGCTAAAGGCTGACCTTAAAGCCCGATTCTGGATGACCTGGAGCTTGTTCATGTGAGTTTTTGCGGCCCAGCCCCAAACTGGTGCCGCATATGTCATCATAGGTCTTAGGACGGTCTTGTACAAAAGCAGCTTGTTCTCTGTGGATAGGTGGCTCCTGGGGTGGAGGAGGAAGCCTAATGCCGCTCGCGCTGCTTTTGTTTTGGTGACCGTCCTTTCTATATGTGATCTCCAGGTCAGTTTCCTGTCCAGAATCACCCCGAGGTAGGATGTTTCTTCCTTCCAGGGATCTCCTTCCAAAGATCCTGAGTCTTGCCAGTCGTCTCGCCAGTGAAGTGTCTTGGTGGAGAATAGGACGGCTGCCTTTTCTTGCGTTGATTCCTATTCTCCACTTGTGCACCAATCTTTGGAGGTCGAGCTCCTTTGTAGCCTTCTGAGGAAAGCTGGCCCGATGGAGCTGGACAGCACCGCCGTGTCGTCTGCGTACTGGGCTAGTGTGGTGGAGGGCGTCGTTGGCATGTCCCTGACGTATAGGTTGTAGAGCGTCGGGGACAGCACGGATCCTTGAGGGACGCCGGCTCGTAGGCTTCTCTCCGATGATCTCTGGCCTCCCAGCTTGATTCTGAACTTCCTGCCGGAGAGGAAGGATCGAACAAGCTGGATCATCGGGATCGGGATGTCGGTTGACGCCATCTTGTACACCAACCCGTTGTGCCAGACTCTGTCGAAGGCCTTTGCGACATCTAGGAAGACTACACCCGTGGCCTCCTTCTTGGTGTAGCCCTCGGTGATGCGCTCCACCACCCTAAGGAGTTGGAGGGTGGTTGAGTGGCCGGATCGGAAGCCAAACTGACTCTCCGGAATCAGTTGGAGACCTTCGACTGCTGTCCTCAGTCTGCTGTGGATGATTTCCCACAAGTTTACCTAGGGTCGATAGAAGGCTTATCGGCCGGTAATCTTGTGGAAAAGTCCCTGATTTGCCGGGTTTCTGCAGCATGATGACGTCCGCCACCTTCCAGGAGCTGGGAAAGTGTCGGAATCTGAGGACGGCGTTGGCAATTGTCAGCACGCAGACGACAGCCTTCTTTGGGAGCGCCTTCAGCGCTCGATTCGAGATTCCATCCGGGCCGGGTGCCTTGCGGGGATGGAGGGCTCGAATCAGCTGGAGGATTTCCTTGTAGTCCGCCGAATCGATGTGTTCTTGAGGCTCCTGCCTTCGAAGACGGTCTACAAAGTTGTCGACGTGGTCTAGGTGGTCGAGGTCCGCGTCGTCGTAGTTGATGTCACATTGCTGTTCCAGAGCGTCCGCGAAGGCTTCAGCTTTGTCTGGAACAGCATAGACGACGCCTCGTTCCCCGTGTATGGGGGGAATCAGGGTGGGACGGTTTTTAAGGGCCTTGACCATCTTCCAGAGGCTGTTGTTTGCCACGTCGAGGGCCTCCAGCTTCTGCTCCCGTGGTTTTAATTGCAATTTTACCTCCGCTGGGCGGGCCTGGGTCCCCAGGGAGCGTTGAGCGCCCGCCTTGCCCGGTGCTTCTCACGGATTCCTCCTTAAGCTCTGGTGGTAGCAAATCCCGTCCATCTCCCGTGTGAACGGGATTTGAAAGGGATGGATGTCTGGATAAGGCGGTGAGATGGTTTACCGCCTCCTCCAGGTCTTCGATGGAGCGAATCTCTGGGACGTTTCCCATGGTCTGCCTCAGGTGGACGGTGAAGGCAGGCCAGGAGACGCTGGAACGAAGGGGATGTCTTCTGTTCCATCGGGAAGACCCAGGGTGAGCAGCACCGGGTTGTTTGGGGTCCAGCTCGCTAACGCAGTCCATCGTCTGCTGCATGGGGCGTCCTTGAGAAGGCGATGTCAAGGACGTCTGGCGCCCGCGTGCCAGTAGTGAGTGGGCTCTGGAGGACCCATCACCACTAGGTCTCGGGGTTGCGTGAACCATGCAGCATCCTGGTTTGCATTGGTCACGGCTGTTCCACGAGGATGCTTGGCTTCAGTCTCCTGCCAAGACTGTCCGGTGTGTCGCCGAAGATGGCTTCCAATCCTCCTCCAGGAGGCGGCGTCGCGCATGGGGAGTTATACGCAGAATGAGGCGTATAACTCCGTGATCCCTCGTGTGGAGGCAGATGGCAGTGGCCTCCAGGTGCTCGGTGTCCGGGAGCGGGGCTCTGTAGTGCCCAGGAACCTGACGTAGACTGCTGTTCCTCCTTTGGGGCCAGCTGAGGGTCCCGGGGGGGAAAGGGAGCCTAACCTCATCTCCGCCCTTGAGATGGGTTTTGAACTAGGATGGCGTCCAAATTATACCTGTGGGCAAACCCAGAAGCGTCCTTCTTGTCCTTCAGGCCATCGCGTTCCAGAAGGCAAGGGATGTGGATAGGTCTGATAGGTCTTCTATCCATAGAGGGGCTTGAACACTGACAGCTCCTCCCATGGAGCATCAGACCTCCCATGATTTCTCCGAAGCTGGAGGCTCCTTTCAGGGAGGTTAACAGCTTCGGGATAACCCGCTTTTCCACATCCAGCTTCTGGAGTAAGGCGAAGGCGCTCCAACCCTTGGAGTGGGTTCTCCTGGGAGTTGTTCACCTTGGGGCTGGTTCGTTGGCTGGACGGTTGGTGGCGGGCTGGTTGGCCTGGGCGGTTGGGGCTGGCTGGCTGGAGGTTGTTGGTGGCTGCTTCCAGCCATTTGGGCGGGGCGCCCAGAAGTGGTGGCGGGGCGTAATCCGGTCTGCGGGGCCTGGGGGCGGGCCGGAAGGGGCGGCAGTTTTCTTCCCAGCGGAAGTTTAAGGGGCAGCCTCTGTAGCTGGCCGGGTGAGCGCCAGAGCAATTAGCGCACACCGCGGAGTGCTGCGCTCCAGCGCAGTCGCCAGGGGTGGTCGCCGGCGCACTTTACGCAGCGGCGTGGCAGCACCGTTGGGCGTGACCGAATTTCTGGCAGCGGTGACACTGCCCAACGGTCTTCTTCTTCCGGCTGCTCTACAGTTACCAGCACGTTTCTAGGTGCTGGAGGTTTAGATAGCCTTCGCGTCCCTGGGGACCTCCACGAAGGCTAGCGGCATCGGGGTGTTGTCCTTCATCCTGCGCATCCTACGAACGGATGTCACAGGAATTCCCTGGACTTCGATCTCCTCCTTGATCTCCTCCTCCGTGAATGATTCGGGGACACCTCGGAGAACAACTCTCAGTGGCTTTTCGGTGGTCAGGAGGTACGTGTGGTATTGTACCTTCCTGGCGCCGAAGAGTTTTGTTATACCCCTGTGGTCTGCCTCTGTGCAGGGGTATATGATGATGGACCTTCCCTGGTTCTTCGCTTTGTTGAAGTTTAATCGCTGATTTTTGAATTCAGCGTTTAAAGCTCTCCAGTGTTGGGGGTCGCGCAGTATGATCGGGGGCACTTTGACATTGTGGACCTCTTCTTGGACGTCGTCCTGGTCCATTTCCTCGTTGATTGGGGCAAAGGTGTTATGAACGTACACCTTAGCTGCTGGTTCATCCTTGGCTGGGCGGCGGCGGCCTCTCTTCCTCCCCTGCACCACTGTGAAGTCCTCGTCCGAGGAGGAGGATCCTTCACTGTCCTCGCTGGTGGTACTCGCGTCACTGAGCACGGGCACTTGTCCGGCACCAAACACCGCGGCACTTTTTCGCGGCATTTCAGGCGCCACTGAAAAATGGGCGCAAGGCGATCTAGGGGCTGCAGGCCCTGGGTTGCGCTACGGGCCCGGCGAATTTGGCGGGCGGCTGAAGCCGCGGGCCGGCAAAGCAGCGGGCCGGCCGGCCATCGATCGCACGAGCGCGGCCGGCGCGTTAGTCGCAGCAGAGCGAAAGTTGCAGGCGCCCGGGCGCGGGCCCGGCGAAATCGCGGGCGCGGCGTGGCAGGCGCAGCGAACTCGGCGGATGCAGCGGCGAGCGCGGTGGGCATCGGCCGGCAAAGCGAAAGTGCCGGGCGCTCGGGCGCTGGCGATCGCAGCTGGCGGCGGTCCCGGCAAAATTTGCGGGCCGGGAATGCGCGGGCCCTTGGTGCGGGTTGCGGCTGCCGGCGGTGCGCGCTCCGCTTGTGGCGGCGGCGGGCATGCGCATGCATTTCCCTACCTTTATTTGAGGCTGCGGGGCAGGCGCCTTCCTGGCTGGGGGGCAGCGGCCGGTTCCCGGATCATCCTGATGACGATTCTGTCGGCGGCTGTGTCCTCGCTGGAGCTTCTTGATGATGACCCCGATGTCATCATGGCTGAAGTCCTTCTGGAGTTGACGGATCGCTGCCTCGGTGGCGGCGGCGGCACCCGCCATTCTCGCTGGATTCTCGGCACTCACTAATGCACAGCACTAATGCCTTTCACTTTCGAAATTTAGCGGCTCAACGCATTGAAAAACGCGTGGGGCTTCTGCACTGTCCTGACACTTGGAAATTTCATCTCTAAGCGGCTCGCTGCATTGAAAAATGCGGTGGCTGCTATGCCGAAAGATTTGAGTTGCAGACTACGGTTCAGTGACGCCTCTACACTGCTCCGTGGTCAACACTCGACTGTCACTTGCGCGAAAATTCATTCATTCATTCATCTTCTCGTTATTGGGGGTCCCTGGGATCCCAGCCCCTAACCCCAAACGCTGCGGTGGCATCTGGTGGTTGTTGGTTGGCCTGCTGTCCGCCCCGCTCCGCCTTACGGGGAAAAGGATCTTCGGGCGCTTGTGGCGGGCGCCCCTGTCAACGTCATAGTTGTAGAGACCACGGACTGCTGGATTGCCGTGGTCTTGGACGCTGGCGTTAGGGCGCACTGGGAGATATACTCCTGGATGGTTTGGCACGTCGGCATCGCTGTGAAGAATGGTATTTTTAATACCACGGAAAAGATGTTCCTGAGGGCCCGGTTCTGGACCACCTGGAGTTTATTCACGTGGGTCTTGGCCATAACCCCAAACAGCACAAGCGTACAGGATCGTTGGCTGATACTGTTTTATACAGCTAGCTTGTTGGATGTTGACATTTTTTGGGGTGCAGCAAGCTGCCCAAGGCTTGATGAGCTGCCTTGGCCCGTGTTACATGTTTTCCACGTGAACTCCCAGGTAAGCTTTTTGTCCAGGGTCACTGGGTATCGTGCCTCTTCTCCAGGGTATATCTTGTCCCAAGATCCTGTTTTGATGTCACCGCGCCATCGTAGTTTTCTTGGTAGAACAGGATCGCCTCACTCTTCTCTGGATTGATCCTAATTCTGCACCTGTCGCACCAGTCTTCCATGGAATCTAATACCTCCTGGACATGCCGTATTGCCAGGGAGGGCCTCAGCGAGCTTGACAGGACCGCTGTGTCGTCTGCGAACTGGGCCATCGTCGTGGAGGGCGTCGTTGGAATGTCCCGCACGTACGTTGAAAGTACGGGGACAGCACCGAGCCTTGGGGACTCCGGCTCGGAACGCCTCTGATGACTTCACGCCGCCGAACTTGATCCGGAACCTCCTACCAGACAGGAAGGACCGGATCAATTGGACCATCGGCAGCGGGATGTTGTCTGAAGCCATCTTGTAGACGAGGCCGTGATGCCATACCTTGTCGAACGCCTTGGCTACATCAAGGAAGGCAGCTGTGTACTGCTTCTTGGTGAAGCCTTCCGTGATCTTCCCCCCGAAGGAGTTGGTGGGTGGTGGAGGGCCTTGGCGGAACCCGAACTGGTTGGGGGAGAAGTTCGAGTTCTTCGACCGCTGTCTTCAGGCGGTGGGGATGATGCGTTCCACCAGTTTCCCCAGGTTCGGCAGTAGGCTGATCCCGATAATCCTGGGGAACGTACCTGATTTCCGGGCTTCGGGATCATCACCACGTCTGCGATCTTCCATTGCTCGGGAAGTGTCGCAGGCTCAGGACAGCGTTGGTAATGGCAAGAACGTAGACGACTGCCATCTTCGGGAGCCTTCAGCGCGGGTTAAATGCCATCTGGTCCGGGGCCTTCGCGCGGGGGGCCATCTGGTCCGGGGCCTTCCGGAGGGCAGCGCCTGATGGTTTAATTCCCGGGGACGCGTGCCCGGGGATCGGACGTTTGTCCCGGAGGCGTCCCACTTTGCGATCGACCGCGGCGAAATGGTCAAGATCGGCGTCTTTAGTCGATGTCGCACTGCCGCTCGAGGCAGTCGGCAAATGCCTCAGCCTTATCCTGAGCGGTGGCACGACGGGTTTCCCCGTGGATGGGCGGGACGGGGTCTTCTGTTCTTCAATATCTTGACCATTCTCCAGAGGAGTAGTCGGTCGCATCGAGGGCTTGCTTGCTCTCCCAGGCGGCTTGCGGTGCCGCGACGGCGGTCTTGACCTGGGCAGCTAGTTTGTACTCGGTCATCGGGTGCGACCGCTGCGCGCCGCGCGCCCGATTCTTCTCTCGGATCCGCTCCTTCAACTCCGGAGGCAGAAGGTCTCTTCCATCTCCGGCGCGGACGGGGGTTGGTAGCGAAGCGGATGGATTCCTGAATGGAGGCGGTAAGATGGTGCACCGCCTCCTCCAGGTCTTCGCTGGAGCGGATGATGGGGACTGCCGATGGTCTCCTTCAAGTGGGCCGTGAAGGCTGGCCACGACACGCAGGGACGGAACGAGACGTCATCCATCCCGTCTGGAATCCCAGGTGAGCAGAATCGGGTTGTGGTCGCTGTCAAGCTCGCTGACGTTTTCGGGGGTGCTGCATTCGGACGTCCTTGAAGATGGCGATGTCAAGGACGTCTGGGCGACTGTGAGGCCGTAGTGGGTGGGTTCGAGCGGCCCTCCACAACAGGTCGCGGGCAGGGCGTACCCATGCAGCGTTCTGCCGTTGGCGTTTGTGAACCGGCTGTTCCACGAGGATGTTTGGCTTAAGGTCGCCTGCCAAGATGGTGGCGACGTCCTCCCCGAAATGGCGTCCAGGTCCTCGGGGAAGGGCCTTGGGCATCGGGGAGTTGTAGGCAAATGAGCCTTACAACTCCGTAATCCCTCGTCTGGACATACGGCTGTGGCTCCAGGTGCTCTTGCCGGGAGCGGGGCTGGGTGGTGCTCCAGGCAGGTCTTCACAACACGGCAGTTCCCCTTTGGCTTGGGAGGATCGGTGGGAGCCGAAATTTACCGCATCTCCGCCCTTGAGATGGGTCTCGTTGACTAAGATGGCATCCAAATTATACGTGCGCGAACTCCAGCAGTTGGTCCTTCTTGTCCTTCAGGCCGTCCGCGTTCCAGAAGGCAAGTCGGACATGGGATGGTTGGATAGGCCTCCTATCCATGGACGGGCAGCAGGCTCTGGAATTCTTGGGCGTGCCCATTAGGCGCCCAAAACCTCTCCCGTTGGTTGCTCCGCTCAAAGATTGGAGCCCAAAATCGGGCTTCTGCATGTCCCCTCTGCAGAAGCTGTATGCCCAGCCCTGGTTGTCGTTCGCGGGCTGGGTGCTGCTGCCGGAGGTGGGGCAGGGGCTGGTTTGGTCTGGCTTGGGGCCTGCTTGGCCAGTTGGGCGGGACTGCCCAGAAGCAGTGCGCCTTAGGAGCTGGGTGGCGCGGGGCTGGAGCTGATGCCCGCCTTGGCGTCGGGGGTGGGGCGCGGCCGGGAAAGGATGGGCACCCCGGTAGCTCGCCACGTGGCCCGCCAGTTTGCACACTTTGCGGAGTGTCTCGGCTCTGTGGCACCGCTGGTGGTGGGGCCCCGCATTTGACGCAGCACGGCGCCGCGAAGCAGTTGCGTTGGGCGGCCCGAACTTTGGCAGCGATGGCACTGCCCAACGGTTCCTCTTCTTGTGGGGCTGCTCCCGCACCACAACCTGCATGCCCTGGCTCAGGTTGTACACTTCTTCCAGAGCGGTCCGCCTCAACGAAAACCAGCGGCATTGGGCGCTTGTCCCGCTGGCGCCTCATGCGGCGGACAGATCGCCCTGGGATCCCCTGCTGCCGGAGATCTTCAGCCACTAACTCATCCGGAAGGGTTTCCGGAACTCCCTTAGTACTGCCCTCAATGGCCGATCGGAGGGCAGTTGGAAAGGGAAATTCAACTCCCTTCCATGAGTCTGATGCCCGTTAGTCGTCGGCGGTGCATGGCTGAATGTGATTGAATCAGCCATGTTTTTGCCTTCGAAATTGAGGCGCAGGGTTCGGAACCTCTCCAGAAGTTCCGGCCAGGGCTCTTATCCCGAAGGACCACCGGGGAATGCGCTGCTGGGTCGTCGTCATTGCGCCCTCTGGATGGCAAAACCGGTTGGGTAGCCACGGCTGCCGGTTCGTCGCACGGCGGCGGCTCTTCCTGCCTGAACCATGTAATCCTCCGAGTCGGAGGAGGAACACCAGTGGTCCATTCGTCCCCACCGCTTCATTTAAACGCGGCGCGGTTACTGCTTCCGCACTCGCGTTCGCGTTCTTTTCGAGCGCACCCGCACTCGCCGACTCAGCCTCGCCGGGAGTGTTGCACAGTTTGCTGGGAGCCCGCCCTCGGCTGGGCCCTTTTGCCGGGCGGAACCTGCCAACCGCCACGGCGGTCTGCGATTGACCGGCTTGGAGTTACGTGGAGGGGCCCGCCGACGCTTATTTCCACGCGGTACTTGCGTTCTGGGTCGGTCGGGGCCCGGTAACATAACCCCGTCCCCCCTTCTGGAGACGTCACGGTGGCTGGTTGATCGCTTGACTGCCTTTCTGGGGCGTATCGGAGGTCTATCCCGTGAACTTTGGCCGGCTGTCCGTTGTCCCTCTCGATCCAGTATAGCTGGTTGGGAGCTGCTTCTATCATCTGGTACGGGCCCTTCCAGGTTTGTTCGAGGTTCCCTTTCTTGGGGACCCTAGCGCGCTCGAGTACCAGATCTTCTACCTGGTAGGTGGAGGGACGGCGGCCGGACGTCACGGGTATCGCTGCCGATACCGGTGTTGGTTTGGGCAGCCCTATTCTTTCTGGTTTTCGGCAGCGGGTTCCGTTGACGGATGCCCATTTTCCGGTCTGGGTGGTCGTACCCGGGAGAGCCCTGGGGTGGCTCCGGGGCGGCGTTTTTCGGCGGAGATTGAACAGAATCTTGTTGATGTACCGGTCCCATCTTTCCGGTTCTGTTCCCCGTACCCTAATGCCTTTCTTTGGTTCCGGCGCTCAACCGGGTTTGCCTGGGGTGGAATATTGGTCCAGTGGTCGGTACCCCAGCCCGCATCGCTGCCTCCCATGCTTGGGGTGTACTGGCCCATTGTCTGTCAGTACGGCCCTGGGGTAACCGAAGCGCCGAAAAAGTTTTCCAACCACGTCGTGATGGTGTCCTTGGTTGCCTTTGGTACGGGTGCTGCTTTGTCCATCTCGTGCACAAGTCGGTGGTCCAACAGATATCTGTTCCCGTGGGACGTCGTCGTTAGGGCCCATACTGTTGATACCACCTCCCTGGTTTGATCGGTGGGTGAGGTCGTAGTGGGGTTGTGGTTGTGGGTGTGCTTTTTGATGCGCCATGCCCAAATCCCCGAACGTAGATACGCACGCTTTCCTCCATCTTTGGCCAAAGTAGGCTCGGCGGATGGCTCGCAGCGTCTCGTCTGCCCCGGGTGACCTCCGACGGGTCGGTGGTGGCGCGGCACTGCCTTTGCGCCCCGTTGGGACGAGTTGCTGGCGGCTCTTTCCGTCGCCATAGGCACCGTCCCGTACCGTGTACCCGCTAGTATGCGGGCCTGCTCGGGAGTTTACCCTACTGATATGTTGGGGGGAGGTCGTCGTGACGTTCTGCCCTGTATCGCTGTACGGGTCTAGAAGCTGGGCGACTTTATGACTGCACACGGGCCGGGGAATCCTGGTTTTGGGATGGTGGTTGGTGGCAGCAGCCCTCTCCATGTCGTCCTCCTTAATGGGATCGCTCTTTACGGGTGCCTGACAGGTGGTCCGGGAGCTCGTTGCACCGACCCGGCAGTGCTCAATGGAGAAGGTGAACTCCTGAGGAACAAGGCCCAACGCGTCAATTTGGCGTTGGAGTCCGAGCCACAGTAGTGCCCGGTTGTCGGTGCGCAGAAACAACGATCCTCAAGATAGGGCGGTATTTTGACGGCCCATACCACGGCGAGGCACTTGCTCGTTGACATGGTCCGCGGCGGGCGTCAGCCGGTGGCTACCGTATGACAACGCCTCTCGAATCTCTTGATATAGGACCGCTTAGGCCGATCCCGCTGGGTCCGTTTGGAGGACAAATGGTTCCTCAAAGTTTGGCCTGCTGAGCTCCATTGGTCGTTCTCCAGTTGGAGCCGTTGGAAAGCCGCGTCTGCTTCCGGGGTCCACTGAAACCGACTTTGCTCAGCAGGTCCGTTAGGGCGCTTAACCAGCACTTGGGTTAGTCCCGCCCTTGAGTAGGCCCAGGTAGCTTTGCAGCTGCCTTTTGTTTTGGGTACGGTGGCCGACGCGCTTCGATGTGCTCTGGCGTTGGTCGGTTGCAGTCGGCGCGACTACACCCGGGTACCCACCCGAACGGCACTTTTCGGGCGATAAGCGGAGTTTATTAATTGGAAACGTTCCAATCGAGGTGTTGCAAATGTTCGGCCCAATTCGCGGTACAACAATGTCATCTAGATACATGCGCAAACTCGCGGAGGTACCCAGCTAGACCTGGTCATAAGTTTTGGAACGTCGCCGGCGCGTTCTTCAACCCGAACGGCATCACACGGAACTGGTAGGCTGCGCCGTCCGGTGTTGAGAATGCTGGTGGCGTGAATCGACGGGCACGCCAGTATCCTGACTTCAGATCCAGCGTAAAACACGGTCGCGGTAGAGGTCCCGGGGTTCGTGAATGATCGGTAACGGCGAACTTTCGTCCTTTTGTCACCGAATTCAGACGACGATAGTCACACGAACCTCGGTTTTCCGTCCTTCTTTTAACTATCACTACGGGCGAGCTGTCCACCTGTTTTCGGATTTTCCACTTTCTCCCTTCCGACCTGGAACCTTGGGGGCGCCGTGGCTTCCCGAAACGTCGCCTCAAGTCCTTTTCAAACTCCCCAAAGGAGGCGAAGGCTTGACCCTTACCACCTGGGGTTTGAAGGTGGGCTTTCCGGGGGCCCGTGCGGGTTTTTCTTGGAAATGGACTTCCGCTCCTGCGGGGAGGCTTTGCCCTTTGGGGTTTGAGTCAGGCCGAACCAAACTCCCTTGGTGGTTCTTCAGCTGAGGCCGAGTATTTTCATTTTCTTTTTGGGCCCTGGGGCCCCAGAGCCTTGCTTCGACCCCGCCCGGGCGTTCCTTTGCCGCTTGGCGACCTGGACCGGTTGTGGACCTTCCCGTTCCGCCAAAGGTGCCCTACCGTCGGTCCCCCCCCCCCCGGGGGGGGGGGGGGAAAAAGGGGGGGTTTTTTTAATTCCCCGGAAAGTCGGGGGGGTTGGCCTCAGCGTAAAGGGGTCCCTGGGGGTGGGGTTTCCACCGGGCCCTGGGGTGGGTCCCGGGGCCCTGGGGTTCCCCTGGGGCCCCCATCCCCCCGGGGGCTGGGGCCGGGCCTCCGGGTCCTGTTCCCCGGGCTGGGGGGGGTTTGGGGCCCTTGGGGGTTGGGGTTGGCGGGGGTTTCCCCCGGGGCCCCTCCCCGGCCCCGCCCGGGCCGCTGGGGCCGGGCGTTTTTTCCCCGAAACCTGGGGGAAAAAAGGAAGGGGGGCCCAGTAACCCCCGGCCAAAATTTGGGGTGGTTTCCCTTTCCCCCGCAAGTTAGGTGGCCCACCTTTGGGGCTTCCGGCGGGGCGGGGTGGGGAAACCCGGATTTTGGAGGGAAGGCCTGGGGCCGGGTTGAGGGCCCCTGGGGGAAGGGGTTTCCTGGGAAAGGCCTTGGGGACCTTTTATTTTTTTGGGCCTCCCCTGGTTGCAGGCGCCTTTTCCAGGAATTGGTCCTCAGGGCCCCGGGCTGCCCTTTTGGGCCTCCGGCCTTGCCAGCCCATGATTTTTTGGGAAAGGTCCCCCCCTTTGAAACCCCCTTCCCAGCCCTTGCATTCCTTAGCCCCTGGATTGCATGAGGGGGCTGGGATTCACCAACCCCGGGGCGGGGAAAACCCCTTGGGGTCCCTCCCCCTTTATTTTTGGGGATTTTGCGGGGTGGTCGCTAATCCCTGTTTCTTCTTGGGAGGGGAGGTAACCCTTGGTTCAAAACACCCTTTCCTTCCCTTTCCCCCTTTTGGTACCTCGGCCCCTTTGGGGAAGGAACCCCCCGGGGGGTGCTTGTTTTGGGGAGGGGGCCGCCCATGATTTGGGCCTTCCCCGCCGAAACCGTCGGCCTTTTCCAAGTCCCTTTTCAAACTTCCCCTTCCAGGAGGGCTTTTTGAAGGGGGCTTCCGGGACTTCGGTTTCCCACCACCTGGCGGCCTTGTCCTTGGAGGTGTTTGGAAACCCAGCCTTTCCTCGGGGACACCCGGCCCCATGGGGGGGGGTTTTTTTCCCTCCGGGGTAGGGGCCGGGGTTCCGTTAATTTCTTCGAGGGAACCTTTCTCCGGCATCTTTCCAGGGGCCCTCCGCCCTCCCGGGCCCCTGGGGAAGGAAACGGAGGCCTTTTGGGACCCCCCTGGTTTTGGGGGTTATGGGAGGCCCTTCGGGGCCTGAAAAACCCCCAAGGCGGCTTCCATCCCTTGGAATGGTTCTTTTCGCTGAATCCGCGCGAGGGGCTGCTTACGTTTGGTTGTCAAATTCCCTTATTTGGGGGGCCCCCCCGGCCACCCTGGGTTTGTTTGTTTAACCCGTTCCCAAGGGAACCCTGGATTGGGCGTTGGTTCCTTGGGAAAACCTTGTTGGCTCAACGTGAGCCCCCTTTTGGGGAATGGGTCCTTCTTGCCGGGACCTTGGGCCCAGGATCCCCCGGACCCCGGTGCTTTTGGGTCCAAGGGCCGACCCATTCCCCCAACCGTTCGGGCCCAAATTTGGGTTACAGGGTTTCGCCCCCTCCCGCCGAACAACGGCGGGTGGGGAAAATCCCGATCAAGGGCGGAAGGGCCCGACCCCCTTGGTTGCTCCGCCGGGGGCAAGGGAAACCCACACCCAGGTTGGAAGGAAAGAATATTTTTTTCCTCCCCTTTAATTTTTTTCAACCTTAATTCCCTTAATTTCCTATAGGGTCCCCTTTTTAAAAAGGTCTTGGGGAAACCCACCCCTTTGAAGGGGGTCCCCGCTTTGGAGACCCCGAACTTCCGGCCCGAACTTCCACGGGGAAGGGTGGGGTTGGTCCCCCAACCGGACCCCGGGATAACCCGTGGGGTTGGGGGTTGGCGTCCCCAGGTGGGACCCCTCGGGGATTTGCCCTCCACCAAGGGTTTGAACCCTTAACGGGGATGGGGGCGGGGGGGTTTCCCCAAGGGTGACCCCCTCCCGGGGATTGAAACCGTTTTCCCAAAACCAGGGTTAAAGGCCGGGGTCCAAACCAAGGGGGGGTCCGGGGTTTGGCCCTGCTGGAGCCCGGGAAGCCCGGTGGGGCCGGACCCGGGGCCCCCTGTGCCACCTGGATGGGGGAAACCCGGACCTTGGGGGGCCTTGGGGCGGGGGACCCGGACGGGCCCCTGACCCCTCCCTTGGGCGGACCCCCCCGGAAAGGGGACCCTGCGGCCCGGGAAAGGATGGCCCTTTCGAAAACTTCGGCGGCGGACGGGATTGCCTTCCTGTCCTGGGGGGGCAGGGGCTGGGGGAGGGGGGGGCCGGGGTTCCCGGTAGGGCCCCCGGGCCTGGGGCCCGGGGCGGGTTTTTCGGGCCCCGGAAACCCGGGGTTTTAAAGCCGTGGGGACCGCTTGGAGGAAAGCTTTTGGGGCTTTTGGAGCTTTCCCCGGTTTGGGCCTCCTGGGAGAAATTCCCCCTGAAAAACGCCTTCCCTTTTTAGGGGAGAAATTCCCAAGGGAAAAGGTTTTGGAGGCTGAGTCATCCGATGCGTCGTTTTATCCGTTTCGTGCGCAGCCCCACTCTCCCGGTGCGCACGCGGCGCTGATGGTGGGAGCCTGCGCACTGCTCGGCTGGGCGCTCTCATTGGCTGGTGGGCGGAGCCTGCCAGCACAACGCTTCGCGGCGGCCTGGATTGGCCGGCTGGCCGTGGCGGCTTCGAGTTGCGTGGAGGGGCCCGCCGATTTTCCACGCGGTACTTGCGTTCTGCGTCGGTGGGGCCCGGTAACATTCCCCCTTCTGGAGACGTCACGGTGGCTGGTCGATCGCTTGGCTGCTTTCCTGGGGCGTATCGGAGGTCTATCCGTGAACCTTGGCCGGCTGTCCGTTGTCCCTCTCAATCCAGTATACCTGGTTCGGAGCCGCTTTTCACCTGGTACGGGCCTTTGGTTTTTCCAGGTTCCCTTTCGGGGACCCTAGCGCGCTCAGTACCAGGTCTCCTACTTTACTTGGGGGACGGCCGGATCCGGGTATCGCTGCCGATACCGGTGTTGGTTCAGGTGCAGCCGAGCTATCCTTGCCTTCTGCGTCTCCTGTCCAGCGGGTTCTGTTGGCGGAAGTCTCCATTCTCCGGGTCTGGGTGGGTCCCGAGGAGAGCTTCCGCTGGGGTGGCTCCAGTGGCGGCGTTCTGTCTTTGCGGAGATTGAACAGAATTTCATGGACATACCGGTCCCATCTTTCCGGGTTCTGTCCTTGCACCCGTACCCTGATGCCTTCTTTAGCTCCTGGTTTCGGCGTTCCACCGGGTTTGCCTGTGGGTGGAATATGGCGGTGGTCCAGTGGTCGGTACCCCAGCGCCGCATCGCTGCCTCCACGCTTGGAGGTGTACTGGGCCCTTATCTGTTAGTACGGCCCTGGGGAACCGAAGCGCCGAAACACAGAGTTTTCCAACCACGTCGTGATGGTGTCCGTGGTTGCCTTTGGTACGGGTGCTGCTTCTGTCCATCTCGTGCACAAGTCGGTGGCTACCAACAGATATCTGTTGCCGTGGGACGTTGTCCTGTAGGGTCCCATGATATCTGTTGATAACTTCTGCCATGGTTTGGTGGTGGGTGAGGTCGTAGTGGGGTTGTGGTTGCGGGTGTGCCCTTTCGATGTGCGCATGCCCAACATCCCCGAACGGACACGCACGCTTTCCTCCATCTTTGGCCAGAAGTAGGCTCGGCGGAGGCTCGCAGCGTCTCGTCTGCCCGGTGACCTGCCGACGGGGTCGTGGTAGGCGTAGAGCACTGCCTTGCGCCTCCGTTGGGACAACGAGTTGCTGGCGGCCTTCCTTGTCGCCATACACCCGTCCCCTCCCGTGTCCAGCAGTGCTACAGTCTCCGTTCGGTCGAGGGCTATCCCGGGGGTTGGCCTGGCGTAAGGGTCTGCAGGGTATTCACCGCTGGTGTCGGCTGGTTCCCCATCCTGGGACCGGCTCGGTCCTGCTCGCTGGTGGTCCCCTGTGGTTGGCGGGTCCCGGACTCCGCCGGCCGCCCGCGTTTCCCGACTGGGGAGGAGGGCAGTACCTGCCAAAATGTCGTCCTGCAATGGGCCTGGGGCGGTCTTCCGGAGGTGACCGATGAGGAAGGCCTGCGGGGAGGTCCGGGGAAGCCCTGGAGGCTATGGCTTGTTCCTGTTGCAGCGCCTTCCAAATTTTCGCGGCGTTGCTCTCCTCGGCTGCCAGCTCCATAACGGTGTTCCCCTTAAAACCCCTCAGCTGCATCCTTAGCCCTCGATGCATGAGGCCGATCACCACCGCGAACTTGTCCTTCATTTTCAGTTTGAGTCTCGTCGCTATTTTATTTTTTGTGGAGAGGTATTTGTTAATACTCTCTCCTTTTCCCTGTGGTTCACTGAAGAACCGTGCTGTCAGGGCCGCCATGATGGCTTCCCCGCCGAAACGTCGCCTCAAGTCCTTTTCAAATTCCTCATAGGAGGGCTTGAAGGCTTCAATCTCGTTCCACCACTCTGCGGTGTTTCACAGCTTCTCGGACACGGCATGGCTCCTCGTAGCGGGTTCGCAACTCGTGGAGGAACTCCTCGGCATCTTCCAGCTCGCCTCCGCTGAAGACGAGCTTTGGACCCTGTTCCTTCGTCAGCGAGCTCAACGCTTGAATCAGCGCTTCCATCTTGGATGGATCTTCAGCTGATTCCGCGCGAGCTGCTTTTCGTGTTGTCATCTTATTTGGGCGCCACTGGGTGTTTATTCAGTCCCAGAACTAGACTGTGTGTTCTTGTCGGCCTGGCTGCTCACGGTGAGCTTGGGTGAGTCCTGCCAATCCTGGCAGATTCCTCGCGACGCAGTATTTTGTCCTACGCGACGCGATACACCACACACGTTCGGGCGCCAATTGTTACAAGGTCCCCCTCGCGACACGCGTGCGAAGTCCAATTGGTCACGGGGAACTCGCAAGGCGAGGGCGACACTTGTGCCCGGCTCACGCAGCAAGAAAACACACAGTTAACGGAAAAGGAATATATTCTTAACTAATGATATCTCGAGATAGAGTCTGTAAAGTCTTGTGGGAAACACTGGGGGTTGTTGAGATGATCACCGGCGACTCCACGGAAGGTGGTGCCCACTTGGAGCCGGGTAACCGTACGGGGGTGGCGTCCACCAGGTGATCCTACGGGGATGGCGTCCACCAGGTGACCCTACGGAGATGGCGTCCATCAGGTGACCCTACGGGGATGGCGTCCACCAGGTGATCCTGCGGGGATGGCGTCCTCCAGGTTGCCCTACGGGGATGGCGTCCACCAGGTTGCCCTACGGGGATGGCGTTCACCATGGGTAGGCGTCCACCAGGTCACGGGGTAGCTGCTGGAGCGGAGGCGTGGCCTGGACCTGGACCTGGCTCTTCGTCGGGATGTCGATGAGACGGACCTGGCTGCGGGGACGTGGCGGCTGACCTTTTGGGGCGACCGGAAGGACCTTGCGGCGGAGGTGGGTCGGCGAGCCTCTGGCGACGACCGGATGCTCCTGTCTTGGCAGGCTGGGAGGCCGGAATCCGTAGCCTCTGCTGCCGGGGCGGTTCGGCCGGAAACCGTAGCCGTGGACCGCTGGAGGAGCTGCTGGAGCTCCCGGTTGCCTCTGGAGAAATTCCCTTAGTGCCTCTCGGAGAAATTCCCAGAAAAAGTGAGCCTGAGTTTGACTTTGACTTCTTTCGCGTTTTTGGGGGTTCCTGAGTACTACCCTTAACCCCCTTGTCTGGGGTGTCATGGCTGGGATGTTGGTGGGCCTGCAATTTGGCCGCCCCCGTACCGCCATACGGGGGTTCTGTGGTTGATGGGCGCAGTGGCGGGCGCCTTGCGGTCGTTGTTGTTTGGTTTTTAGTCTTCGCTGGGTAGTAGTATGTTTTGCAGGTCTTGGCCATGCGAAAGAAGTCTTCCTAGTATTTCGCTTGCGCTTGTTGCCCCTGCGAGCGTTTTTAGCAGGCGCGGGATTAGCTCCAGGAGTTTCTCGACATCAACTCGCTGGAGGAGCTGAAAGATGAAGCCCCAGCCCTGGGATTTCTCGGACTGGGGGGCGGCAGTGGGATGGCTGGTCGGTGCTGTAGCTCGTGCGGCTGCGTTGCTGTTGGCGGGAAGCTCGGGCCAAGTGGCGTCGGCGGGCGGGCCTTGGACCATCTGGGCGTAGGAGTGCCCTGAGGACGGGGTGCGGTGCTGGGTGTACTCGGCTCGTTGCACTGCTGGGGGTTGACGAGCTGATGGGGCATGTCGGGGTCGAGGAAACGCTGGGCAGCCTCGGTAACTGGCGGGGTGACTTCCCGCGCAGTTAACGCATACCGCGGGTGTTTCGCGGCTTTTGTCGCAAGCGCTTGAGTGGTGGGGTTCCGCGCACTTGACGCATCGCGGTGCCACAAAGCAGTTTCGCTGGGCATGCCCGAATTTCTGGCATCGGTGGCATTGCCCAACGAACTTCTTTTTGTGTGGCTGTTCGGCCCGAACTGCCACTCGCATCACTTCGCTCACATTGTAGATAGCTTTCCTGATCGGTCAGCTTCTACGAACATGAGCGGCATTGGTATTTTGTCCTTAGTGCGCCGCATTCGTCGGACAGAGCGCACTGGGATTCCCTGCTTTTCCAAGTCGTCGCGCACTAGATTATCGTCTAGTGTTTCCGGCACTCCGCGAATAACTACACGGAGCGGCTTTTCCGCTGGTAACGCGTAGGTGTGGAAAGGCACGCCGTCCCTCTCCATCATCCTCGTCATTCCGCGGTAGTCATCTTCCGTGCAGGGGTGGATTACTATCGAATCCGCCCTGTTCTTGGCCTTGGAGAAGTTCAACTTAAGAGTGTTGAACTTCTCCAAGATCGCTGGCCATTGTTGTTTGTCCCGAAGTACCACTGGGGGTACTCGGGTGTCGGAAATAACGGTTTCGCCTCTTGCAATTGGGGCGAAACGGTTTGTTGTTGGCACTTTTGCGGCCGGTGCTTCTTCTGTGATGGGGCGCCGGGCTCCACGCTTCCTGCCTTGTACTAGCGTGTAGCCTTCGTCGGAGCTGGAGGATTGTGAGCTCATGTCCACGTCCTCTTCCGCGTTGTAATCGCTTGCGGCAGAGGAAGGCAGTGGCACCTCCATTTCTTCCATTATTATCGCATTCCCAGAAGTGCTCGGTAATGGAACGAGTTTTGTTAGAAAGTCATTAGCAGGTGTGACTTCTGCTTCACGCCCTGCTAATTCGTTTTTTCAGGCCGCGCCGCAGGCCCTATTAGCGCTAATGGCGTGATTTTTGGCGCCGTTGGCCGCTCGGGGTTTTCATGCCGCTCTGGCGCGGTCGTTGGCCCACCGGGGGCCGGGGATTGGGTGCGCGCAGTTGCCGGGGTTGGTGACTGCGAAAGTAGGTCACGCTCGGCGGTAAGAGCGGACGCGGCGCACGCATTCCCAGTGGAATGCTGGGTCGTCGGCCTTGGTGACGCATCTCTCACCTTTTTGCTCTTCGCGGTCGCTTTCTTCTTCTGTGATGTTGGGGCGGCTCGGGCTGGCTGTGCGTCCGGGATCAGCTTAACGGTTGCTCGCAGCTGCTCGGCTTGCCTGCGTTTCATTCCTGGATTGCCATCTCCAGTTCGGCACGGGTGATGTTTTTCGCCACCGAACAAATTTCCTTAATAGGTCGGATGCGCGTCTCCATGGTGGAGGCTTCCGCGGGAGCACTTCTGAACGCCACTAGTGCGCACTGCACAGCGGCATCGCTGCTGCTAATAACTGAGCCTGAGTCATTCACTCCATCATATTCTCGATATTGGGGGTTCCTGGGATCTTGGCCCCTAACCCCCAACGCTGCGGTGGCATCTGTTTGGAATGTGGTTGGCCTGCGGTGGCAGGCCGTCCCCGCTCCGCCTGCGGGGGACTCTGGTTTTGCAGGCGCTTGTGGCGGGCGCCCCTGGTAGCTGCATCGTTGTGGGGTCCAGGGACTGCTGGGTGTCCCTGGACTTGGTCGGTGGTAAGATGGTTGTGTTGTTGGATGGTCGTGTGGCTGGCTATCCATTGATGGGCAGCAGCAGGCTTTGGAGGTCCTGGGCGTGGCCCATCAGGCGCCCAAAGACCTCTCCCGCGGTGGTTGCTCCATTGAGAGAGTGGAGCAGGCGCGGGAGGAGCTCCAGCAATTTCTGCATGTCTAGGCGCTGCAGAAGTTGGAAAACGAAGCCCCAACACTGGTTGTCGGTCGTGGGCTGGGGTGCTGCTGCTGCCGTGGGCGGAGGAGGGGTAGTAGGGGCTGTCTGGTATGGTGGGGCTGGCTGGGCTTCAGGGGTAGCATCTCCTGCGACCAGGGGTTGCGCCCAGAAGCAGGAGGTGCCGTGGAGGAGCTGGTGGTCGTGGTGGTGCTGGGGCCGGGGGTGGAGGTGGCTCTCGTCGTGGTGTCTGGGTGGGGCGCGGCCGGGGAAAGGCTGGGCAACCTCGGTAGCTCGCCACATGTGGTCCGTCGCAGTTGGCGCACCGTGCTTGAGTCTCGCGACTCTGGGTGCACACGCTCGTGTGATGTGTTCCTGCACACTTCACACAGCGCGGCGCCGCGAAGCAGGTGCGTTGGGCGTGCCCAAACTTTTGGCAGCGATGGCACTGCCCAACGGTCTTCTTTTGTGGGCTTCTGCGCGCACCCACCCGCATCACCTGGCTGAGGTTGAAGACCTCCTTCCCAGAGCGGTCCGCCTCAACGAAGACAGCGGCATGGGCCGCTTGTCCCGTTGGCGTTTCATGCGGCGGACGGATCGCACTGGGATCCCCTGCTGTCGGAGATCCTCCTCCACCAGTTCATCTGGGAGGGTCTCCGGAACTCCCCGCAGCACGGCCCTCAGTGGTCGTTCGGAGGGCAGCTGGTAAGTATGGAAGGGGATTGTATCCCCCTCCATGTGTTTAGTGATGCCCCGGTAGTCATCCTCGGTGCATGGCTGGATTCTAATAGAATCAGCCATGTTTCTCGCCTTGGAGAAGTTTAGTCGCATGGCTCTGAATTGCTCCAGCAGTTCCGGCCAGCGAGCTTTGTCCCGGAGTACTACCGGGGGGATCCTCTGGGACTGCTGCTGGTGCTGTTGTTGGTCATCTTGGCTGCCCTCCGCGAAGGCGGCAAACCGGTTGCCGGTAGCCATTTTGGCTGCCGGTTCGTCTCTGGCAGGGCGGCGGCGGCCCCTCTTGCGACCTTGGACCACTGTGTAGTCCTCCGAATCGGAGGACACTTCGGAGTGGTCCATAGGTTCATCGCCTTCGCTTGCGCTAGCTTCGGAACGCGGCGCGGTTGTCTCTGTCGCACTCGCGTTCGAAAACTTTTTGGACGCCCCCGGTAGCATCGCGAACTGCTCTGCGGTATGTGGTGTGCAATCAGATGCACCGGCACGCGGCGCGGCCTCTTCTTCCGCACTCGCGATCGGGTACTTTCTGATCGCACCCTGTATGTTGCCTATTAAATTCGATGCGGCTGTTTCTTTGTTAGCCGGGCGCTCGGGCGAAACAAAGGGTCCGGCCTCGCTCGGCGATAACGTAAACACACCCGCCTCGCTTTCTTTGTCGAGGGTGTTTATGTTATCGGGAATGTTTACATTAGCGCGCCGCTCGGCGCGGCTTGGCGCCAGCGCACGATTTGCTTGCCTTTGTTCTTTGGCGTAGGTGGGCCCCTGAAGGGGCTCCGTTTGGAGGTTGGGGCGCTCTGGGGCTCGGCTGGGCGGCTCCGCTGTCGGGCTGCGGCGTTCGGCGGCCCGGGGCTGCTCTGCTGACGGGCTGCGGCGCTCGGCGGTCCGAGGCTGCTTTGTTGTCGGGCTCTTGCGGCCGGCGGCCCGGGCTGGCTGCGGCGCCGGGATTAACTTCACCGTCGCGCGCGGCTTTTTCGCTTGCCTGCGTTGCAGGGAACGTATTACATAGTGTAGTTCGTCATCGGTGATGTCCGGTGACAACGAACAAAAGTCTGTTAGAGAGCGGCGACGCACCTCCATGGCGGAGGCGTCCGCGGAAGCACTTGTAGCGCACTTGTTTAGTTGATCGCGCGGGACGTTATTATTAAAAACAAACTCCCGCGCAGTAAACAAAAAACGCACAACAACAATGCACGGCACGGAGCACGGAAAAACGCGTGCATGCGTGGCGAACTGTTGCTGTCGACTTGAGCCTGAGTCTCACTCACCACTCACCATGTTTGGCAAACACGGTACCTGGGACTAAGCCCCTAACCGTTTTTCTGTAGGAAGGCCTGGCTTGGATATTGGTTGCCTCTTGGGCGCTTCCCACTGGCGGAAGCTTAGTTCACCGGGCACGTTTAGTGTTTACCAAACATGCCGAGAATGGTGGAGATTTCTGCGCGGCAGGACATCAGCCCTGCTACCACCTCTACGACATTCTTGGCGTTTTCTGTGGCCGCCAAGATGGTGTAAGCGGCGTCCAGGAACGCAGAGGGTTCCACGTTCTCGAACATCGCCGCAATGGTTGCCCAACCGCGATGTTCTGGTTGCGGCTGGGTGGTAACTGATTGTTGTGCTTTTGGGGCTGGCTGTTGGTGTGTCGGTGCTGCTTGACCCTTGGTGGCAGCTGCATAGCTGCGCCCAGAAGCAGCGGTCTTCTGCCGGAGAATTGGCTTCGGGAATGCAGCACATCCCCGAAAGTTAGCCGGATGGGTGCCCTGGCAGTTTGCACATGTCGCGGGGTCGCTCCGGGGTCTTTTGCAGTCCCCGGAGTGATGGTCCTGACCGCACTTTACGCATTTTGGCCCCGCGCGGCAGCAGCGCTGCGCGTGGCCGAAGCGCTGGCATCTGTGGCACTGGCTGGTAAAGGCGTCCTTATGTGGCTGCTCCACAGTCACATCCACATCGAAGGCGCCCTTAATGTTGAATACCTCTTTCCCCTTGTCGCTTCGTTCCAGCTCGAGGAACATAAGCGGCATGGGTCGTCGGTTGGGTCCCTTCCTCATTCTCCGGACAGTGAGAATGGGGATATTCTTGCTGAGGAGCTCCTGCCTGAGCTCCTCCTCCGGTACATATTCCGGCACTCCCCGCATCACGGCCCGGAGTGGCTTGTCGTCACGGAGTAGGAAGAAGTGGTGCTGCAGCTTAGCCTCGTCGAGGTAGCGTGTCAGGCACCTGTAGTCGGTCGGCGTGGCGGTGTAGATGGAAATTCCATCTGCCACGTTCTTGGATGGCCTGGCGCACGGTCGGCCAAGCTTCTTTTTCCCGTAAAATTACGGGTGGTATGCGCTCCCGTGGGGTAGCGTTTGTTTGACGTGGTGAGCGGGCTGCCGCCTCCGAGCGGGGGCTGGGAGCAGCAGGCATCTCGGCATCCTCGATGTCGCTGAGGGCCTCGAAGGGGTTGGAGCTGACTGTAGGGGTGGTTGACGCCGCGGGCGCAGAGGGAGAAGGTGGCAACATCGTCACCTTTGCGCGGCGGTGTCGGACGCGGCGGCGCTTGCGAGTCGGCTGGAACTCGCCTTCGTCGCTGGGGCTCACCTGTGACGGGCCGCTGGGCTCGGCTTCGCTTCCCTGGGGGGTGGGAGGGAGCGGCTGCGAGGCGGCGGCACTCGTTGATGGTGAGGGCTCCGTTGGGGTGGCTGGAATGGCTGGCACAGCTGGGGCTGGATTTTTATACTAATAAGATCTGTATTGTTTTGCTTATGGAATTGTTTGATAGGTGTAGTATTAAATTTGCCTGATAAATCATAAGATTTTACATATTTTATTCTTGTTAACTGATGTTCTAAGCTGATCTTTTGAGGCGGTGTTACACATCGCGTGGAAATTTTGCAATCCGTCGATTATATTTACGTTACGATCAGCATTATCGAAACAAAATTGCGAATAACAATTTGATAAATTGGGCTTATTATTCATAATCGCGGAAATTTGAAAGGTGCTACATTCTTTGTAGGTAACACAAAAACCGAAAGCGCACCACATCCTTAGATCCGGTTTTACTTAGTAGTAACGAAGCAAGACCAATTTCCAAAGATGACAATAAAGAGCGGGGGCGAGCTACTGCAATTTTTCAGTGCCCTATAGCAGTGAATTTAATCTGCTACTTACTACGATTTTGTTTATTTTTCAAAATCACGCCATCAATGAAAATTTTCAAATTATCGAGAACATCATCTTTAGCATTCTCTACATATTTTTGCGGGATTGGTTATTTTTCTGTACTATATAATTTAGAACGAATATCTTCATTTATAATTCGGCTAGAACTACATGTTTGCGTTCTTCTTCTTCGTTTTCTAAACGATTGTCATATTAATTTTTTCTCCGACGTCTGTGAAGCAAATGATGGGATTGCTTCCGCGTCGATTAGCAACTATTATGTCATTACCTTATGATTCTAGTAGTTTATCAATTATTTGACGTGTTGTGATAATCACCTCTCCTTCGTAAGCGTTTAAAATGTCGTTCGATGAAAACTGACATTCTTCATTATTCTCTTTTAAATATTTAATAATAAATTGAACGATTGCATATGATGCAGGTAATCGAGGAGTAGGCTCGCAATATTTAAAAAAAGTTACATGGCACGATCGATAACAGTGTACGACTGCGTTTAAATTCGTCGTCTGTAATAATTTTTCCAAGTCTTTTGACTCCTTGTTAGAGCGTCCTTTCACCTTTTCCAATACAGCCTCTAAAAAATCTTGGTCTACCAGTTTTTGTACAATATTTCTTTTAATTGTCGGCTTTTTCATATCGTTTTTAATAAATTTATCTGACGCGTCTTCCCTACAGAAAATACATAACGCATCGTATTCAAACGAAAAATCCGTTGAGCGTCTAGCAGGTCGACTTACTTTGACGTTAGCCGCGGCTGCGATGTTTTTCTTGTGAGTATACGAACGGTAGCAGTTATTGCGTAAGTAGGAATCAACCTTTCTCCCTAGATCATCTTTCCTGGCCTTACTTGCTTTTATTAGTGTTTCTCGTCGTACCTCAGTGATCTTCACTACTTCCTCTGGTGACAACGGATTTTAACAAATGACACACGATTTATTTTCGTTCATGATGCTTTTGAAATACAGTCTGTCATCTGTAATACGAAATTTGTTTTGTAAAATAAAAAAATAATAAAAAACCGGTCCAAAACGACATTAATTTTTATCACGTGCATGTTCAAGTGTACACAGTGTAATTGCTAAATATAAAAATATTCATCGCAGATTGTTCATACAATTTTTTAAATAATTAAGAACTATACTACAAAAAAATTAAAGAAATATTTAGCAACCAATTCTTTTTTATTTTAATTTTTTTTTCAATATGTACAACGAAAAAAAATATGTCGCAACATATACCTGTCTGAAGAATTTTTCGAAAATCTCAATATGGCCTTCCCTTGGCCGTTCGGGATGAACTACAATAATCTCTTTTAACAGAACGTTTTTTTTTAAATTATATATAATAACTCTTTATCCTTATAATCTGTCCTACATGGACAATAAGTAGTCGGTATAGCTATGTACAGATACGGACTATAGTACAATAATAACATCAGGAGATACTTCCAGTGAAGTTGCTCCTTTAATATATTATTATTATATTTACTAAGTCATATTTGGTTTAAATCGTTTTAGACGTCGCACTTTACTATTATTTGTAAACAGATTTCTCCAAGCACATTAGGATGCGCTTCAGTTCTAGCATTATAATTTACACTAAACTGTTTAACTTCTTTCTGAATTGAAGGAATTTGGTAGATCTCTCGCTATTGTGACGTTAAGAACGTACTAGGGGGCATTAACTACACAGGACCACAAAAAATTGATGAAAGGTTCCTTCGACCAAACCAAGTGTATTATATGTTTTTTGGGTCTCTGAAATCGAATCCGCAACCCATTTTGCTCCATCGCGTCAGCGTTTTCTCCTAACCTCAAAAAATGACCAAAAATTGTGAAACCCAACCATATCAATCCTAAAACCTATCTAAACCATATAACTCTATACCTTTATGACCCTTTAACCTTAATACCAATATCCTATAATCCCAAAAATCATAACCTAAAAAATTATAACCTCAAAACCAGTAATTTCTAAGTTCCGATAACCCAATGAACCCATGATACAACAAACATGTGCGACTCAAACGTAAATCTCAGAGAATATTAACTTAATAAACCAATATCTCTAAAACTATATTCTTAATAAACTGTTGAACCCTAAAACTATAATTTTAATACCCAATAAGGTCGAAATTTCCTGCATTGCAATAACCTACATTCAGCCATACCGAGGAACAACGACGTGGACGACGTAGTAGGCTTCTGTTCCCTTTGGGATGCTTAATTTATGTAAGCCCCCTTGCCTCTCAGCGGAGGTTGTGGTATTCTTCATTCAGCGTAACGGAATTACCAACGGGTAGCAGAGCATATTGGTTGCCATTATGTAACAAAACTGCTTCTAAACTTTGTGTTGAAGAATCTATGAATAGACACCAGTTGTTAGCTTCATAAGGAATATTATATTCGTTAATTAGTTCTTCAATATCGTTACAAAATTTTTACATATGTCAAATATTTTCTAAATTGGATATCTTTATTGCGATAAGAAGTTATACGAGTTCCTAGAGCTGGGCAATTTTTCTCTCGTAGTCTTGAAGCTAGCAGTTCATCAAGTCATTAAGCTCTTCTTGAGTAAAACCATTAGAATTTTTATCAGTCTTATCTTGATTCTTTCAATGTTTCACTGTCTGACTCTACATCCTCAACGTTACCATCAGCTGGATCTTCGTCGGTTGATGTTTCATTGCATTTTTATTTTCGTCAGTACTTTCATTATTTTGTTCAGCGTTAAGAAGTGTAGGAAGAGTCTCAGATTCGACAGTCACATAGAGATCGAATATTTTGTTTTTCGGTTGTGTCCGAAAACTTTTGTTAAACAAAAATAACAATCCTTTTCTTGTTTTCCTGATTTCCGCCAGATCATTGGAGAAGTAAACGTCCATGTCTTCTGTTTATTGCAAGGAGTATCTTAAGCATATCAATTTTGGAGTCCAATGATTGATCACTATTTCTATATCAAAAAATTCTCTATACCTAGTTGTAAGTACATCTGTGAATGTTTACTGACAACATATTCTCCACAAATAACGTAGAAAGAACCTAGGCTATTATTGTATGATGACTTTCGTGTAACACTATACTTTTCAAATGCTAAGTTACCCACCCATGTAGAGCTGCAGTCGTTTGATGACGACGCCTGTGGGCCTGCTTTCTCACCCGAACCAACCGCCGATACCGGGGTTCCGACTCCCTGCATCGTAACGCACTTTCTCCGTGTGTCTACCATGACAGCATGAGCACCGTGATCCAGGGACTTTGCCGGATCACGGAACAATTCCGTTGCCCACCGGCACGTGGATGTCGACACACAAACAAAATCTGAGATTCAGAGCTTAAGTCTCACAAATACATTTCGAAATTTTGACAAAAGCTAGCACGATTCAGATTTTTGATGGTCGGAGGGGGGGCCCTATGAGGGTGATAACTCCCTGATCCCTCGTCTGGCCCAAAGCTATTAGGAGCGTCACTAAAACATATTGTTTACGTTGCACTCGACACTATGTATGTTTAATGTCGAATTGTCACTATGCAAGGCATTCAAAAAAAAATCATGGCTTTTAGGAAAGCTAACGGCTCCCGAGTGATTGATCCATTTCAATGAATACTAAATCACATGGTTCAAAATTTGTTATAAAATACAATGCTCATTCAAGAACACGAAGTTTTAAAAGACCATAATTTGAATAAATTGAAATTCTTGTTCAATGATTACGCAAAAAAATAAAGTATACCCGACCTTTACGCCGCAAAAAACCAACCTCGAACTCAAGCAAGGATTCCTAGGATCTTCTTTAACTCGAAATATTCCAAAAGGCACTAGACAAAGGTCAAAACACAACACCGAATTAGTAGACGGTAATGAAGACCGGTAGCAACTACTCGCACGTCTTCCACCGAAGTCCAACCGAAACATGGGTGTACCCATGCAGCGTCCTGCCGTTGGTATTTGTCATTCGACTTTTTCCACCCTTGCACTCTTGTGACTGGTAATGGAGGAATTTCGAGACGAGTCTCTTACCCCATCTTGTCACAATATGTTCCAATTTCATTCAAATAGAGGAACATTCAGTTCCAGTTCTTGAACGGTCTTGCGGACATCTTTTTCTGCGCTGGTGAGCGCTTCTCCTTGTTTCGCTTTCACTGCAAGCAGTTTTAGGTGCATCAGTCCGGTCGCGTAATAACTAAGTTCTTCTTTTGTGATAACTCTGTCAATTTGACGGTCGTCAACACGGAATTCATCATACACGTTTTGAGCCACGTCAACTATTTTACTGTAGTTGGCGGAGAAGCTTTGTCTTGGTGCTATTTCCGTCACCGTCACGTCTACTCCAAAGATGGCCTCGGTGATCAATGATTGATACTTTTGATGTGTCTCTTCTGTCTGAAGATGCGTGGGCTTCGGTAGCTCCGCTGACTTAACGCGTGGTGCGGATGCTTTTGGTTTTGTCTCTTTTCTGCCCTTTCTTCTCTTCTCTGAATCGAAATTCTCAGGCTTGCCCTTGTAATTGGGAGCGATAACCTTGATCTTTTCGGCAGTGTAGACTTTCTTTGCAACCTCCATTTTGCGTTAGTTTGTTTGTTTTATTTTACTCTTAACACAAAAATTCACGAAAAGTGAATAAATGAGGTGTTTTAAGAGTGGTTTTGTTTTTACCCTTACCGGGACCAGTAAACCAAACTGGGGAGAGATGGATGTTTTGCATTGAGATCGCCCACGATGACAGTTGGGATATCTGCCTCAAGAATGGCGTCCAGGTTCTCGGGACACAGGGCTCTCTGGTGCTGGGGGAAGTTACAAGCTGCAATTAGCCTAATAATTCCCTGATCCCTCGTATGGAAGCAGATGGCTGTGGCCTCCAAATAGTCGGTGGCTGGGAGCGTTGTGGCGTAGTGCTCCAGGCAGGACTTCACGAAGATTGCTGTTCCTCTCTTGGCGGAAAGAAGTCTGTCGGTTCGGTGGCAGATATAATTGGGCAGTCGGACCGCATCCCCCCTTTGAGATGAGTTTCGTTGACCAATACAGCATCCAAGTTATACCTGACAACAAATTCTAAGAATTCGTACTTTTTAGTTTTGAGGCCATCGGCATTCCAGTATGCCAGCTGCAGATGGACACGACGTATGGGCTTCCTATCCACTGAGGGGCTGCAGCAGGATACCGATTTCCTGAGCGTGAATCAGGAGGCCAGCAAGAAGTTCCCCGGTGATTTGTGCTACGCTGATGGAGCCCAGGATGCGGGGCAGAAGGTCCAGCAGTTTTTGCAGAAACTGAAAGAATCCTCCCCAACCCTGGAAGGTGTTCTCAGGTTGAGGGGCAGTCGCTTGGTTGGAGGGGAGAGATACCTGTTGGGTGGTAGTTAAAGCTGCTTGGGCGTAGGTTTGCCTGGTAATCGTTGACGGACGGGGCGCTGGCGGGTGGGGGTTGAGGCTGCTCTCGCTGGTGGCTTGGTTGGCAGGCACCCGCGGTATTTGGCGGAGTGCGCCCCTGAGAAGATTGCGCAGACTACTGGCACGGTGCGTTCAATGGTGCAGTCTTCATTGTGGTGGGGGGCGGCGCACTTGAATCATCTTGGTGCTGCTTGGCAATGCCGTTGGGCGTGTCCAAACTGATAGCGGTGGCACTGCCTAACGGTTTATTTCTTCCTTGGCTGCTCGACTGATATCGCTAGTCCGGCGACCTTGTATACGCGGAAAATGGCTTTTCCTTCTCTGCAAACTTCCACAAACATTAGCGGTATCGGTTGTTTGTCTCGCAGTCGTCTCATACGGCGGACTGAGACGGCTGGTATGTTCAGGTCGAGGAGGTCTTCTTTAACCTCCTCTTCCGAGACTGATTCCAGTACTCCCCTTAGTATTGCTCTCAGGAGCTTTTTGCTGGGAAGCCCATATGTATGGTAGGGGAAGCTCCCCGATTTCAATACACGGGTGACTCCCCGGTAATGATCTTCATTTGTTGGTTGAATCAGGATTTAATCTGGTTGTTTTTTGGCTTTGATGTATTGTATGTTTTGCTGTTTTATTAATGCCAACAGTGGCATCCACCTTGTTTTGTCCCGCAGTATTATTGGCGGGACTCGGATTGATGGGGTGTTGTTGGCATCGGTGGATATGTCTTCAAACTCCATGGGTGTGAATAGTTTCTGTGTCGGTATTTTTGTTGCTTTATTTGCTGGCTCATTTCGGGTGCAAAACCACTGCCACCGATTTTGCAAACGCAACACACTGGAATTATGCCGCACTTAAGGGGGTAGTCCAGGGTGACGCTCGATTTTGGGACCTATATTCATTACCTTTTTCCAATAAAATAAATTACAAAACTGACTTTAGACCTTTACTGTACACCCTTAAGATTATATTGTGTATTTTTTTAAGTAAAAAAACTTTTACTCAGAGGACACTACACGACATCGACGAAAGGCCTTCACGGAGTGCGGGGGCGGTTGGTGAGAGTTCTAAACGCCACAATTTTCAACCTAGAACAAAATTTCAAAAACTGCTCTGAAACTGATGATATTGTCTGACGTAGTACGTAGGGATATCTAAAAATAGTTTTTAACGATTTTTTCGACGGAAAAATCGTTATAATAACGTGCACAAAAAATCGAAATTAAAAAATATCGCGAAAATTCTACATACTACAATAGAAAAAACGCTGACCACAAGTTATGAAAAGGTATAATATGATTGTATGTACAGGGTGGCACGCGGCAGATACATGGATTTGAAAATGGAATAAAACGCACACTGTTACAAAATGACCAGTTTTTTTCCCGCTTCATTAACGAGAAATTTAAGTTTATACGGTTTTGAACAAAGTATCGCTCAAATGGCGCCCCTCACAGACCAAACGGTGAGTAAGCCTTTTTCTGAAGTTTTCTCGCACTCTTTGAAGCATTGTCACAGGAATTTTGGCTATTTGGGCTCGAATGTTGTTTTTGAGGGTTTTCAGGGTGTTGGGAAGATTGTTGTAAACAAGGGATTTTAGGTATCCCCATAGGAAAAAATCACAAGGGGCCAAGTCAGGAGAGCGCGCCGGCCAATTAACATCGCCTCTTAGGGAGGTGAAGCGCCCGAGAGATATGTCTCGCAAAAAGTGCACACTCTTGCTGTGTGGGCTGTAACCCCGTCCTGCTGAAACCATACGTTTTCCAGTTCTATCTCTTCTAATTCAAGCAAAAAAATCATGGATCATGGTCAGGCAACGTTCAGAAGTGACTGTAACCACTCAATCATTTTCTTCAAAAAGTAATCCCAATTCTTAAAATTGCACACCTTACCGTCAGCCTGTCGGAGTGCAGGGGGCTCTGCTGGAGCTCCCTGGTATTGTCATCACTCCAATAGCATATATTCTGTTTATTGATACATCCGCTGAAGTGAAAATGTGCCTCGTCAGAGAAGAAAACGATACCGTCTCGAGGCAACGCGGCAAGCATGTTTTCACTAGCATGTAGTGTCTGGCTTCAAAATTACATGGCTTAAATTCTTGAACGACAACCACCTTATAGGGGTGAAAATGAAGATGTTCATTAACGATTCGTTGAATGGAACGTTTCGAAATGCCAAGGGCACCTGCCTGTTTCCGAATTGAACGCCTGGGAGATTGTTAAATTGCAACTCGAACCCTCTCGATGTTTTCTGGGGTAGTGACGGTATTCTGAGGCCCTTTTCTTATTTTGGACATATTTCCGGTATCCTGGAATGCATTAACCCACGTGAGAATTTGATTTCGATCGAGAATTCGGCCGCGGGGGGCGATATTGAACTTTAAATGGAAGGCCCGTGCACGCGGACGATCGAACGGGCGTTCGACAAATAGGTCTGCACACAAAAAATACGTTATTGAACGGACCACTCCATTATGAGGACGGAAAGCGCGTGGAACGTAAACTTTCCATCTCCCTCTTTCGAATCATCCCACTTTCAACCTTCTAGGACCGTTAGGAAGGAAGCAATGACATTTTCAAATCCATGCGTCTACATTTCATGAGTTATAGCTCTCGCCAACTTGAAAAATGTTGTTTTGAAAAAACACGCGTTTAAGGTATTAACCTGTATTTTTAATATTGAAATTTAACAAACCTTTAATCGGCAATGCCAGCACCTTACAGTTGGCCTTCCTTATCATGGTCCAGCTTGTGCAAGTCCTTCCTGTTCGATAGCAAAGCCCTGTGAGCCTCTTTAGCGGGCTCAATCATTTTTCGGTCAGCTGCCTATATTCGTCTGGAGTCAGCTTCCAGACAGAATTCGTAACAAGTAGGGCCGATTTTCAGTTTCAAGACCTGCATTATCTCCGGTATACTGTTTAAGCCATCATTAAAAGTTTGTGGCCAAATCCGCCGTTATATCAACTACTTTTTTTGCCACTGTGTAGTGTTTTGGGCGCCATCGACCACAACGTAGCAGTAAAGCATTCGTTGTTATTTTAAGTGAAGCCGCCTATGCAGCGTAGAAGTAAATCATCTCTGGTGAGTTTCTCGTAGATTGTGGACATAAAGCATCGTAAATTTGCTTGCGGAGAACAGGTTTATGTTGATCTCGGCCAGTTACTGCGAGCTTTTGCTTTCTGCCATGAGCACCACGAATCTGCGCCTTCTGCACATTTATCGTGTTGCGGTTTTTGGTCCCTCGATAACTTGTGAAACGAAGTAGCCCATATTTCTTTTTTCATATCTTTCACGAATCTCATGTTGCTTCGTATAGCCATTCCATAATAAACGGGTAATTCATAGATTAGTTTGCCAGTCAGTTTGTCTTTTCCGCCAAGATCTCTCGTTTTCTTCACCAACTCGCTAAGTTTCATGCTTAAGCGCTTCTGCACATAACCGATGCATTCTTTCTTTTTGACAATCAAATCGTCATATGGTTTAGCATTGAGAATTTCCCTGAAGGTTTTGATGTCTTCATTTCTGATGTGTACACAACGTATTTTATGTCGTGTTAAGTAAGCGAACGCTGAAACATTTTGACGACATAATCGACATCAATTTTCCCTAATGACCCTTCATGATTCCTCTGACAATTAACCTCATGTGTTCTATACCAATCCTCGACCTCTGCGGTCTCCTCTTTGTCTTTCTAAAAATCGCAGGCTTTACATATTTTCGATTTAACGTGCAGGTCTACGACTTCACCTGTGTACTAGCCAATGAGTATCTTCTCGCTTATCAATGAACTGAATCCTCTCTTCTTCTTTATTTCGCCCCTTTGTCCGTTTTTCTTTAGCAGGTGCATTTTTTTGTTGACAAAGTACGCACGGTGTCGGTCGCGATGGAAATAGCATCAACTACTGAGTTGTAAAATGATTTGAGTATCGGATTTGGCAAGCACATAAACGCGCAAAACTTTGATATGCCATTTTCTCCGATTCTAAACAGTCTCATGGTGAAAGTTAATCGACGATTGATTTCGTATGCGTTACGAATTAAAGGGCAAGAATTTACATAGTTTGTTGTCCAACCATCACAAGAAACAGCGATTTTAAATCCTGCACCACGCACACTTCCTGGAATCGTACTTCCAAACCACACTTTTTACAAACGACTAACTGAGCGATTGCGATTCAATGAACCGATAACCAAAACTTTGATGGATATTAATTTCATAGTTGCCTTCAGACATTCGCAGTTTTTTCGCCGATGTCGAAATACTCATTTTGACGTTCCAAATTATATTAATTAACTTGCTTCCGCTTATCAATCGAATCGTTTTTTTTTTGCACGATTGGGATTACTTTTGGAACCTTCTCTATCCGTATAAATACGTTTGTCATTTTCAAGAACTCATTTTGGATGGGCAAACTTTCTTGTGAATCCATTATTTTAGAATCAGAAGACGGATGTTTTTGTAGCGGTTCATAAGATGATGTCCAAGGAGTTAAGAAAGAAAAATATTTAGCACGGCGCTTTTGCTTCTCATTGTTTCTAAGGTGCGCCTTTTCCTCTTTTTCGGTCATTTTTTTGTCCACTCCAGCTAAGTGACCAGGTCAACCTAACCATTTATCTTTATTAATTGAAACACATCGGCATGTGCAATGTCAAACAAATTATCTAAGTTTGTAACAAACTCTTGTCGATGCTGCTCAAAAACGTCTTGTATTTTGGTTGCATTTTTTTGAAAATTTCTCCAAACTTGATAGAAGGTAACTGGTTCCTTAACACAGTTAGGTAAAGATTTAGTCTGTATACGTGTCTTTTCCCAATAAACAGTGCGCTTTCATTGACTTCAATTCACTTCATAAATATTATGAACAGAACTGCCAGCACTTGTCCATTAGAGAGAAGTTTTAAATCGCTAATTTGATGTTTTACGTTCCGTATTAAAAATATTCCTTTTTTTAGGACTGCGTAACACCACTGACATGTAAACTGAACGAAATAAATGCGTTTACCAATAAAACAAACAAAAAATAATAAGCACATCGATACGTTAGCTACCGCGCGCCTTCGTAATGACATGTTTCGATGCAATGTTACAAGGTCCCCCTCGCGACACGCGTGCGAAGTCCAATTATTCACGCGGGGCTCGCAAGGCGAGGGCGACGCTTGTACCCGGCTCACGCAGTAAGAAACACACAGTTGATAAAAGGAATATATTGTCTTCTAAATTAATACTATCTCTAGGTAGAGTCTTTAGTCTTGTGGGAAAACTGGGGAACTGTCGGGACGATCACCGGCGACTCCACGGAATGCGGTGCCCACCTGGACACGGGTGACCGTACGGGGATGGTGTCCACCAGGTGACCCTACGGGGATGGCGCCCACCAGGTTGCCCTACAGGGATGGCGTCCTCCAGGGGTAGGTGTCCACCAGGTCACGGGGTAGCTGCTGGAGCGGAGGCGTGGCCTGGACCTGGACCTGGCTCTTCGTCGGGATGTCATCGGTGAGATGGACCTGGCCGCGGGGACGTGTCGGCTGACCTCTTGGGGCGACCGGAGGAACCCTGCGGCGGAGGTGGGTGAGCCTCTGGCGACGACCGGATGCTTCTGTCCTGGCGGGCTAGGAGGCGGGAACCCGTAGCCTCTGCTGCCGGGGCGGTTCGGCCGGAAACCGTAGCCGTGGACCGCTGGGGGAACTGCTGGAGTTCCCGGTTGCCTCTGGAGAAATTCCCTTTTTGCCTCTTGGAGAAATTCCCAGAAAAAATGAGGCCGAGCCACTTCACTTCTTTTCACTTCATCTTCTTCTCGTAATTGGGGGTCCCTGGGATCCCACCCCCTAACCCCCAACGCCGATGGTATTCTTGTATGTCATCGGGGTGGAGGGACCGCTGCGCACGTCGTCGCGCCCGATTCTTCTGTCTGGTCCGCTCCTTCAGTTCCGGAGGCAGAAGGTCGCGTCTGTCTCCGATGCGGACTGGATTGGTTGCGAAGGTGATGGAATTCTGGATGGAGGCGGTGAGATGTTGTACCGCTTCCTCCAGATCTTCGCTAGAGCGGTTGAGGGGGGTGGGTTCCATGGTTTCCTTCAGATGGATGGTGAAGGCTGGCCATGAGACACAGGAGCGGAAGGAGGCGTCATCGCCCCCTCTGGTAGCCCTAGAGTGAGAAGAATCGGATTATGATCGCTGTCGAGCTCGCTGATGTTGTCCAGAGTGTGCTGCATGGGGACGTCCTTGAGAATGGCAATGTCAAGGACGTCTGGTCGACCAATGACGCCGTAGTGGGTAAGCTCGAGAGGGCCCACCACTGCTAGGTCGCGGGGCTGCACGTATCCATGCAGCGTTCTGCCGTTTTGGTTCGTCACCCGACTGTTCCACGATGGATGCTTGGCGTTAAGGTCCCCTGCCAGGAGCGTGGCGATGTCCTCCGAGAAGATGGCGTCCAGATCCTCAGGGAGTAGGGCTCGTTGGTACATTGGGGAGTTATACGCGGCTATGAGGCGTATAACTCCATGATCCCTCGTCTGGAGGCAGATGGCTGTGGCCTCCAGATGGTCGGTTGCCGGGAGCGGGGTTGGATAGTGCTCCAGGCAAGACTTGACGAAAACGGCGGTGCCCCTTTTTGCTGCTAGGAGGCGATCAGTTCGATAACACGTATAATTTGGAAGTCGGACCACATCTCCGCCCTTGAGATGGGTCTCATTGACAAGGATGACATCCAAATTATATCGGTATGCGAACTCCAGCAGCTGGTCCTTCTTGCACTTCAGGCCGTCCGCGCTCCAGAAGGCAAGTTGAACGTGGGATGGTTGGGTTGGTGTTCTAGCCATTATGGGGCAGGAGTAGATTCTGGAAATCTTGGGCGTGAAGCATGAGTCGCCCAAAGATCTCTCCGGTGGTGGTTGCGCCATTTAGTGACTGCAGCAGACGGGGGATGAGGTCCACCAGCTTTGTGATGTCCACTCGCTGGAGGAGCTCAAAGATGAAGCCCCATCCTTGGTTGGTGGATGGTGGTTGTGGGGCTGCTGGTGTTGGTGCTAGTGGTGGGGTAGCTGGTGCAGCTGGTGGGGGCTGCAAGGGCAGGCCAGGCTTCAGATGTGGGCGGTCCTCGGGTGAGTTAAGCGTACGTCAACCCGGAAGCTGGTGAGCGGCGGGTGGCTGGTTCTCTTCTTTCTGCAGCCGGGGCTTGGCGGGATGGTGGAGTTGGTCTCGGTCGGGGGAAGGCTGGACACCCCCGGTAGCTGGCTGGATGCGCGCCCGCACAGTTCGCGCACACTGCTGGCGTTTCCCTGATCTTGTCACAGTTTGTACTGTGATGTGACTCCGCGCACTTCACACAGCGGGGAGCAGCGAAACAGTTACGCTGGGCGTGCCCAAACTTTTGGCACCTGTGGTACTGCGCAACGAACTTCTTTTTGTGTGGTTGTTCGGCCGTAACAACCACTTGCATAACTTGTTGGAGGTTGAAGACCTCCTTTCCGGTACGGTCAGCTTCCACAAAGACTAGAGTCATGGGCCTCTTGTCTCTGTGGCGTCGCATGCGTCTTACCGATCGCACCGGGATTCCTTGGTTTTTTAGATCTTCTTCTACCAGCTCGTCTGGGAGCGTTTCTGGGACGCCCCGCAGTACCGCTCTTAGGGGTCTTTCTGACGGGAGCTGGTAAGTATGGAAGGGGATTCCACTACCTTCCACGAGCCTGGTTATGCCTCTATAATCATCAGCCGTGCAGGGCTGGATGAGTATAGAGTCAGCCAGGTTTTTCGCTTTGGAGAAATTCAGGTGGTTTACCCTGAATCTCTCCAGAAGCTCGGGCCAGTATCTCTTATCCCGCAGGATCACTGGCGGGACGCGCTCGGATGGTTGCGGCTGTTGCTGCTCGTCTTCATTTATTTCTTCAGCGATGATGGCAAATCTGTTGTTTGTTGCCACTTTCGCTGCCGGTTCATCTTGGGCGGGGCGGCGGCGGCCTCTTTTCCGCCCCTGTACGACTGTGTAGTCTTCTTCTGACGAAGAAGAAGATTCGTTGTCGTACTCCATTTCCGCGGTATCACTCACGGCGGAAGATGGCCCCGGTGCGTTGCGCATCGCGAAATTATAGCGCGCACTGTGTCCAGTAGAGCAATGTGCCACATCAACTGGGTTGAAATGCGCTGCGGGGTTATTTGGCGCGGAAATAATGTTTAGTGCGCCGAGCCCTGTCGACTCCGCGGGCCGTGATGTTGCGCTGGGCCCGGTAAATTCAGCGCGGCCGGCGCGCTGAGCGCGGTCAGGGCACCGAGCGCGGCCGGCGCGGCGTCCCCGGCTAGCGAAGCGGGCGCGATGAGCGCTGCGGGCCCGTGAATTTCAGCGCGCGTGGGAAACGCGCTCGGCCCGTGAATTTCGGCGAGCCCGATTGTCGCGCAGGGCTCAGCTCTCACGGCTTTCGCGGCGGCTTCGGTTGTTTCGTATTGCGCGGCTCGTGTAACGGGTCCGGGAATTTTTGTGGTTCCCGTTCGCATTGCGAGCCCGGCTGGCGCTGCTGGCCCTAACGGTGTTTTGGGCCCGGCGAGCGCATGAGACGCTTTAGGTGCTGCATTCTTTGCGCTGCTATTTGCAGCACTCTTTGTCTATGTCCTTGCCAAGGATGCTTAGGCTGACAAAGGGAACAGGAATGCGGTGTTGGCGCGCGCTGCCAGTTTAGAAAGCAAGTCAGGCGCTTCTTCTTTGTTCGGACCTACCCTTTGTTTGCAGTCCGAACTGAGCTGCTGCGTAGCGGTCGCGGTAGGCGGCGAGGCTTGGGGCTGCTTTCTTTTCCCAGGGCTTGATGGAATGTTGCCTGGGATTAGCGTCACGGTGCAACCTCGGTGGCGGCTGTAGCGCCTTTGCAGACGCTTGTTAAGCGCCCCGATGTCGTCGTGGCTGTACTCGGAGTGGAGGCGGCGGAGCTCCGCGTCCAAGGAGGCGGCTTTCGCCATCGCGCTTGTTACACTCCCGCACTATTAATTAACTGCACTTTTAGTGTCTAGTTATTTTTGTTAGCATCGCACTGCATTAAAAATGCAGTGGTTGCCAGACAGAAATTTTTTTGCTGCGCACAGCAAACAAAGGAACAAAGCACGGCTCGGAGCTTCACAAATCGCGTCTACTCTGTCGCTGTTCGAATGAGGCCGAGCCACTTCACTTCACTTCATGCTCATCACGATTTTGGGGGTTCCTGGGATCTCAGCCCCTAACCCCCAACGCTGCGGTGTCGTCTTGTGGGTAGTTGGTTGGCCTGCTGTAAGGCAGGCCGTCCCCATTCCGCCTCTGGATCTGCAGGCGCTTGAGGCGGGCGCCCCTGGCAGCTTCGTGGTTGAGGAGACCACGGACTGTTGGATGTCCGTGGTCTTGGTCGTTGGCAGGGAGGTTAAGGGTGTTCGATGGTCGTGTGGGCTGTCTATTCATTGGTAGGCAGCAGCAGGCTTTGGAGGTCCTGGGCGTGGCCCATTAGGCGCCCAAAGACCTCTCCCGCGGTGGTTGCTCCATTGAGAGATTGGAGCAGTCGCGGGAGGACCTCCAGCAACTTCTGCATGTCCACGCGCTGCAGAAGCTGGAAGATAAATCCCCAACCCTGATTGTCGTTCGTGGACTGGGGTGCTGCTGCTGCCGTGGTCGGTGGAGGGCCTGTCTGGTATGGTGGGGCTGGCTTGGCTTCAGGGTCAGCATCTCCTGCGACCAGTTGGGTAGAAGTGTGCCCAGAAGCATGAGTGTGTCTTTGGGGAGTTGGTGGTTGTGGTGGTGCTGGGGCCGGGGGTGGAGCTGTCTCCCATCGTGGTGTCTGGGTGGGGCGCAGCCATGTTCGTCGCCTTGGAAAAATTTAGGCGCAGGGCTCTGAACCGCTCTAGCAGTTCCGGCCAGCGAGTTTTGTCCCGGAGTACTACCGGGGGGATTCTCTGTGACTGCTGCTGTTGTTGCTGCTGACGGTGTTCTACATCTTGGCTGCCCTCCGCGATGGCGGCAAACCGGTTGCCGGTAGTCATTTTGGCGGCCGGCTCGTCTCGGGCAGGGCGGCGGCGGCCCCGCTTGCGAGCTTGGACCACTGTGTAGTCCTCCGAATCGGTGGACACGTCGGAGTGGTCCATAGCCTCATCGCCTTCGCTTTCGCTCGCTTCGGAACGCGGCGCGGGTGCCACTTTCGCACTCGCGTTCGAAAACTTTCCGGGCACCCCCGGTAGCATCGCGAACTGCGCTGCGGTGTTTGCCCCGGATGTCCCCGGAACGCGGCGCGGCCACTTCTTCCGCACTCGTGTTCGGGAACTTTCTGAACGCACCCTGTATGTTTTCAATTAAATCCGAAGCGGCTGTTTCATTGTTAGCCGGGCGCTCGGGCGAAACAAAGGATCCGGCCTCGCTCGGCGATAACCTGAACACACCGGCTATGCTTTCTTTGTTGAGTGTGTTTACATTATTGAGAGTGTTTATGTTAGCGCGCCGCTCGGCGCGGCTTGGCGCCAGCGCACGATTTACTCGCCTTTGTTCTTCGGCAAATGCGGGCCCCTGAGGGGGCTCTGTTTGGGGGCTGCGGGGTTCTGGGGCTCGGCTGGGCGGCTCCGCTGTCGGGCTGCGGCGTTCGGCGGCCCGGGGCTGCGGCGCCGGGATTAATTTTACCGTCGCGCGCGGCTTTTTCGCATGCCTGCGTTGCAGGGTGCGTATGACATTCTGTAGTTCTTCATCGGTGATGTCGGGTGATAACGAAAAAAATGTCTTGCAGGGCGGCTACGCGCCTCCATGGCGGAGGCGTCCGGGGAATTACTTTTGGGGCAATAGTCGGTGTGATTGCGCGGGATGGTATTATTAAAAACTCCCGCACAATGCACAAAATCGCACAACAATTGACGGCACGGCACGGAGCACAAAAAACGCGTGCATGCGTGACGAACTGTTGCAACTCTCGAGACCGAGTCTTCACTTCACTTCATTCGCATCTCGAAATTGGGGGTTCCTGGGATTCCAGCCCCTAACCCCCAACGCTGCGGTGTCATCTTGTGGATGGTGGTTGGCCTGCGGTTAGGCAGGCCGTCCCCGCTCCGCCTTACGGGGGAATCAGGATCTTCGGGCGCTTGTGGCTAGCGCCCCTCTCAACGTCATAGTTGTAGAGACCCCGGACTGCTGAATTTCCGTGGTCTTGGACGCTGGCATGGAGTTGTAGAGCGCACTGGGAGATATACTCCTGGATTGTTGGAACGTCGGCATCGCTGTGTAGGGTGGTATTGCGGACATACCACGGAGCGCCAAAGATGGTCCGAAGGGCCCGGTTCTGCACCACCTGGAGTTTGTTCACGTGGGACTTGGCTGCATAACCCCAAACAGCACAAGCGTATGTCATGGTCGGTCGAATGACCGTTTTGAACAATAACAGCTTGTTGTGAGTGGATAGCTTTCTGTTGGGGTGCAGCAAGCTGCCCAAGGCTTGGTGGGCTGCCTTGGCTCGCGTCACCATGGTGTCCACGTGAGCTCTCCAGGTAAGCTTTTTGTCAATGGTCACTCCGAGGTAGCGTGCCTCTTCTCTCCAGGGTATATCCTGTCCGAAGATCCTGATGTTTGTGATTTCACCGCGCCATCGTATCTTGTTTTTGGTGGAGAACAGGATCGCCGCACTCTTTTCTGGGTTGATCCTGATCCTCCACCTGTCGCACCAATCTTCCATGTTATCGAGCTCCTCCTGGACATGCCGTATTGCCACGGAGGGCCTCAGCGAGCTTGACATTACCGCTGTGTCGTCTGCGAATTGGGCCATCGTCGTGGAAGGCGTTATTGGTTGAATTGGCACGTACAGGTTGAAAAGTACGGGGGACAGCACCGAGCCTTGTGGGACTCCGGCTCGGAGACGCCTTTCCGATGACTTCACGCCGCCGAATTTGATCCGGAACTTCCTTCCAGACAGGAAGGAACGGATCAGTTGTACCATCGGCAGCTGGATGTTGGCTGAAGCCATCTTGTAGACGAGGCCGTGATGCCATACCTTGTCAAACGCCTTGGCTACATCAAGGAAGGCCGCAGCTGTGTACTGCTTCTTGGTGAAGCCTTCCGTGATCTTCTCTACCATCCGAAGGAGTTGGTGGGTGGTGGAGTGGCCGTGGCGGAACCCGAACTGATTTGGTGGTAGAAGTTCGAGTTCTTCGACCGCTGTCCTCAGGCGGTGGTGGATGATGCGTTCCACCAGTTTCCCCAGGTTCGGCAGTAGACTGATCGGCCGATAGTGCTGGGGGAACGTACCTGATTTCCCGGGTTTGGGAATCATCACCACGTCTGCGATCTTCCATTGGCTCGGGAAGTGTCGCAGGCTTAGGACAGCGTTGGTAATGGCAAGGACGTAGACGACTGCCATCTTCGGGAGTGCCTTCAGCGCGCGGTTTGGGATGCCATCTGGTCCGGGAGCCTTCCGGAGGGGCAGCGCGCTGATGAGTTTTCGAAGTTCCTCGGGGGACGCGTGCTCCAAGGGATCGGTGACGTGTTGATCCCGGAGGCGTCCCACTCTGCGATCGACCGCGTCGAAATGGTCAAGATCGGCGTCTTCGTAGTCGATGTCGCACTGTCGCTCGAGGCAGTCTGCGAATGCTTCTGCCTTGTCTTGAGCGGTGTGCGCGACGCCATTTTCCCCGTGGATGGGCGGTACGGGGGGTCTTCTGTTCTTCAGGATCTTGACCATTCTCCATAGCGAGTGGTCGGTCACATCGAGGGCTTCGAGTTTGCTCTCCCAGGCGGCGTTGCGGTGCTCCGCGACGGCGGTCTTAACCTGGGCAGCTAGTCGCTTGTACTCCCTTTGATCGTCGGGGTGCAAGGACCGCTGCGCGCGCCGTCGCGCCCGATTCTTCTCTCGTATCCGCTCCTTCAACTCCGGAGGCAGAAGGTCCCTTCCGTCTCCGGTGCGGACGGGGTTGGTAGCGAAGCGAATGGAGTCCTGGATGAAGGCGGTAAGGTGGTGCACCGCCTCCTCCAGATCTTCGCTGGAGCGGATGATGGGGACTCGGCCGATGGTCTCCTTCAGGTGGACTGTGAAGGCTGGCCACGACACGCAGGGACGGAACGAAACGTCATCTATTCCGTCTGGAATCCCCAAGGTGAGGAGAATCGGGTTGTGATCGCTGTCAAGCTCGCTGATGTTCTCGAGGGTGTGCTGCATTCGGACGTCCTTGAAGATGGCGATGTCAAGGACGTCTGGGCGACCTGTGAGGCCGTAGTGGGTGGGTTCGAGCGGCCCCTCAACTACCACGTCGCGGGGTAGGGCGTACCCATGCAGCGTTCTGCCGTTGGTGTTCGGGAACCGGCTGTTCCACGAGGGATGCTTGGCATTCAAGTCGCCTGCCAAGATGGTAGCGACGTCCTCCCCGAAGATGGCGTCCAGGTCCTCGGGAAGGAGGGCCTTGCTGTGCATCGGGGAGTTGTAGGCAGCAATGAGCCTTACAACTCCGTGATCCCTCGTCTGGAGGCATACGGCTGTGGCCTCCAGGTGCTCGGTTGCCGGAGCGGGGCTGGGTGGTGCTCCAGGCAGGTCTTCACGAACACGGCAGTTCCCCCTTTGGCTGCTAGGAGTCGATCGGTGCGGTAGCACGTATAATTCAAATTATAACGATGTGCGAACTCCAGCAATTGGTCCTTCTTGTCCTTCAGGCCGTCCGCGTTCCAGAAGGCAAGTCGGACATTGGATGGTCTTTTGGGCCGTCTATCCATTGATAGGCAGCAGCAGACTTTGAAAGTTCTGGGCTTGGCCCATTAGGCACCCAAAGACCTCTCCCGCGTTGGTTGCTCCGCTCAAGGATTGGAGCAGTCGCGGGATAAACTCCAGCAACTTCTGCATGTCCACGCGCTGCAGAAGCTGGAAGATAAATCCCCAACCCTGATTGTCGTTCGTGGACTGGGGTGCTGCTGCTGCCGGAGCCGGTGGTGGGACAGCAGGGGCTGGCCTGGCTTCTGGGGCGGCTTCTCCTGCGACCAGTTGGGCACAAGTGTGCCCAGAAGCATGAGTGCGCCTTGGAGGAGCTGGTGGTCGTGCTGGTGCTGGGGCCGGGGCTGGAGCTGGCTCCCGTCGTGGTGTCTGGGTGGGGCGCGGCCGGGGAAAGGCTGGGCAACCCCGGTAGCTCGCCACATGCGGTCCATCGCAGTTGGCGCACCGCGCTTGAGTCTCGCGACTCTGGGTGCACACGCTTGTATGATGGGGTCCGGCGCACTTCACACAGCGCGGCACCGCGAAGCAGTTGCGTTAGGCATGCCCAAACTTTTGGCAGCGATGGCACTGCCCAACGGTCCCCTTCTTGTGGGGCTGCTCCGCTCGCACCACCACCTGCATCACTTGACTTAGGTTGAAGACCTCCTTCCCAGAGCGGTCCGCCTCAACAAAGACTAGCGGCATTGGCTGCTTGTCCCGCTGGCGCCGCATGCGGCGGACGGATCTTACTGGGATCCTCTGCTGTCGGAGGTCCTCTTCCACCATCGCATCTGGTAGGGTCTCCGGAACCTCAGTGGGCGATCGGAGGGCAGTTGGTAGGTATGGAAGGGGATTCCATTCCCTTCCATTAGTTTGGTGATGCCCCGGTAGTCATCTGCGGTACATGGCTGAATGCTGATAGAATCAGCCATGTTCCTCGCCTTGGAAAAGTTTAGGCGGAGGGCTCTGAACCGCTCCAGGAGTTCCGGCCAGCGAGCTTTGTCCCGGAGGACTACCGGGGGAATTCTTTGTTGCTGCTGTTGTTGCTGCTGGCGGTGTTCGGTGTCTTCTTGGCTGCCTTCCGCGATGGCGGCAAACCGGTTGCCGGTAGGCATTTTGGCTGCCGGCTCGTCACGGGCAGGGCGGCGGCGGCCCCGCTTGCGGCCTTGGACCACTGTGTAGTCCTCCGAATCGGTGGACACGTCGGAGTGGTCCATAGCCTCATCGCCTTCGCTTTCGCTCGCTTCGGAACGCGGCGCGGGTGCCACTTTCGCACTCGCGTTCAAAAACTTTCCGGACACCCCCGGTAGCATCGCGAACTGCGCTGCGGTGTTTGCTGTGCGTTCATATGCACCAGAACGCGGCGCGGCCACTTCTTCCGAACGCGTTCAGGAACTTGCTGATCGCACCTTGTATGTTAACAATTATTTGGGACGCGGCTGTTTCATTGTTTGCCGGGCGCTCGGGCAAAACAAAGGATCCGGCCTCACTCGGCGATAACGTAAACACACCCGCTATGGTTTCTTTGTCGTGTGTATTTACGTTATCGAGGTTGTTTATATTAGCGCGCCGCTCGGCGCGGCTTGGCGCCAGCGCACGATTTACTCGCCTTTGTTCTTCGACGAATGCGGGCCCCTGAGGGGCTGTGGCGCACTGGGGCTCGGCTGCGGCCCTCTGGGGTTCGGCTGGGCGGCTCCGCTGTCGGGCTGCGGCGTTCGGCGGCCCGGGGCTGCTCTGCTGACGGGTTGCGGCGCCCGGCGGCCCGAGGCTGCTTTGTTGTCGGGCTGCTGCGCCCAGCGGCCCGGGTTGGCTGCGGCGCCGGCATTAATTTCACCGTCGCGCGCGGCGTTTTCGCATGTCTGCGTTGTAAGGTTCGTATCACATTCTTTAATTCGTTTTCAGTGATATCGGGCGATAACGAGAAAACGTCTTTTGCGGGGAGGTTACGCGCCTCTATGGCGGAGGCGTCCGCGGAAGCACTTGTAGCGCACCTGTTTGTTTGATCGCGCGGGATGTTATCATTAAAAACTCCCGCGCAATGCACAATAACGCACAACAACAATTTACTGCGCGGCACGGAGCACGAAAAACGCGTGCATGCGTGGCGAACTGCTGCTGTCGACTTTGAGACCAAGCCTGACTTTGACTTTGACTTCGTCTCGTGATTGGGGTTTCCTGAGTCCAACCCCTAACCCCCATCTCTGCGGTGACCTGGCTTGGAAGGTGGTGGGCCTACATTAGGCCTCCCCCGTACCACCTTACGGGGGGAACAGAATCTTCGGGCGCTTACGGCGGGCGCCTCTGTCCAGCTCGTAGTTGTATAGGGCACGGATGATTGGGTTTCCGTGTCCCTGGACGCTGGTGAAGAGCTTTTCAGCGCTCTGGGAGATAAATTCCTGTATTGTAGGCACGTTGGCATCGCGATGTAAAGCTGTATTCCTGATGTACCAGGGAGCGCCAAAGATGGACCTTAGGGCCCGGTTCTGGACCACCTGGAGTTTGTTAATATGGGTTTTGGCGCAGGCGCCCCAAGCGGGGCTTGCGTACGTCATGATCGGGCGGATGATGGTGGTGTAAATGGTCTTTTTGTTCTGGAAGGACAGCTTGCTCCGAGGGTGGAGAAGGGACCCAGGTGCCTGTCGGGCTGCCTTCGCTTTATTTACCGCTCTATCGACGTGTGATCTCCAGGTGAGCTTCTCACCTAAGGTCACTCCCAGGTATCGTGCCTCTTCTCGCCAGGGTATCTCCCGATCGAATATTCTGAGTCGTGCCAGGTCAGGCCGCCGACGAAGTCCAGTGTTGGTGGTGAATAGGACGGCAGTGCTCTTCTCCGCATTGACGCCTATTCGCCATTTGGTGCACCATTCTTCTATCTCGTAAAGTTCTTCCTGGACGCGTTCTATTGCCATCGTGGGTCTTCGCGAGCTTGACAGCACCGCTGTGTCGTCTGCATATTGGGCCAACGTCGTGGAGGGCGTCGTGGGGATGTCCCGAACGTAGATGTTGAATAACATCGGGGACAGCACCGAGCCTTGGGGGACGCCGGCTCGGAGACGCCTCTCTGATGACTTCACGCCACCGAGTTTGATCCGAAACCTTCGGCAGGAGAGGAAGGACCGAATCAGTTGGGTCATCGGTAGCGGGATCGATGCTGAAGCCATCTTGTAGACGAGGCCCTTGTGCCAAACTTTGTCGAAGGCCTTGGCCACATCTAGGAAGGCTGCTGCGGTAGGGAGCTTCTTGATGAAGCCTTCCGTGATCTGTTCCACCACCCGAAGGAGTTGGTGGATGGTGGAGTGGCCAGGGCGGAACCCGAACTGGTTATCTGGGATTAGCTCGAGTTCTTCGACTGCTGTCCTCAGGCGTTGGTGGATGATTCTCTCCACCAGTTTCCCCAGGTTTGGCAGGAGGCTGATTGGTCGATAATCCTGGGGAAAGGTGCCTGATTTCCCGGGCTTGGGAAGCATCACAACATCCGCTATCTTCCACTGGCTCGGGAAGTGGCGGAGCTTCAGGACAGCATTGGCGATGACGCGTATGCAGACGACTGCCGCCTTCGGGAGGGCCTTCAGCGCGCGATTCGGAATACCGTCCGGTCCGGGGGCTTTCCGTAGTGGCAGCGCGCTGATGAGCTGCTGGATCTCTTCGAGGGTCACCTCTTCTAGGTGTTCGGTGCAGTGGCGTCCTCGAAGTCGCTCCACCATGCGATCGACGGTGTCGAGATGGTCAAGATCGGCGTCTTGATAATCAAAATCGCACTGACGCTCGAGACAGTCGGCAAAAGCTTCTGCCTTGTCCATGGCGGTGTGCGCTACGCCGTTTTCCCCGTGGATAGGCGGTACGGGGGGGTCTTCTGTTACGGAGTACCTTGACCATTCTCCATAGCGAGTAGTCGGTCGCATCGAGGGCTTCAGCTTGCTTTCCCAAGCGGTGCTCTGCGACGGCGGTCTTGACTTGGGCAGCTAGTCGCTTGTACTCCCGTTCGTCGTCAGGTGTAAGGACCGCTGCGCGCGCCGTCGCGCCCGATTCTTCTCACGGATCCGCTCCTTTAGTTCGGAGGCAGAAGGTCTCTTCCGTCTCCGGTGCGGACGGGGTTGGTAGCGAAGCGAATGGAGTCCTGGATGAGGCGGTGGTGTTGTACTGCCTCTTCCAGTGCTTCGCCGGAGCGGATTGTGGGGATTGGTCCCATGGTCTCCTTCAAGTGGACTGTGAAGGCCGGCCACGAGACGCAGGAACGGAATGAAACATCGTCTGTTCCGTCTGGAATCCCCAGGGTGAGGAGAATCGGGTTGTGATTGCTGTCAAGCTCGCTGACGTTCTCGAGGGTGTGCTGCATCCGGACGTCCCTGAAGATGGCGATGTCTAGGACGTCTGGGCGACCTGTGAGGCCGTAGTGGGTGGGTTCGAGCGGCCCCTCCACTAACAGGTCACGGGGTTGGGCGTACCCATGCAGCGTTCTGCCGTTAGTGTTTGTGAACCGGCTGTTCCACGAGGGATGTTTGGCATTCAAGTCGCCTGCCAAGATGGTGGCGACGTCCTCCTCGAAGACGGCGTCCAGGTCCTCGGGAGGAGGGCCTTGTTGCATCGGGAGTTGTAGGCAGCAATGAGCCTTACAACTCCGTGATCCCTCGTCTGGAGGCATACGGCTGTGGCCTCCAGGTGCTCGGTTGCCGGGAGCGGGGCTGGGTGGTGCTCCAGGCAGGTCTTCACAAACACGGCAGTTCCCCCTTTGGCCGCTAGGAGTCGATCGGTGCGATAGCACGTATAATTTGGAAGCCTGACCACATCTCCGCCCTTGAGATGGGTCTCGTTGACCAGGATGGCATCCAAATTATATCGGTGTGCAAACTCCAGCAGCTGGTCCTTCTTGTCCCTCAGGCCGTCCGCGTTCCAGAAGGCAAGTCGGACATGGGATGGTTGGATAGGCCTCCTATCCATGAATGGGCAGCAGCAGGCTCTGGAATTCTTGGGCGTGGCCCATTAGGCGCCCAAAAATCTCTCCCGCGTTGGTTGCTCCACTCAAGGATTGGAGAAATCGGGGGATGAACTCCAGCAGCTTCTGCATGTCGACCCTCTGCAGAAGCTGAAAGATGTATCCCCAGCCCTGGTTGACGTTCGCGGGCTGGGCTGCTGCTGCTGCCGGAGCCGATGGTGGGGCAGCAGGGGCTGGCTGGGATGGCGGCGCTGGCCAGGCTTCAGCGACCAGCTGGGCATAGGTGTGCCCAGAAGCAGGAGTGCGCCTTGGAGGTGCTGGTGGTCGTGCTGGCGCTGGGGCTGGGGCTGGAGCTGGCGCCCGTCTTGCCGTCGGGGTGGGGCGAGGCCGGGGGAAGGCTGGACAGCCCCGGTAGCTCGCCACATGTGGCCCGTCGCAATTGGCGCACTTAGCTTGCGTCTCGCGGCTCTGGGCGCAGGCGTTTGTATGATGGGGCCCCGCGCACTTGACACATCTCGGCGCCGCGAAGCAGTTACGTTGGGCGTGCCCGAACTTCTGGCAGCGATGACACTGCCCAACGGTCTTCTTCTTGTGCGGTTGCTCCGCTCGCACCACCACCTGCATAACCTGACTCAGGTTAAACACCTCCTTCCCGGTGCGGTCCGCCTCAACAAAGACCAGCGGCATGGGTCGCTTGTCCCGCTGGCGCCTCATGCGGCGGACAGATCGCACTGGGATCCCCTGTTGCCGCAGATCCTCCTCCACCATCTCATCGGGGAGGGTTTCCGGAGCTCCCCTTAATACTGCCCTCAATGGTCGATCGGAGGGCAGTTGGTATGTATGAAAGGGAATTCCGTTCCCTTCCATTAGCTTTGTTATCCCCCTGTAGTCGTCGGCGGTGCATGGCTGGATGCTGATGGAATCAGCCATGTTCCGCGCTTTGGAGAAATTTAGGCGCAGGTTCCGGAACCTCTCCAGAAGTTCCGGCCAGCGGCCTTTGTCCCGGAGGACCACTGGTGGGATGCGCTGCTGCTGTTGCTGCTGCTGGTCGTCGTCTGCGTTGCTGCCTTCCGCGATGGCTGCAAACCGGTTACCAGTAGCCACTTTGGCTGCTGGTTCGTCTCGGGCAGGGCGGCGGCGGCCCCTCTTCCTACCCTGGACCACTGTGTAGTCCTCCGAGTCGGAGGACACTTCAGAGTGGTCCATGGGCTCTTCTCCATCGCTTAAATCGCTATCTGAGCGCGGCGCGGTCACTTCTTCCGCACACGCGCTGATAAGTTTTCCGGCCACTCCCGGTATATCCGCTGACCCGTCTTTAGCGATTGTCGCACTCGCTGATTTTTCATAACGCGGCGCGGGCACTTTTGCACTCGCGTTTAAAAAGTTTTGGAGCGCACCTGGTATGCGCTTGGCAGCTGGCCCGGCGAGAGTAGTGGGGCCGGCCGGCGTATCGATCGATGCGCGCTCGGTCGGCGCGCCGGCCGCGGCGAGAGTAGTGGGGCCGGACGGCGTATCGATCGATGCGCGCTCGGACGGCGCGCCGGCCGCGGCGAGAGTAGTGGGGCCGGACGGCGTATCGATCGGTGCGCGCGCGGTCGGCGCGCCAGTCGCAGCGAAAGCGAAAGTTTCGGGAGCGCTCGGCGCTTCGGGCCCGGCCGGCGTGGCGGTCTCGGCCGGCGCAGCGATCCCGGTAAGCGCAGCGATATCGGCAAATGCAGCGATATCTGCAAATGCAGCGAACGCGGTCGGCGCATCAGTCGCTGTTGAAGTAACGGTCGCGCTCGGGGTAACGGGCCCGGCGAATGTAGCGGGCGCGGCTGGCGTGGCGGTCCCGGCGAAGTTTGCGGGCGCGCTCGGGGTTGAGGGCCCGGCGAGGGCAGCAGGCGCGCTAGGCGCTGCGGGCTTAGAGCGCTTACCTTGCGCTATCAGGTTTGCGGGCCCGGCGGCTTGGCGATGCTCTGCTGGCGGGCTGCGGCGTCAGCTCTGATCATCCTGACCGTCGCTGGTTTCGCGCTTGCCTGCGTTGCAAGTCGCGGATCACCATCTCGATTTCGGCGGCGGTAATGTTACGCGCCACCGAGCAAACGTCTTTGATTGGGCGGTTTCGCGCCTTCATGGCGGAGGCGACCGCGGGAGCACTCACAGTTTTCAGTAGCGCGCACTAATCTCGCCTCGCATCAACAATTCACGGTGCGGCACGGAGCAACACGCGTGCACACACAACGAACTGCTGCTGGAAACTTGCGAGACCGAGCCATCTGGTGCGTCTCCTTTTAACCGTATCGTGCGCAGCCCCACTCTCCCGCCGACGCTGATTTCCACGCGGTACTTGCGTTCTGCGTCGGTCGGGGCCCGGTAACAGCAAGTCGGCACGGGTTGCCGTAGTTCTAAGTAAATGAAACTTTATTTACACTTGTTTTGACATCATTCAAACAAAATTAGAGAGTATGCGTTGCAAAAAAAATGGCTTTAATTTTTTTGGGACACCTCAACGTAGCTGTTTTAAAAAATATGCATTTTTCACAAAACGACATCAATTTGAAGGAAAAGATATGTATTTTTGTCTAAATTTTGTTACTCAAAGTTTTCCACAAAACGTAAATATTAATATTTCGAAAAACCCGTACGTATTTCGATAGATAATTATATCACAAATAAAATAAAAAAAATAATCTATAGGATTGATTGAAAATTGGTGGAGCTAGAGTGTCCACCGATGTTTAAAATGCCGTTTTGAGAAAATACGTGTAAAGTTTTCGTAACAGTTTAGTCATGATTAAACAAATTAAAAATTACCTCCAATCTGCGATTCCGGGCCCATATAGCATCTCTTCTACATCCATATCATCTATATCTTCTGCTTTTCTCTTCGACAGAGCTTCTTTCCGAGCATTTTTGGTCCCTTCGGTGAGAGAGCGCTCAGCCAAGTCGTTGACGACGTTGATTTTACTGGCTTAATTAGAGGTCCCTAACCTCTGTCCTCTTGTTACGACCTGGCGTGGGTGTTGGATGGCCGTCTCACGGAGGAATCAGGATCTTTGGGCGCTTGCAACGGGTGCCTCTGTCAATCTGGTAATTGTATATCCCACGGATGTTGGTGTTTCTGTGGTCCTGTGTGGTTGTTGCAAGATCTTGGGCGCTCTGGGAGATGTACTCCTGGATTATGGTAATATTCGCGTTTCTGTGAAGGTCGTGGTTCATCACGAACCACGGGGCGCTAAAGGCGGACCTTAAAGCCCGATTCTGGATAACCTGCAGTTTATTGATGTGTGTTTTTGTGGCCCAGCCCCAAACTGGTGCCGCATACGTCATCATCGGCCTTAAAACCATTTTATACAAAAGCAGCTTGTTCTCTGTCGAGGGGTGGCTCCTAGAGTGGAGGAGGGAGCCTAGTGTTGCTAGTGCTGCTTTTGTTTTAGTGGCTGTTTTTTCTTTGTGAACACTCCAGGTAAGTTTTCTGCCCAGAATCACCTCGAGGTAGGATGTTTTGTACTTCCAGGGTATCTCCGTTCCAAGGATCCTGAAGTTGCCAGGTCGTCTCGCCAGTAAAGTTTCTTGGTGGAGAATGGGACGGCCGCGCTCTTCTCTGCGCTGATTCTTACTCTCCACCTGCCGCACCAGTCTTCTAAGAGGTCGAGCTCCTCCTGCAGTCTCCTCGTGACGAAGACTGGCCTGATGGAGCTGGACAGAACTGCCGTGTCGTCTGCGTATTGGGCCAGTGTAGTGGAGGGCGTCGTTCGCATGTCCCGGACGTAGAGGTTGTAGAGCGTCCGGGACAGCACACATCCTTGTGGGGCGCCGGCTCGTAGGCGCCTCTCCGATGACCTCAGGCCTCCCAACTTGATTTGGAACTTCCTTCCGGAGAGAAATGACCGAATAGGCTGAATCATCGGAAGCGTAATTGCTGTGGACGCCATCTTGTACGCCAGCCTATGGTACCACACTCTGTCGAAGGACTTTGCAATGTCGAGAAAGAATACACCGGTGGTTTCCTTCTTGGTATACCCCTCGGTTACGCGCTCGACCACTCTTAAGAAGTTGGAAGGTGATTGAGTGGCCGGATCGGAAGCCAAACTGACTCTCCGGAATCAGTTGGAGACCTTCGACTGCTGTCCTCAGTCTGTTGTGGATGATTTCTTCCACAAGCTTACCTAGGGTCGACAGGAGGCTTATCGGCCGGTAATCTTGGGGAAAGGTCCCTGATTTCCTGGTTTCGGGAGCATGATGATTGATTGTCAGAAGGCAGACGTCGCCCTCTTTGGGAGCGCCTTCAGCACTAGGTTCGGAATTCTATCCGGGCCGGGTGCTTTGCGGGAATGAAGGGCTCGAATCAGCTGGAGAACCTCTTTGTAGTCCGCCGGTTCGATGTGGTCTAGATGGTCAAGGTCCGCGTCGTCGTATCTGATGTCGCACTGCTGTTCCAGAGCGTCGGCGAAGGCTTCAGCTTTGTCTGAAACAGAGTAAACGACGCCTTGTTCGCCGTGGGCGGCGGGATCGAGGTGGGGTGATTCCTTAGGGCTCTGACCATATTTCAGAGGCTGTTGTTTGCCACGTCGAGGGCCTCCAGCTTCTGCTCCCAAGTGGCTTTGGCGGTACTTTGAAATTCTGTATGTAGCCAATTCCGTCCTTCTCCTGTGTGTACGGGATTTGTGACGAAGCGGATGGAGGTGGTGAGATGATTTTCCGCCTCCTCTAGATCTTCGCTAGAGCGGATTTCTGGGACGTTTCCCATGGTCTGCCTTAGGTGAACGGTAGACAGGCCAAGAGACGCTGGAGCGGAAGGGGATGAGGAGCACCGGGTTGTGGTCACTGTCCAGCTCACTTACGCAGTCTAACGTCTGCTGCATGGGGACGTCGTTGAGGTTGGCGATGTCAAGGACATCTGATTGACCTATGTGCGTGCCTGTAGTGAGTGGGTTAAGGTGGACCCATCACCACAATCTCTCGGGGTTGGGTGAATCCATGCAGCGTCCTGCCGTTTTTGTTTGCCACGCGGCTGTTATACGCAGAGATGAGGCATATAACTCCGTGATCCCTCGTGTGGAGGCAGATGGCAGTGGTCTCCAGGTGCTCGGTGGCCGGGAGCGGTGCTCTGTAGTGCTCCAGGCAAGACTTGACGTTGACTGATGTTCCTTTTTTCAGACTATTTGACGATCGGTGAGGTGACAGGTATAATTTGGGAGCCTGACCTCATCTCCCCCTCTTGAGATGAGTCTCTTGAACTAGGATGGCGTCCATATTATACCTGTGGGCAAACTCCAGAAACTGGTCCTTCAGGCCGTCGGATGTGGTCAGGTCTTCTATCCATACAGGGGCTTGAATATGAACATAAGCTCTTCTCCATGAAGCATTAGCCCCCCCCCCCCCCATGATTTCTCCGAAGCTGGAGGCTCCTTTTAGGGCGGCAAGCAGCTTCGGGATGAGCTTCAAGAGCTTCTCGACATCCAGCTTCTGGAGTAGAGCGAAGAGTGCTCCAAGGCCTTGGAGAGGGTTGTTTGGTTGGTGGCTGGCTGGTTGGAGGTTTCTGCAAACTGTTTCCAGCTATTTGGACGTAGGAGCGCCCAGATGAGACGGTGGCGGCGTCTTTAGGTCTGCGAGGGCCTAGCGCGAGTCGGGAGGGGAGCGGCAGTTCTTCTTCCCAGGGGAAGTTTGGGGAAACGGAGGCAGCCCCTGTAGCTCGCCGGGTGTGCACCAGAACAGTTTGCACACACCGTGTGAGGGCTGCGCTCATTGACGCTGTCGCCGGAGTACTTTATGCAGCGAGGGGCGGCGTAGCAGCACCGTTGGGCGTGTCTGAATTTCTGGCAGCGGTGACACTGCCCAACGGTCTTCTTCTTCTTTGGCTGCTCCACTGTCACCAGCACGTTGTCGATGTGCTGGAGGTTGTAGATAGCCTTCGCGTCCCCGGGGACCTCCACGAAGGCTAGCGGCATGGGTGTCTTGTCCTTCATCCTGCGCTTCCGTCTGACGGATGTCACAGGAACTCCCTGAACCTCGATCTCCTCTGAGATTTCGTCCTCCGTAAACAATTATGGAACGCCTCGGAGGACAACGCGCAGGGGCTTTTCAGTGGTCAGGGGGTACTTGTGATATTGTACCTGTCTGATACCAAAAAGTTTCGTAATACCCCTGTGATCTGCTTCCGTGCAGGGGTATATCACGATGGATTTTCCTTGATTCTTCGCCTTAGTCAAGTTTAAATCTTCTTCCCCAGCCTAGGTCGTCCACTGCTGGACATAGGCCTCCCTCAAACCCTTCCATTTGTTTCTGTCCTGTGCAATCTGGATCCAATTTCCTGCAACTCTTTTTACATCATCGGCCCATCTTGTTGGTGGTCTACCTCTGCTTCTGAATGCGTCTTGTCTGGGTCTCCATTCAATCATTCGTCTTGTCCATCTCTCGTCTTTCAGTCTTGCCACGTGTCCCGCCCAGTTCCACTTCAGCTCAGCTATCCTCAACACAGCATCCTTCACCTTTGTTCGCTGCCTAATTGTGGTGTTTGGTATTTTGTCCATAAGTGTTAATCCTAGCATTGATCTTTCCATTGCCGTCTGTGTTACTCTTATTTTCTTTATGGTTTTCTTGGTCAATGTTAGTGTTTCAGCCCCATAAGTGAGAACAGGGAGTATGCCCTGATCGAACGTTTTCCTCTTCAGGCATATTGGGATATCTGATTTAAAGATGTTGCTGAGCTTACCGTAGGATGCCCATGTTAAATTGATCCTCCTCTTCAGTTCGTGGGTTTGATTTATCTCTCCCAATGATTAACTCGGGTCCCAGGTATTTGTATGAGTATACTTGTTCGATTTTTATATCATCTGCCGAAATGTTATCACTCAGGACCAGGTTTGTCATATATTTTGTCTTTGTATAGTTTATGTCAAGCCCGACTTCCTTTGAGGCAGCTTTGAGTTCTTGTAGCATTTGATTTGCTTCGTCTATCTTATCTGTGATTAAGACTAGATCATCGGCAAATCTTAGATGGTTTAGTAGTTCGCCGTTGATGTTAATTTCACACTGTTCCCAATCTAGGTTTTTGTACATATATTCTAAGAGTGTCGTGAATAATTTAGGGGATATGACATCTCCCTGTCTTACCCCTTTTTCTATTTGAAATGTGTTGGTGTCTTCGTGTAATCTTACTGATGCGGTTGCGTGGTTATATATGTATTTTAGTAAACCCGTGTATCTGGAGTCTATTCGGCATTGCGAAAGAGCATGGAAGAGTTGTTGCTGATTTATCGAATCAAATGCCTTTTCATAATCTACAAATATCAGCATAAGAGGCTTGTTATATTCTACGCATTTTTCAATTAGTAGTTTAAGTACTGTTAGGTGATCATTCGTACTAAACCCTACTCTAAATCCAGCCTGTTCTCTTGGTTGGTATAGGTCAAGTTTTACACTTATACGTTTTGATATTATTCTCGTAAAGAGCTTATATATGTGTTGTAGCAAGCTAATAGGTCTGTAGTTGGTCAGATTTTTAGCGTCTCCTTTTTTATGTATCAGAGTGATAATGGCCTTGTCCCATCGAGTGGGTGTTTTTTGCTCTATGAGACATTCGTTAAATAGAGATTTCAAGGTTTTTAAGACAGCTAGTCCGCCTTCCTTGATCGCCTCAATAACTATTCCATCGTCTCCTGGTGATCTGTTATTCTTCATCTCTCCAATTGCTGCTTTTATTTCTTCCAGACTCATTTCAGGTATATCTTCCGATCCCTGGTTTCTGATATATTTTATGTCTTCTACTCCTGCAGGATTTTCATTTTCGTATAGTTTGCGATAGAAGTTTTCTGTAATTTTCACAATATCGGATTTGTTTGTAATCGTATTTCCATTTTCATCTTTTAGTTCCATTATACTTTTTGTTCCAATATTTATTTGACGTTTCAGAACTTTCAGTTTTTTAATTTGTTCGATTGTTTCGATGATTTTTGTGGTGTTATGCTTTCGAATATCTTTTCTAACTTCTTTTGATATTTCCTTATTGATTTTTTTGAATTCCTTTGAGTTTTTGTCTCCCATTTCTCTCCTTTCTTTTATTAGGGATTTTGTGTTGGCACTGATCTTGCTAGTGCGTAGGTTTCTTTTGCTACAGTATTTCTGGGTTGCTTCCTTTAGTGTTTTTACAATAACGTCGTTTCTTTCTTCGATGCTATCTTCATATTTTATCTGATTTAGTCGTTCTGCTATCATGTCTGTGTATTCTTGCCGGTTTTCGACATTTGTCCATTTTCCATTATTACCTTTACCTTTAGCTTGCTTTTTTACAAGGTTACCTCTTTCGTGTTTTAGATTGATATTTATAGTAGTTCTCACCAGGCGGTGATCGCTTCCAATGGAAAATTTGTTTAAAACTTCAACGTTTTTTATAATTTGCCGTTTATAAAGTCTACTTCGTTCTTGGTGATGCCATCTGGACTCTTCCAGGTCCATTTTCTGTTTTCGTTCTTTTTAAAGAAACTGTTCATTATAAAAATGTTGTTTTGCAACAGAATCCTAATAGAGTTCTACCTCTCTCGTTCTGTTCTCCTACTCCATATTGCCCCATTGATGTTTCCATTTCGTCCTCCTTTTGTCCTATCTTTGCGTTGAAGTCTCCTATGAGGAGTGTATAGTGTGTTGGGGTATTTTCGTTTGCCTTTGTGATATCATCATAGAAGGTGTCTACTTCTTCGTCAGATCCTTGCGATGTAGGTGCATAGGCTTGTATTATTTTGATGTATCTTTTGTTCAGTTTTAAAATTAAATTTGAGCTTATACTTCCTATATCTATTATGTTCTTTGCATGCCTTTTGTGTATTATAAACCCAACTCCTCTTAATAGGGCTTCCTCTTCTCCTTTGTAGTAAAGTATGTTCCCTGATGTCAGGTTTATTTGGCCTTCATGTTTCCTTCTTAATTCACTCATTCCTACTACGTCCCATTTTATGTGTTCTAGTTCTTCTTCTAATTGTGCTAGTTTTTCTTCGGATGAGAGTGTTTGTGTATTGTAGGTAGCAATGTTTAAACGTCGTGTCTTTGGTCCAGATCTGTTTCTTGAGTATATTTGCGAATTTTTGTCTCCCCCAGAATCCATGAGGCTGACCCTCGCTCTGAGGGTGTGGGATTTTGGTTTATCCATGCCCCAGCTCCTCTCGGAGTTGCTGCTGCTCCGCCCCGGTAATCAGCCGCTTGCGATCTCCCGCTTCCTACAACACACAATGCAAATGCGGTAACTCGCTCAATACTAATACAGTCTCGGTGTCTACGGTGGCATAAGCACTTGCCGCCTTTACTGATAGTACTCTTTGAACACTCAGCAAGTTTCTATATTCTCTGACTTTGCACCCTTCCGCCCATATCTCCGCAGCATACAGCATAGCTGGCTGTACTGCCCCTTCAAATATCCGCACCGCCGCTTTACCGCGAAAACCCCAAGTTAATCGCGCCGTGGCTCCGATCCGATGGGAAATTTGTTTTCCTTTATCGCAAACCGCCCGTATGTGGCTATTCCACAGTAATCGATCATCGATTTCTACTCCAAGGTACCCGATGTGGTCCTTGCAGTAGACGAGCTCACCGTTGAGCAGGAAAGTCGGTCTCTCCTGTCCAGGCCGCCGCATTCCGAAAAATACCGCCTCCGTCTTTTTCGCGTTAAAACGTAAGTTCGCCGCGTCGTCCCACGTTTTAAGCGCTCCGAGCGCCTCGTTCCCGCGCGCCTTTAAAGTTTTAAATTGCGCTGCCCGAACTATTAGTAGGGTGTTGTCCGCGAATGCCACCATCCGGCATCCTTGTGACAACTGAACTCTAAATATACTCTCGTATATTAGCTTCCAGTATGCCGTTATTTCTCGCGTCACGATTCCGTCGCCAGTTTCTAGCTGCGCCATACGTTCGCTAAAGTACTGTTTTACTAGAGAGAGATTCTGCGAACACTCTCTCCCAGCTAGTTCCCGGATAATTCCAGGCCACCACGCGTTATCGAACCCCCCCGCAATATCTAAGGCGATTAAAGCGCAATAATCCTTCGCGTCCCTGACCTCGGCGACCGCATACGCGATAGCGTCCGTCGTTGTTTTACCCGCACGAAAACCGTATTGCCGTTTTCCCGCACTACGAATTCGATACGCATAGTAATTATCCGATCTAACGCCTTACCGACCACCGGGAGCAAGCTTATCGGCCGGAAGCTACCTGGGTCGGTAGGATCATCTTTAGGCGGCTTCGGGATAAACCGTACCGTTTGTATTTTCCAGCATCTCGGAAAGATGCCGAACTCCAAAGTCGCATTGAAGACGTTTTCGAAGATAGCCGGAGCAATCTCAAAAGCCTTTAATACCGCATCTGCGGTTACGCCGTTGTGCCCGGGGTTTTTAGCGTCCATACCAAAATCACCAGTCATTTTTTTTTGTTTTTTCAAGCGCTACAACGTACTATTTTTGTTTTACGAAAAAATTATTTTTCGTCCCTTAATCGGCAAAAAACCGGTTTTCGGTACTTTTATCGAAGGTTCTTCCTACAAACCGATTTTATCCAAAACATACACAATCAATTTCTACTATTTTTCACCTAATTATCGCGCCGAGAAATCTTATTCAGGACTCTTTCGAAAAAATAAACTATCTAGCCTGGACTAGCTTTCGCACGTCCACGGAAGGCACAGACCTAAAGTGACCTAGAGTGGAGCGACGACTCAGAGCACAGGTGGGGTCGTCCGACCACTAGGGGTAGTGTCCACCTGGAGCGCAGGCGAGCCGTTGGTGGTGTCCACTTGGGGCACAGATGTAACCGTTGAAGAAGGTGTCCACTTGGAGCGCAGGCGGAGCCGTCGGAGATGTCCACCTGGAGTTAGCGTCTCAATTTCAGCACGAACAATGTCTTTCAAGTCTTGGATGGTTCTTGGCTTGTCAACATAGATCTTGTCATTTAGGCTGTTCTAGAGAAAATAGTCTGCGTGTGCTATATTCGGCGATCGGGCAGGCCCCCAGAATTTCGTAAAATCAACCTTTCGTAAAAAATTCCTTAAAAGCTCCATTGTATCTCGAAAGAATTTTGTATGGCACAAGTCTTAAATATTTCTGTAATATCCACAGCATTGATCTCCAAGTAATTTAAATGAATGCCTTTGAACTGATGTTCCGGAGTTCTCAATACTCATGTATTCGCTGAATATTCGCTTCACTTATGGTTGCGCATGGTTTTCCAGATTTTGACAAATTCATTACTGAACTCTCTTGCCAAAAAATTTGGAAGTGGGATATGTAACATTAAAGTGTAAAGTCGTTTAATTGCTGTTTAGCGAACGTTGATTTTCTAAATATAGTTCTATAGTTTTCGTTCGCTGCTCAACTGTGCATCTATGCATAGTTAATCTCCCCGATCTCCTCCATAAGGTCGTAAAAGGAAAGAAAGAAAGAAGTTACATTAAAGAAATTACAAAATTTTCAATCTGTTTGGTTTTTATCCCGTCTTGTATTAGTACCCTACCTGTCGGGTCTACAGACCTAACAACTGGGTACTATTGTCTATTAGAATTTAGAGACTTGAGCTTTATCTTGTACATTTTCTATCGAACGATTTTAGAATTTGAATAGAGTTTATTCTAATATTTTGTCTGTCTCCTGTTGTTTAAACGTTTGTAGATTTGATAGTACCTTGACCGTGCAGTTTGCAGTTATTTGTTATTGTGTGGCTTTCAGTATGCCTTTTGGCACTGTATCCGTTAGGTCTGCCGATCTAATAGCTTAGTTACTGTTTGTTTTTAGACTTCAAAGAGAGTTGAACCCCACGTTTATATGTTTTCCATTGTAATGACATTATAAATGTGTATAAATGTACGGACCCCTTATTTCTAGAGTTTATAGATGCTGTTACCAGGTCGGGCTTGGGCGGTGATAAATCGGGCGTCGGGACGCTACGACCGGCAACGCGAGGGGCACGGAAGGTTAAAAAAACGAAGCGTCGGCTTCAACTTACAATTAGAACTATATTTACAACCTTACAAACTTAACCTACCTTACGCTAACTTAACCTACTTAGCTAATTTACAAGAACTTAACCTACGACTTAATGTATGCGCTTAAAACGGACCGCAAGCTAGGTGCAGCAGCAGGGCCGGCGGCGGAACCAGGTAGCGAGCAGCAGGGGCGGTAGCAAAGCCGGGCAACGTGCAGCAGAGCCGATGGCGGAGCCGGACAACGAGCAGCAGATCCGGGCGGCGGGACCGGAAAGCGAGCAGCAGGTCCGAGCAGCGAGCAGCAGATCCGGGCGGCGAGTAGCAAAAGAAACTAAAAGGGACTCACCTGATTACACTTGATGGTTTCTTCTTAAGGGATTGACGACTGAGCGCGAATTTGACGTTGACGTTGTCTTCACTGGCATAATTAGTGGTCCCTGGGACAAGCCCTTAACGTCTGTCCTCTTGTTACGACCTGGCGTGGATGTTGGATGGCCGTGAAGGCCGCCGCCATGCCGTCTCACAGAGGAATCGGGATCTTTGGCCGCTTGCAACGGGTGCCTCTGTCAATCGGTCAGTGGAAGATTCCACGAATGGTGGTATTTGTGTGGTTCTCAGTGACAGTTGCAAGTTCTTGAGCGTTCTGGGAGATGTACACCTGGATCGTGGGAATGTTCGCGCCTCTCTGTAAATCGTGGTTCCTCACGAACCACGGGGCGCTAAAGGCGGACCTTACAGCCCGATTCTGGATGACCTGGAGCTTATATATGTGTGTTTTTGCGTCCCAGCCCCAAACTGGTGCCGCATACGTCATCATTGGTCTTAGGACCGTCTTGTACAAAATCAGCTTGTTCTCCGTCGAGGGGTGGCTCCTGAGTGGAGGAGAAGCCTAATGCCGCTCGAGCTGCTTTCGTTTTGGTGACCGTCCTTTCTACGTGAGGTCTCCAGGTCAGTTTCCTGTCCAGAATCCCCCCGAGGTAGGTTGTTTCTTCCTTCCAGGGGATCTCCCTTCCAAAGATCCTGAGTCTTGCCAGGTCGCCTCGCCAGTGAAGTTTCTTGGTGGAGAATAGGACGGCCGCGCTCTTCTCTGCGTTGATTCCTATTCTCCACTTGTCGCACCAGTCTTCTAGGAGGTCGAGCTCCTCCTGCAGCCTCCTCGTGACGAAGGCTGGCCTGATGGAGCTGGACAGAACTGCCGTGTCGTCTGCGTATTGGGCCAGTGTGGTGGAGGGCGTCGTTCGCATGTTCCGGACGTAGATGTTGTAGAGCGTCGGGGACAGCACAAATCCTTGAGGGACGCCGGTTCGTAGACGTCTGTCCGATGACGTCAGGCCCCCGAGCTTGATACGGAACTTCCTTCCGGAAAGGAAAGACCGAACAAGCTGGATAATCGGGAGCGCAATTGTTGTGGACGCCATCTTGTACACCAGCCCGTTGTGCCACACCCTGTCGAAGGCCTTTGCAACATCGAGAAATACTATACCCGTGGTTTCTTTCTTGGTATAGCCCTCGATGTTGCGTTCAACCACCCTTAGGAGTCGGAGGGTCGTTGAGTGGCCGAATCGGAAGCCAAGCTGACTCTCCGGAATCATACAATTTATTAATTGAATAAAATAAAAAGAGCATTACAGGAAATGTCTTTTTTGTCAATTTGGCTGGTGCTCCGCCTTACGGTACTACACCAGCACTACCGCAACCGCATGAACAATTTTGCGCAAAACCTGTCATTTACAAAGCTCCAAAGTTTCTTAAATACTATTGTGGCCGCAAATTTACCTGCCCCGGCATTCGCCTTAGTGCAGGACCCGGGAAAACCACAAAAACCCGAGTCAGGGCAGGCGACTCGAAACCGCTGATGGCTCCAGTCCTCCTGGCTTTTACATTACTACTCAAAGAAACAGACTAAATCTACCTTAAACTACACCGCACTTAGTGTCTGTTAAATTGTCCAAAGAGTTCGCATCTCGCACCAGCACTTATTTTCCCAACCCCCGCGCGCTCTCACAAATTCGCGTCAACACGTAATCTCGCGCACCGTTCCGCAAAAACCGCAAGAGCCGTCCACCATTCACGCACGTTCGAAAGTCCCTCAAGCTCCTCCCGCGTTCGTGGCCATCTCCAGCCGCTGTTAATTAGGGTCATCTCCGCCCTGGCCCTGGCCTCGTTCTCTGCGTTGCAGGTCAGCAGGACGTGCATGGCGTCGACCTCCCCACACGCGCATCTGTCTTGGTCCTCTGTTAGCTTCCGGATTCGGATCAGGTATGACCGGAAGTTGCCGTGCCCAGTAATAAGCTGGACGGTGTGCCGGTTAAAGCACTCCGCAGCTTGTCGCACCGTGTCGACTGTGGGGATGAATGTCCGCACATGTCGCCCTGTCTCCGCTGCTTGCCACCTCTGCTCCCATCTTGCTCTCGTCCTGGCTCGTAATCGACTCTTTACGAGCCCCATTGGTACCGTCTCGAATATAGGCGGTCCATCTCCTGCCGCCGCCTCTTTGGCCAACTGGTCCGCACGCTCGTTGCCTGGAGTCCCGACGTGCGCCTTGGTCCAATGGAACCGGACTTCGATTTCGGCCGACAGCGTCTTTGCAAGGCTCCACACATCAACTTGCAAATCCGTCGGCGTTCTCATACTCTTGAGAGCAAGTAGCGCTAACTTGCTGTCAGATATTACAGCGCATCTTGGGATCGTTGCTCTGTGCCTCTGTATGTACGCCAGGCACTCTCGGATGGCTATCAACTCGCACTGGAATATAGTGCTCCAGTCTGCGAGTTTTGCTCGTTCGTGATGAATTTCCTCTTCTCCTCGCATGACCACGAACGCGGCCCCTGATCGCCCGTCGTCTGCTCGCGAACCGTCCGCGTAGCAGCACAGTTGTCGCTCCTCCGGCTCCGCCACGCTGAATGGGATGCCATCTCGCTCGGCCGGGTGCCCCGTCTCCTCCATGGACTGCCTCCGCTCGATGACGCCCTGCCGCAGCCCCAGCTCCTCTCGGAGTTGCTGCTCCGGCCCGGTCGTCAGCCTCCTGCGATCTGCCGCCTCCTGCAACACAAAATGCAAGGGCGGTAACTGGCTCAATACTAACGCGGTTTCGGTGGCTACAGTGCGATAAGCACTTGCCGCCTTAACCGCGAGTATCCTCTGCACGCTAAGCAAGTCCCTAGCTTCCCTGACCTTGCATCCCTCAGCCCAAATTTCAGCGGCGTACAGCATAGCCGGCTGTACTGCCCCCTCAAAAACTCGCGCCGCCGCTTTACCGCGAAAACCCCACGTTAATCGCGCCGCCGCCCCGATTCGATGGGAAATTTGTTTCCCCTTGTCACAAACCGCGCGTATGTGACTTTTCCAATTCAACCGATCGTCGATTTCTACCCCAAGGTACCGGATGTGGTCCTTGCAGTAGACGCGCTCGCCGTTGAGCAGGAAAGTCGGTCTCTCCTGCCCGGGTCGCATACCGAAAAATACCGCCTCCGTTTTCCTCGCATTGAATCGCAGTTTCGTGCTATCCGCCCATGTTTTGAGCGCTCCGAGCGCCTCGTTTCTGCGCGCCTTTAACATCTTAAATTGCGCCGCCCGAACTATTAAGAGGGTGTCGTCCGCGAATCCCACGATTCGGCATCCTTGTGGCAACTGAACTCTAAATATACTCTCGTATATCAGCTTCCAGTATGCCGGTCCAGAGCACGAACCCTGAGGACACCCCCGCGTAATATTCCGCGTCACGATACCGTCGCCCGTTTCTACCTTCGCTACCCGTTCGCTAAAGTAGTTCTTTACTAGCGAGAGGAGATTCTGCGGACACTCTCTCAGCTAGTTCCCGGATAATTCCAGGCCACCACGCGTTATCAAACGCCCCCGCGATATCAAGCGCTATCAACGCGCAATACTCTTTCGCGTCCCTGACCCTGGAGACCGCATACCCGATCGTGTCTGTCGTGGACTTCCCCGCACGGAAACCGTATTGTCGCTCGTGAAAACCGCCGTTTTTACGTACCACGTATTCTACTCGCGTTGTAATAATTCTATCTAACGCCTTACCGACCACCGGGAGCAAGCTTATCCTGGGTCGTTGTCATCGCCTCTGCCGCCGTCCTACCTGCCGCGGGTGACTTACCTGTCGCCGCCTCTGATCCCATTGTAGTCGCCTCGCCTTCCGTCGTAGTCGCCCTCGCCTCTGCCGCTGCTGCCGTCGCCTCGCTGGGGGCCGCCACGCTCGTTGCCGCGTTGTCGGACACCTCGCTCGTCGAGCTAAGCGCCGACGCACGCAGCGAACGCCTGCCACGTCCCGGCTGGAACTCCGCCATCCCGTGCTAGCCGCCTCCGGTACGCCTGCGAACACACGCGCACACAAAACACTCACCGCTTACGCGGCACGAACAAGCGGTGGAACCGCTTTCACTTGCTCACTCGCTGACTGCTGTCGGGCTCTCCCCACTCTAACTCAGGGAGCTTTCTCCAGGCACGTCCGCTCGCTGCAAGGGCTCGATGCGAACTCCACACCGAATACAGCCATGATGACATCGGGGCGCTTATCAAGCGTCTACAAAGGCGTCACAGCCGCCACCGTGGATGCACAGTGACGCTAATCCTAGGCAACGTAACATCAAGCCCAGGGAAAATAAAGCAGCCCCAATCCTCGCCGCCTACCACGACCGCCACGCAGCAGCTAAGTTCGGACACCAACCAAAGGGTGAGTCCGAACAAAGAACCAGCGCCTGACCTACTTTACAAACTGGCAGCGCGCGCCAACACCGCTTCTTTGTTCCCTTTGTCAGGCGAAACAACCTTGGCAAAGGCACAGACAAAGAGCGCTGCAAATAGCAGCGCAAACAATGCAGCCCCTAAACGGGCCCAATACACCGTCAGGGCCAGTAGCGCCAGCCGGGCTCGCAACGCGAACGGGACCCACAATAATTCCCGGGCCCGTTACACGAGCCGCGCAACTAGAAACACCCGAGACCGAAATTCACGGGCCCGCAGCGCTAGCCGGGACCGGCGCGCCGGCAGAGATCGGCACGCCGGCCGAGCTCGGCACGCCGGCCGCGCTCGATTCGCCGACTGCGCTCGTTGAATTTACCGGGCTCAACGCACAGATCGGGCCCGCCGCGACATCAGGGCCCGCGGAGCCGACAGGGCTGGGCGCGCTAACCATCATTTCCGCGCCAAACAACCCCGCAGCGCATTTCAACCCAATTGAAATGGCAGATTGCTCAGCGGAACACAGTGCCTGCTATGATTTCGCGATGCGCGACGCACCGGGGCCATCTTCCGCCGTGAGTGACACCGCGGAAATTGAATATGATAACGAGTCTTCTTCTTCGTCAGAAGAAGACTACACAGTCGTTCAGGGGCGGAAAAGAGGCCGCCGCCGCCCCGCCCTTGATGAACCTGCAGCGAAAGTGGCAACAAACTATCGATTTGCTATCATCTCTGAAGAGCCCAATGAAGAAGAACAACAGTCGCAACCATCGCAGCGCGTTCCGCCAGTGATCCTGCGGGATAAGAAATACTGGCCCGAGCTTTTGGAGAGATTCAGGGTAAACCGCCTGAATTTCTTCAAAGCGAAAAACTTGGCTGACTATACTCATCCAGCCCTGCACGGCTGATGATTATAGAGGCATAACCAGACTCATGGAAGGTAGTGGAATCCCCTTCCATACTTACCAGCTCCCGTCAGAAAGACCCCTAAGAGCGGTACTGCGGGGCGTCCCAGAAACGCTCGCAGACGAGCTGGTAGAAGAAGACTTAATAAATCAGGGAATCCCGGTGCGATCAGTAAGACGCATGAGACGCCACAGAGACAAAGAGGCCCATGCCTCTAGTCTTTGTGGAAGCTGACCGCACCGGAAAGGTCTTCAACCTCCAACAAGTGATGCAAGTAGTTGTTACGCCCGAACAACCACATAAAAAGAAGTTCATTGGGCAGTGCCACAGGTGCTAAAAGTTTGGGCACGCCCAGCGTAACTGTTTCGCTGCTCCCCGCTGTGTGAAGTGCGCAGAATCACATCACAGTTCAAACTGTGATAAGAGCAGGGAAACACCAGCAGCGAATTGTGCGGGCGCGCATCCAGCCAGCTACCGGGGGTGTCCTCCTTCCCCCGACCGCGACCAATTCCACCATCCCGCCAAGTCCCGCCCCAGGCCCCGGCTGCAGCAAGAAGAGCACCAGCCCCTCGCCGCTCACCAGCTTCCGGGCTGACATACGCTCAGCTCACCCGAGGACCGCCCACATCTGAAGCCTGGCCTGCCCTTGCAGCCGCCACAGCCCCACCAGCCACCCCATCATCAGCAGCCTCACAACCACCATCCACCAACCAAGGATGGGGCTTCATCTTCGAGCTCCTCCAGAGAGTGGACATCACCAAGCTGTTGGACCTCATCCCCCGTCTGCTGCAGTCATTGAACGGTGCAACCACCACCGGAGAGATCTTTGGGCGACTCATGCTCCACGTCCAAAACTTCCAGAATCTACTCCTGCCCTACAATGGCTAGAGCACCAATCCTACCATCCCATGTCCAACTTGCCTTCTGGAATGCGGACGGCCTGAAGTGCAAGAAGGACCAGCTGCTGGAGTTCGCATACCGCTATAATTTGGATGTCGTCCTTGTCAATAAGACCCATCTCAAGGGCGGAGATGTGGTCCGACTTCCAAATTATACGTGTTATCGAACTGACCGCCTCCTAGCAGCAAAAGGGGGCACTGCTGTGTTCGTCAAGTCTTGCCTGGAGCACTATCCAACCCCGCTCCCAGCAACCGACCATCTGGAGGCCACAGCCATGTTGTACGCCTCATAGCCGCGTATAACTCCCCAATGCAACATCAGCGAGCTTGACAGCGATTATAACCCGATTCTTCTCACTCTAGGGGTACCAGAGGGGGCGGATGACGTCTCCTTCCTTTTATTGTTTGCATTGCGCTTTAATATTTTTCTTTTGTTTGGTTTCTTTGTTAATAATGTTAACAATATTAACTACTTTATGACTCTATGTCTTTAAGAATTTTTAAATTAAGTTTGTATCTGTAGAATGATGCATGTGCTTGAGAATAACTCTAAAAGTTTTTTCCTCCTCTAGGCTGTATGTGTGTCTTGCTACCTTGTGTTTGTCTAATATATCCCTAATTTTTTTGAAGTCTTCGATACTTTTCAGTTGTAATTTCTTTTTGTTCCCTTGCATTAATTGGTAATATTACTTGCCGATACTTCCACGCGTGCGGCACTTTTCGGGATCACTGTTTTGTTTGTTGGCGGAATATATCCCGTGGGAGAAGTTGCGGCCGCGGTGGGCACATAAGCTCCGATCGGTTGGCTAACGCGGCGGGGCCGGCCGGCGCGGCAGGACTTGTGTTGCGTGCCTCAGTCGGGATTGAATCATAAAATTTGCCTCCTGCTTTGAAGGCAAAGCGCTCGTCTTAGACAAAGGAATTGTCGCGCGTGCTTCTATGCTTTTATAAAGCAATATTAACGATTTTAATTAAAAAAAAATTACAGCCACATTCTGAGTATGAAACAATTATCAAAATTAATAATAGATGCGGCACCATTTCCAGGAGCTTTTCCATGTCCACCCCATTTAGAAGTTTGAAAATGAATCCCCGGTCTCTGTTGGGACAGCAGGGGCTATCGAGGCTGGCTGGGAGTCGGGGACGGCGACTCCTCTTACTATCTGGTCATATGAGTATCCAGAGGCAGGTGTACGCCGTGCTGGTGCTGATGCTCGCGCCGGGGCCGGAGCTGGTTTCCGCCGGGATGATGGGGCAGAGCGTGGCCGGGGAAAAGCTTGACATCCCCGATACACCTTTTGGCACTATCTCGGCATTTTTTTTGCATTTTCTCTTGTTTTTACAATCTCTTTTGTTCTTCGATCGTGGTCAGTGCTTTCTGTCCCGGCATTCGCCTTAATGCAAGGCTCCGGAAAGACCACGGAAAAACCCAAGCCAGGGAAGGTGACATTAAGCAGCAAGCTGCTCTCAGTCCCTACTTTTACAATTCTACCTTACATATAAACAAGCCGCCTTAGAACTAACGTGTGCTTGGAGTCCACAATTGTGAGTCTCTTTCTATGATATAGTCTCTACAAGCCGTACACTTAATCGCACCGCAATTTTTAGGCCAAGCTATTATGCTGGCTGCCGCAATTATGAGTCCCAGCTGTTATGTCCCACTTCCACAATTTTTAGTCCGGGTTTTTATGCATGCTGGCTGCTATTTTGAGTCTTAGCTTTTATGTGTTTTACTTTGCGCGTGTTTACTTCCCTCCCTCTCATTCGCGATCGCGTCTTACCTTGCGGTCAGTTTTGCCACTCGGGAGCAAAACTGGTCTATAGGTTTTCTCCAGGTAGCCTCCGTTGCAAGCACCGTGATCTTTTCACCCATTCGTGACCACCGTAAACCTTCCCGTAACAGTCTTATTTCTGCGTGGGCCCTAGCTTCTTTGTTCGGGCAGTTTAGCAGCACATGTAAGGCATTGTCCTCGGCCCACGTATCTCCTGCCCCGGTTGTAACTTTTCAACTCTGACCACGTAAGACCTGAAGTTCCCGTGTCTCTTGATGTTCTGGACCGTGTGTCTATTTAGGTATTCAGCCACGATCCTTGCTGCCTCCATAATGTGTAAGAAAGTCCTGGCGTGTTCCCTTGTGATCGCTACTTGCCATCTGTGTTCCCACTGTTTCTTTGTTTCTTTCTGCAGACGTGTCTTAACTAAGCTTCGTGGAATGGTTGCAAAGCGTATGGGCTCGTCTCCTGCTGCCGCTGCCCTGGCTTACTCATCGGCGAGTACGTTCCCGGCTGTTCCAACATGAGCTTTGATCCAGTGAAGGGTTAATTCTGTTTCCGGTGCAAGCTCTTTTGTTAACCTCCACACCTCCGGCTGCAGTTACGTCGGTCATTTTATGGCTCTCAACGCCTCTAGTGCCGATCAAGTGTCTGAGAATATCGAGCATTTCTTAATGACTTGCCGGTGTAGCAGGAGATACCGCGGACATTCTCTGATGGTGACAAGCTCTTATTAAAACACTATGTAGCAGTCTGCCAGCTTAATCGTCTCATTTCCTCTTCTTCCACTAGGACCATGAACGCCGTTCCCGCTTTCCCGTCTTCTGACCTGAACCCGTTCGTGTAGCATCTCAGGCGATGAGCCTTTTCCTCCGTCGTGGTGAATGGAATATCTTCCCATTCCGATGGATGTCCTGACTCCACGTTTCTTTTCTGTTCGACTTGAGCCCGGTGGATCCTCAGATTCTCTCATAGCCGCTGGTTCCCCTTTTCAATGCTCTTCCGGTCAGCTATGCCGTGCAACACAAAATTCACAGGTGGTAACCTGCTCAATACTAAGACAGTTCCTGTGGCGATTGTGCGGTGTGCCATTTGCCGCTCGAACTGCGAGAATGCGTTGGGCCCGTAGAAGCTGCCTAACCTGTTTTTACTTTACAGCCCTCTAGTCATACCTGAGCCTAGTATAATATTTCTGGCTATACCGCACCTAAGTAAATTTGTGTCGATGCCTTGCCCCTAAATCCCCAAGTCAAATATGTCGCCGCGCCTATAGGAGATTTGCTTGCCTTTTCCACTCGCCGGCTTGATGTTATAAGGCCACGAGTCTGTCGTCAAACTCACCCCCCCCCCCACCCCGATAGCGAATGTAGTCCTTGCAGTATATCCTTGTTGTCAAAGGCTTCCGCAGTATCCAAGGCCGCCGTTCTCTCTAACCGCGTGCTCTATCCTGGTCGCAATAATCCTATCCGATGTCTTATCGTTTATTGTCAACAAACTAAAAGGTCTAAAACTACCTAGATCGATCGGTTCTGCCTTTTTCGGTTTCCCTATAAACCTGACTAAACGTTCCAGCATTTCGGAAAAATTCTTAACGATAGGCAATTAAATAGGTTCCCGAGCAGTTCTGGTGCTAAATAATAGGCTCTAAGTTACTCCATCGTACCCCAGAGCTTTATTGGCATCCATATGCCCTAGATATTTTCCCTGCCTCGATGGTCCTCTCACAGGCCTTCTAAATTTTGCTGCGCCGCGCGCCGTGTTTACTCGTGTGTCGCGATGATTTTATAGGAAAGTATATGTTCCTTTTTTTTTATATGCTCCTCCTTGGGAACATATTTTGGGACGCCGCGCATGTTTGCCCGCGGTGGTTTGTTCTTTTTAAGTAGATGAAAATGGTGTTGCAGCTTTGCCTTGTCGAGGTAACGTATCAGACACCTATAGTCATCAGATTTGGAGGTGTGGATGGCTATTCCATCCGCCACATTTTTCGCTTTAAAGAATCAAATTTGGCGCTCATGTATGGCATGTTGTACTCTTGTGTACTCTTTTCGCGCAGAATTGTGGGAGGGGAAGCGGGTTGCCGTCTTTGAACGGAGGCTGAAACGGCAGACACCTCCGGCATTCCTGTTTTTTCGAGGTCACAGGAGGCCTCGAAGGGGTTGGTGCCGGTAGAGGGGGTAGAGTGTTTGCTGCCGTGTGCCTGTGGCAGACAAGGTGGCGCTTGCGGGCAGGTTGAAAATCCGGCTCATCACTTGCGTTCACTTTTTGAGGGGCCGCTGGGCTTCGCGCCACTTTCCGGGGTTGAGGAATGGAGCGTCTGCGAGGCGTCGGTACTCTTTGATGGGGTGGCTTAGCTGGCACGACTAGGGCAGCTTGAGTTGCCGGTACATCATGCGCTGTAGGGGCAATAGGGCCGGCGTCGGTGGCTGGACCGGCTTGGTCACGCGGAACTTATTATGGCGGAAATGACGCTCCACTTTGGTATATTGGTTGAGGAGATCCTCGAGGGTCATAAATATCCCGCCGCTCTTGAAGGTGACGCCACAAAGCATGCTGCTCCGGCTCGGCGCCAGCAACACATCCAGACCCTTTGAGTCACTATCATCGTACATGGTGAGTCGATCGCCGGAAATGCCTTAAGACGAAAGAGCTCACACCATACTGAATCGCTTCATCAGCCGGCGACCGGCTGTCAAAAACAGACACGGACGCGCAACTTTACTGCGCACACGACTGGATGTATCCGATCGCATGCACTGTTAGGCTGATACTTTACTCTGCCCAACAATACGGTTGTTCCGCTCGCATTGACACACACATAACTTCGCGCACATCGTATATCTGCTTCCCCGTTCTGCTTCAATAAACACGAGAGACATCTACTTTTTGTCCCTCGTGCGCCTCATACAGATCGCACGGGGACTTTGACTTTGTCTCGTAGTTGGGGTTTCTGAGTTCAACCTCCATCTCTGTGGTGATCTGGCTTGTAAGACTATGGTAGGCCGCCCCGTACCACCTTGCGGGGATCAGAATTTTCAGGCGTTTTCGGCGGGCGCTTCTGTCTAGCTCATAGTCGTACAGGGCACGGATGATTGGTTTTCGGGGTCCCTGAACGCTGGAAAAAAGGTTCTGAACGCTCTGGGAGATAAACTCCTGGATAGTTGGCACGTTGACATCGCGGTGCTCTTGATATAATAGGGAATGCCAAAGATGCACCTTAGGACCCGGTTCTGAATCACTTGGAGCTTGTCAATGTGGGTCTCAAAACTATCAAGTGGGACATGCGTACATCGTAATCAAGCGGATGATGGTACTGTAAATTGTCATCTTATTACAGAAGAACAGCCGTCTCCCGGAATGGAGGAGGGAGCCAAGAGCCTGTCGGGTCGCCTTTGCCTCCGAATGTGCTTCTCATCTAAAGTCACTCGTAGTTATCGTGCCTCTTTTTTCCAGGTTATCTCCCAGTTGAATATTTTGAGTTTCGCCAGATCAGATCGCCGACGAAGTCCGACTTTGGTGGTGAATAAGACAGCAGTGTTCTTCTCCGCATTGACGCCTATTCGCCACGTAGTACACCAATCTTCTAACGCGCCCTGCTCTCTGGGATTCGTTCGATTGCCAACGTGGGCTGTCGCAAGCTTGACAGCACCGCTGTGTCATCTGCATACCGGGTTATCGTCGTGGGGATGTCCCGAATGTAGATGTTGAATAATATTGGGAACAGCATCGAGCCATGTGGGACGCCTCTTTGATGACCTTAGCCACATCCGGGAAGACTACTGCGGTGTGGAGCTTTTTGGGGAAGTTTTTTGAGATCTTTTCCACCATCTGGTGTAACTGGTGAGTAGTGTGGCTAGAACAGAATCCGAACTGATTTTCCGAAATCAGTTGGGCGGTCTTCGATTGCTGCCTGTAGCCGGTGTTGAATGATACGTTTTATTAGCTTTCTCAGTGTTGGCAGGAGGCTGATTGTGCGGTAATCCTGGGGAAACGTGTCGGTTTTTTCAGGCTTGGGAAGCATCACGACATCCCCAACTTTCCAAGAACTCGAAAAGTGACGGAGTCTGAGGACAACGTTGGCGAAATGGGCGATGCAGACGACTGCCTTTTGTGTGAGATCCTATAACGCTTTTTTGGATAAGAAAGAATGTCGCACGAGAACATCGCACACCAAGACGTCGGCTAGGGTCTCTGGTACCCCACGGATTACTACTCGGAGCGTTTTATCGGAACGCATATGTATGAAAGGGTATTCTGATATCCTCCATTAATTTTGTGATGCTTCTAGAATCGCTTACCGTGCAGGGTTCAATTGATTTAGCCCTGTTTTCGGTTTTTGAGAAATTCTATTTGTTTGTTTTGAGTTTCTCCTGTAATTCTGGCCAGCGTGTCTTATCTGGCAACACCACCGGGGAACTCTTCGTTTTTGCACTATTTTCCCCACTAGCATACGAGGCGAAACGGTTGCTTGTCGCCATTTTTGCAACCGGTTCTTCTCTATTTGGTCTGCGGGCACCGCCTTTCCGCCTTTGAACGATGGTGAAGGAATATTTGCCTCCGTCGAATTTGTTCTTTTCTTCTGCGGCGCTGCTATCACTTGTTGTTGGGGAGGACTGCTGCATTTTTATATCTTCGCGTAGCGCCTTTGCAAGACGCTTTACAGTCCCGTTGCGCGGGGTCTCAGGGTCAGCGGCTTTACTTATCCGGAGACTTGGGCTCGCGCAGCGATTAAAGTTGTTGGCGCAGCAGGTGCACTAAGTACGGCTGTCGTGTTTGCAGCGCGCTCATATTGCGAAATTATTGTCCTGACCGACAAAGTAAGATTAACGCACACCGCTGCTTCGTTGTGCGCGTGAGTCTGGGCTTTGGTATTTTGGGCAGTCTTCGTGTAGTGGATCACAGTATTGTTGCTTTGAGCACGTACGGCAGGCGCGGCTTTCGTTAGCACCGACTCCACGCACGTGTCGGCTTCGGCATGCACGGCGTTCCTGGAAGTTGCTGAGAACTGATTTGTCGCTTGAACCGCGTTCTCGGTGCGCGCTGCACTCGCGATCATCGCCTCCTTGCCATGGGTGGTCGAATCGACATCGAGCGCTTGAAACAGGTAGATGTGCATTACGGCGGAACTTGGTCAGTTCTAACGCGTTTGTAGTTTTGGATATCTCATCGAGTGATTTTTGTGCTTAGCTGCAAGATTCTGCCGTTTGTTGAGCAACAAAATTGCTGCTCTTGTGCATGTTCTGCAGGAGAATATCCCGCTGCGCAGCGAGACTATCAAGGTGGATTAGCGAAAAGAATGCCGGGCGGTATCGAACAAATTGCGCGACTTGGAGAATCAAATGGTCGACATGATTTGGAGCCTGAAGGACAATATTAAGGAGAAAGATGCTGAAATTTAGCATCTCAAAAGCCAGGTAAGTGCTTCTACTTTTCAAGGTAGCTGTAGCAGTAGTTTAACGGTAGATAGGGCAGCAACACTGGTAAGCTTCCCGATCTAAGCCTATTACCCAAGCTGTTATAATAATAATAAACAATATTAAAGGAGAAAATCGACCCGCAGAAGGCCGCAACCTCAATTGGGGCTCTAAAAAGCACAAGCTCGGATGCAGTGATTATTGAGCTTCACGAGAGGGCAGACGCCGAGAAGCTGAGGTTAGCGGTTGCTATTCAGACGGGCAACGAACTGAAGAGGGTTGAAATGAGAAGGAATTTTCCGTTTATTTTCCTAGCGATGCGGCTGATACAGACAACGAGGTACACGCGAAATTACGACGCGCAGTACTTAAGGAACCGGATAATCAGCGAGACAATAAGGCAATTCAATCAGGCGAAATAGTAATAATAATTAAATAAAATCTTTTCAGACCAAAAAAGTCCATCTTTGTTAGTAACATAGCACTTACAGTAGTTACCTATAATTATATACAATTTAATTTTTTTTCTAATTAAGATATGTACGTATTGGACTGCACGATACCGGACACAGGTCTCAACGCTCTGGCACGCAAGCGTATCCAGTGTCCCAGCACCGGACAGTCCCACCTTGTCGATATAATGCTCAGGATTCTGTTGGGGCTGGCATGTACCCTGCTTAATATGGAAGTGCACCTCTTGCGCAGGATGCCGTGAAAACCATCAACTCGCGCCTCTGCAAAAATCCCAGAGGCACTGCAGAATCGCGACAGCCATCCCAGCTGCTTAATTAATTCGGCGGTGCACGTAACCTAAAATTCGGCACGTGCAACTGCGAACTGATATCCTGCTCGGGGGCATCAACGCTACCTGCAGACATTACATCTTCGTAGGACATGAATCTGCCACTGCAAAAGGGCCGCCAGAACGATCCCGTAATTACTAATTAAGTAAATTGGGCGCTGCTGCAACACGTAGGACCGTAGGACCGTCCTACGTGGGACCCGTTCTACGTAGGACCGTAGAACCGAAAAGGGTCGTACGTAAAGAATTTGCTTAATGCCATATTACAAGGTTCAATGCGAAATTTTCTAACCTTAACTGCGCTAGCGCCTGAGAATTCGGTCTTCTATCTGTGCTTAGACACAATATATGTATACGTATGCGTCGACTGTTGAGGAAACTTTAGTTTTGCTATCATTAATTTTGCATGGTATTTACACTGCTTGCAACTGCATAACTGTAGTTAATTACATTCCAAAATTTGGTGATTTTCGAAACTTAACTCGTAAACAGTGCTTGCTCTGTGCTGCTGAAATTCTGATCAAAGTACGAATCGAACTCTCGACTGGAATGGTGTAGCTATGTCGCACACGCCTGATCCTCTGCCTTGGGCCAAAATCCGATCATGGCAAAAGACGGTGGATGTCGTGACGCCGCCGATGAGGAGCAAATTATAACGCACCCGCCGACGAAAACAACCCGTCAGCAATAATCGGAATATGTAGCGCAAATCTAACGGTTGCTCGCGATTTTCTTCGTTCGTGCAAATAATCTGTACAAAAGGCAGTCTACGCTTCTCGTGCTTGACTTAATTCAGAAAGGGCTAAATCAACTCTTGGTAGCTAATGCCTCGCCCCTGGTGGCGGCTTCCGCCTGCAACTCCCTTACAGAAAACACTATACGGGAAATTGTTAGAGAGGCAGTCTCAGGCCAGCTTGCCAGCCCACTTCTCGCACCGTCTTATAGTGCAATCATTGTACGCCCCCCATCTATAGCACTCCAGGCAAATTCCAGAACTCGGGTAGAAACCCCTGAACCCCCAAAATACAAAGTAATCGTCGCCCCGACAGAAGGGTGTCCCGGAATTCGCACCGGAGAGGACACCAAAAGAATACTAAAATCCCGCCCTCCTTGTGATTATGGCATTCGTGCGGATAAAATTGTAGTAATAAAGAACAACGCGTTAATGGTTGAGTCTCGCTGTAAATCCGTGTTAAACTTAGTAGATTCACCTGTCCTCAGCCAGCTCCACCTCAAAGCCGAATCTGTCCGTAAGACGTGGCCGAGAATGTTAATCTCAGACGTCCCCACATCTGTAACGAAAGAGCAATTATAGAACGAACTAAAAAATCAGAAACTTTCGGACTCGTTCCCAAAAAATTTCGTTGAGAAAATGTTCAAATTTGGTCGGAATACACAAAACCAAACTGCAGGCCTCTCAAATTTGCGCACCTCCGCATCCACCTCCAACTGGGTGGTGGAGGTTCACCCTGTTGCCCGTAGCTATTTTCTCCAGACCAACCGCATCTATACAGCTTGTCTCTCTCACCATATCCCAGATTTCGTCACCGTAACCCGTTGCTACAATTGCCAGAAATACGGCCACGTGTCCTAAAACTGTAATTCCCCCCGTGTCTGCGGCTATTGCTCAGCCATAGACCATGAGTCAAAAGACTGCCGCGACCGCGAAAACACCGCAGGTCATAAATGCATGAACTGAACGAAGTGGAGTTAAAGAATACTTCCATCGTACTGTGTCGAACTTATGTGCCATCTACAAACACCGGTTGCAAAACATCATCAACTCAACCCAATACACCGTGGATGAATAAATATCGATTAATACAAATAAACCTGCAACCGCCTCACACCAGAAGCTGTGGCCGAGGCAATGGAGGACTTTAACGATGATTTTGACTCCCACTTTGCCGATCTGGACAGCTCCAATGGCATCGATCGGGCCATTGAATTTGTCTACCCAAGAATCCGACAGTACACCGCTACCAAAAGTGCTCGACGTAAACGCTTTCCCCATCGCCCCGAGTGGTGGACGGATGAAGTCGAACGGTTGCGCAAAGTCTATATGAAAAAGAAATCCCTCTTTTATCGGAATCGCCACCCCGAATATTCTGACTACCTACACGCGGAACTGTGTGTTGCTCGTGACCAATTCAAAGCCAAGATCGCTTCTGCCCGCAAATGAGGCTGACATCGCTTCATTCAAAACGATCTAGCCGAAAATCCTTGGTGGTGGTCTACAAACTGGCTGCGGACAAATTTCATAAATCTGGAGTTCTCAGCTGCTTGACACGTGACGATGCTAGAGTCACCCTTACCCCGCCGAAAACACTCAGCTTCATACTATATAAGCTGCTTCCGGACGACGATGCGCTTATAAACACCTGGCCCCAGCAAAACGCCCATCAAGATTTCATAGCCCTCACGCCTCTTCCCCACAACGCTGAGCCCTTCTTTGAGGAGGGTCTCAACCGTTTTGTGAACGAACTTCGTCCCTGCGTGGCTCCGGGTGATGATCGGCTCAAAGGGAGTGTCATCAAGTTGATGCATCCCTGGACGAGACTACAATTCTCCTAAAGGACCCCCCCGCCGGCGATGCCGGGAATGTGAAAGGTTAACGCCCTATAATCCTTATTCCCACGTTTGGCAAGCTTTTGGAGAAGCTTATCAACTTAAAATTAGCTGCCACTTTTGCACTAATCCACTCTCTTCGTCAATTCGGCTTCACTTCCGGTCGCTTAATCACTGATGCTTTGGAAACGTTTAAGACAGTAGTTCTTAGCTCCGGTCGGAAATACGTCGTGTCCATTTTCGTGGACATTCGGGGTGCTTTCGACAACGTCTAGTGGCCCGGCCTCTTCCAAATCCTGCTGGAGAAGCAAACTCCGCACGAACTGCTAGCCATCCTAAAAAGCTCTCACAAATCGCTCGGTAACTTTCCATCAGGGAGAAATATCTATTGGAAAGCAAATCTCCAAAGGTTGTCCACATGACTCGGTCCTCGGGCCGAGGATGTGGAATTTTCTTCTTGACCCGCTCCTAGACTCCCAACTGGCCCCAGGGAGTTAAGGCAATTGCCTACGATGACGATCTCGCAATCGTCGTTGCTAATGACTCTCGTCACTCACTCCGTGAATCCTGCCAAGCAGCGCTGAACACCGATGTAAACTGGGATACCTCCTGCTGTCCCAGGAGAAAACGGTCTTCCTCGTCCACAAATCTCCACCGCGGGTCCATTATCGAGACCTGCGGTTACACATCTACGACACCCCTCTGAAATGTATCAAGTCACATAAGTATCCTGCAATTCTTGTTGATCCCAAGCTGAATTTTTAATTAAATGCTGCCCATTCAACACAGAAAGCCTGCAGCATCACCCGTGGTCTCCGTCAGCGCGCTGCTCGCCATTGAGGACAGACATCCCTGCAGTGCTTCGCACTATTTATAACGGGTCAATAATCCCCATATTATCCTACGCTTCTCCAGTCTGGATCGACTCCCTACATCGTAGCAAAGTCTGGCGGAGGCACAACTCCTTTTACGGCACCTACTCGAGGCTACTTTCATACAGCTACTCGTCGGTCTCGACTGATGCTGCTGGGGTTATTGCGGGACTTCTTCCGACTGATCTAGCCATCGAATGCGCCAATTCCCTTAGAAAACTGAAGCGTTGTCGGAACTGCATGTTCCAGGAAGAGATCATAACTCCTCAAACGTTTGAATCTAACGCGCATACAGTCCTACACATGCAGCTCCGCGCTGAAGATGTTTGGCAAGTCCGCTGGGACGACTCCTGCAACGACCAAGTCACGCACGCCTTCGTTCCCACTGTCTCCACTGATGTCTCTAAGATGCGAGCCACGATCTTTAAAAGAATGCATGTTCTCACCGTCTACAGCGACTTCAAGTGCCATCTATATCGCATTGAGAAAGAAGAAATGGACGTGTGCCCTGATGCTACCGACGACCCCATCCATTGACTTCTGGACTGCCCGAAGTACCTCGCCGCACAGGCGCTCGTCAATGAAGAGACACGCGCCTGGTCCCGATGCTGCCCGAGGTCCCGTTTATACAGAACGAGGAAATCTTTGCCATGCTAGCAACGGCAACCCCGTCCTCTGCAGTGCCTGACAGCCAAGTGAATGCCGCTTCACTCGACTAAGATGAAACCCGACCGCAACCCTGCCCTTTAATGCGTGGACCTACCGATCGCCGCCCAACCCCGTTAGTCAGGATAGCCGTATTCTGCCGCCCTAGGCCCCTCGGGGCTGCCCTAACTGCCGCCCGGTCTTCGCAGTGCCACAAAGGTGGCACGTCACTTACAACGGTGCCCGGAACCAGCTGCCCAGCAAATTGAATTCTAGTGCTGTAGACGGTTAAGGTAACGGCAAAGTGCTTGTGGCTGTCATAGTGCCAGCACCTAGGTGTAAGACTAGATATAAGAATAGAAATAAGGAACTGTAAAGGAGATTACAGAGGGCCTAGGTGTCGCTGAACTCTCTTAACAAACTCTGTATGCATAAGATCCCTGGTGAAAGCGTGTCCAATTTGACACCACTATAGCTGGAATAAACGTGCCCTTGCGCACCTTTTTTTTGTTCGAAGCCACCCTACCCTGACCCTGGTTTTTCGTGGTTTTCCCCGGATCCTGCACTAAGGCGAATGCCTGGGTAGATGCACTGCACTGACCACGTTATATGTGAAACGAGAATTTGTTAGTCAGCGGAACGAATGAAATAACGGAAAAGCCGGTGTAGTGCCGTAAGGCGGAGAACCGCCAGAATCAATGTAATTACTGAAACTCAATAAATCGTATGGTGGTCTAATTGTTCCTGCACAGTACCGCTGTATCAACTGCGTACTGGGCCAATGTGGTGGAGGGCGTCGTTAGCATGCCCCGGACGTATATGTTGTAGAACTCCGGCACGGAGGCGCCTCACCGATGACCTTGTGCCACCGGTCTTGCCCTCAGTGATGCGCTTCAGGACCCTAAAAAGCTGGAGGTTAGTGAAGTGGCCAGAGCAGAATTCAAATTGACTCTCCGGATTCATCCGTTGGGCTTCGATGTCTGTTCTCAAGCTCTTGTGGATTATTGGCTCCACAAGCTTCCCCCGGTCGATAGTAGGCTTATCGGGCAATAGTTCTGTGGGTTTCAAGGTTCCAAGTTTAGCGAGCATTACTTTGTCCGCCACCTTCCAAGATTTGGAAAAGGACAATCGGAGGGCAGTGCTGGCACTGATTAGCATGCAGGCGATCGTTTTCTTGGAAAGAGCCGTCAGCGCTTGGTTTGGGATTCCATCCGGACCGGTGGCTTTCTGGGGATACAGGGCTCAGGTCACCCGGAGAACCTTTTTATAGTCCACTAGTTCGAGGTAAACTAGAGGCTTCTGCCTCTGAAGACGACCCACGAAACGGTCGATGTGGTCTAGATGGTCAAGGTCCGCGTCGTTGAAGATAAGGCTGCACTGCCTGCCGCTCCAGGGCATCAGCGAAGGCCTCAACTTTATCTTGAAAATGTATAAAGATGCCTTGTTCTCCGTGGATAGGCGGTGTCAGAGGCTGTTGTCTGTCACGTCGAGGGCCTCGATCTTCTGTTCTTAAGTAGCATAGCGGTGTTCCGCGTATGTTGTCTTGGCCTCGGGAGCGATTTTTGAGTATTCTTTGGCGTCCGCGGTTTACGGATCGCTGCGCATTACGTCGCGGCCGGTGCTTTTCTTGGATCTGCTCGTTCATTTCCGGAAGTAGAACGTCTCGTCCATCTCCGGTGCGGACGGGGTTGGTGGTGAAACAGTGAGATGACAGACTGCCTCCTCCAGGTCTTTGCCAGAGAGGATTTCTGGGACGTTTCCTGTGGTCTGCCTCAGGTGGACGGTAAAAGCAGGCCAAGATATGTTGCAGCGGAAGGAATGTCGTCCGCTCGGGAAGTCTAAGGGTGAGCAGCACCGAGTTGTGGTCACTGTCCAACTCGCTAATGCAGTTTATTGTCTGCTGCGTGGGGACGTCCTTGAAAATAGCGATTTCAAGGACGTCCGGGATGTATCCATACAGCGTCTTGCCGTTGGTATTGGCCACGCGGTTGTTCCACTCACTTTTCATATTTGGCAAACACGGTGCCTAGGACGTAAGGTCTTAACCGTTCTTCTGTAGGAAGGCCTGGCATTGGAAGTTGGTAGCTTTGTGGGCGCTTTCCAAATGTCGCAAACTTAGTGTACCAGGCACGATTAGCGTTTCTCAAACATGCCAAGAATGGTACTGATCTCGGAGCGGCAGGACATCAACCCTGCTACCACCTCTACGAAGTTTTGGTGTACGCAGCATCCAAGAACGCGGAGGGTTCTAAGTTCTCGAAAAGCACTTCCACGGTTGCTGTTGGCTGTTGATGGGTGGTTGTCTTACGTCTGGCTGCTGTCTTTGAGTTGCTGCTGACTCGCCACTGGCTGTAGCCGCATAGCTGCGCTCGGGAGCAGTTGACTTCTGGTAGGGAGCTGACTTTGGGAATGCGGGACAAACCCCGAAAGTTGGCCGGATGAGCCCTGGCATACAATTTATTGGACTGAATCAAGTACATAAACATTACAGGAAATGTTATATTATAATAGACTGGTACTCCACCTTACGGCACTATACCAGCACTAACGCAACTGCATTAACAATTTTTCGCAAAACCTGTCTTTTTATAATTCTCAATTTTACCTACCCCGAAATTCGCCTTAGGCGACTCGAAACCGCTGTTGGCTCCGAGTTTTCCTAGCATTTACAACACTACGCAAAAAAACATAGTAAACTACTTTAACCTACGCCGCACTTAGTGTCTATTAGAATTGTCCCAGAGATTGCATCTCGCACAACACTTGTTCTCCTAACCCCCGCCCGCTCATCCCAGATTTGCGTCAACTCGTAATCTCGCACACCGTTCCGCAAAAACCGCAAGAATCGTCCACCTCCGCCAGCTTCTGGATTCTTATGAGAAAGGATGAGAAGTTGACATGTCATGTAATTAGCTGGACGGTGTGCCGGTTGAAGCACTCCGCAGCTTGTCGCGCCGTGTCGACCGTGTGGATGAATATCCACGGATGTCGCCCCGTCTCCGCTGCTTGCCATCTCTGCTTTCATCTTGCTCTCGTCCTAGCTCGTAATCGGTTTTTTAAGAGCCGTATTGAAATTGTCTCAAATATAGCCAATCCATCTTCTACCGCTGCCTCTTTGGCCAACTAGTGCGCACGCTCGTTTCTTGGAATTCCGACGTACGCCTTGATCCAATGGAACCGGACTTCGATTTCGGCCGACAGCATCTTTGCAAGGCTACAAACCTGAACTTGCGAATACGTCGGCGCTCCCATACTTCTGTGAGCAAGTAGAGCGAAAAATACCGCCTCTGTCTTTTTTGCGTTAAAACGTAATTTCGCACTGTCTGTCCACGTTTGAAGTGCTCCGAACGCCTCGTTCCCGCGCGGCTTTAAAATCTTAAATTGCGCCGCCCGAATTATTAACGTTGCACACGATTCAATGTCGAATTGTCACTGCAAGGCATTCAAATAAAAATCGTGGCTTTTGGAAATCTAAGGGCTCCCGAGGGATTGATCGATTTAAATGCATACTAAGTCACATGGTTCAAATTTGTTATAAAATAGAATTATCTTTTCATTACACGAAGTTTTGAAAAACCATAATTTGAATACATTGAGATTCTTGTTCAATTATTACGCAAAAAAAAGTATTCCCGACCTTTACGCCGCACACTTCGAACTCAAGCAAGGATTCCTAGGATCTCCCCTAACCCGAAATAACTACTCACACGACTTCCACCGAAGTCCAACCGAAACAAAGTTGGGTGTATACATGCAGCGTCCTGCCGTTGGTATTTGCCACTCGACTGTTCCACGAGGGAGGTATGTTTTGCGTTGAGATCCCTCGCGATGACAGTTGGGATGTCTGCCTCGAGGTTGGCATTCAGGTTCTTGGGGCACGGGGCTCTCTGGTGTTGGAGGGAGTTACAAGCTGCAATTAGCCTGATAACTCCCTGATCCCTCGTCTTTAAGCAGATGACTGTGGCCTCCAGATGGTCGATGGCTGGGAGCGTTGTGGCGTGGTGCTCCAGGCTGGACTTCACGAATATTGCTGTTCCTCCCTTGGCGACAAGAAGTCGGTCGGTTCGGTGGCAGGTATAATTGGGCAATAGGACCACATCTCCTCCTTTGAAATAAGTCTCGTTGACCAGTACTGCAACCAAGTTATACCCGATAACAAATTCCAGGAATTCGTCCTTTTTGGTTTTGAAGCCATTGGCATTCCAATGTGTCAGCTGCATATGGACAGCAATTATGGGCTTCCTATCTAGTGAGAGGCTGCAGCAAGCTACCGACTTCCTAAGCGCAATTCAGGAGGCCAGCAAGAACTTCTCCGGTGGTGTGCTCCGCTAATAGAGCCCATAATGCGGGGAAAAAGAAATTTTCTGCATATATAGTTTTTGCAGGAACTGGAAGAATCCTGCCCAACCCTGAAATGTGTTCTCGGGTTAAGGAGCAGTCGTTTGGCTGTGGAGGGGGGGGATAAGATAGCTATTTGTTGGGTAGTAGCTCCGGCTGCTTGGACGTAGGTTAGGCTGGAAGGTGTTGGCGGGTGGGTCTTTGACGTGGTGACTGGCGTGCAGGGGTTGGGGCTGCTCTCACTGGTAGCCTAGTAGGCAGATTTTGTCTCGGGGAGGCGGTACACCCGTGGTAGTTTGCGGAATGTGCTCCCGAGCAGTTTGCGCAAACTGCTGGCACGGTGCGCTCAATGGTGCAATAACTCAAGTGGTGGGGGGGCGGCGCATTTAACGCACTTTGGTATAGCACGGCAGTGGCGTTGGTCGTGCCCAAACTTGGCAGCGGTGGTACTGTCCAACGTTCTGCTTCTTTCTTGGCTGTTCCACTCCGGCGACCTTGTATAATATATGTGGAAGATGGCTTTTTCTTTTCTGCCAACTTCCACAAACATTAGCGGCATCGGCCGCTTGTCTCGCAGTCGTCTTATGTGGCGTACTGAGACGACTGGTATATTCAGGTCGAGAAGATCTTTAACCTCCTGTTCTGAGACTGATTCTGGTACTCCCTTAAGTATTGCTCCCAAGGGCTTTTCGCTGGGAAGCCCGTATGTATGGTAGGCGAAGCTCCCCAATTCCAGTACACGGGTGAGTCCCCTGTAATCATCTTCAGTGGCTGGCTGGATGAGTATGGATTCACTTCGGTTTTTGGCTTTTGTATAATTTATTTTGTGATGTTTTATTAATGCCAATAATGATATCCATCTTGTTTTGTCCCGCATTATTATTGGCGGGATACGGATTGATGGGATGTTGTTGGCGTCAGTAGTTGTTTCTTCAACCTCCATGGGGGTGAAGCAATTCTGCATCGGAATTTTTGTTGTCTATTTGCGGACTCAACACGGACTGTTATGCGGTGCCTGCGGTTCCTTCTGTTTACGATTTGGAATTCGCCCTCCAAGTCGAAGCAACTCTCTTTCATAATTGCTGGTAGGTGTTCGATTGCATTTTCACTCGGCACGCGTTGATGAACGAGCGGCGGTTACCTATGCGGGCGCCGGGTCCGCGATTGCGGCAGGCCGAAAAATTTCAGCAAGATCGGAGAGCCCGGCCGACGCATTGGGCTCGGTAATTTCGGTGGCGCAGGGACCGCAGCTACCGGAGGATGCCATCTGCGTTAGGATGAGGCATCTCATGTAATTTGTATATGCAAAAGTGCCAGCGACGTCGGAGACAAGGTAAGTCTAGCTTTAGTTATGCAAGCGTTGCACGAACTATTGCGGCTGCACCAAGTGCGGGAGCGGTGCCATGGGCGAGTGGGATTGCTAGCCCCCCCCCCCTCTGCTGTAGAGAAGACGACGGCGCCGAAGAGTAGCTTCGTGGTGGCCGCTTACAGGCCGAAGAAGGCACCCCAGACCTACGCGGTGAAGATCGTGGAAAAGACCTCAATAGAGGCCGACAGGATCAAGGAAGTCCTGAAAGCAAAAGTTAACTCGAATAAGACAGATCAGCGTTTCAGAATCATTGTGGAGCTATACCGGCCCAAAAACGCGGATAAGTTGAAGGTTGCGGTAGCCGCAAACGTGGAAGGGCTGCAGAGTGCGGAGAGCGGCAAGAACCTCTCCCGGGCGGTTTTGCGCCGAGTCAACCGTGGCCTAACCGAAGAGAGGCTAAAGAGCGTTTTGATTACCTACAACCCGAAGATGGTTGCGTTTAGCGACGAGAAAAAAATGTCGGAGGAGATCTTCGAGAAGTACCGTTTCGGCGGTGACAAGGAGCGGTATGGAAGGGTGAACGTCGTCCTAGAGGTGACCCCGAGACTAAGCGCAGGTTTTACTAACGCGGCAGGGGCGAGGATAGGATGGAAAGGGAGCTAGCATATCGCAAAGCGTGTCGCGAATGCAAGCATCTCCTAGAAAATGCACGTACGCAAAAGTGGAAAGAATTTTGCACGCGCAGCACAGAGAAAGACCAGTGGAGCACCGCGTACTGGGTTATACACGAAAAGCGGCCAAATACTTGCGACTCTTGTGTACGAAAGGCGGACGGTATGTACACAAGATGAGTTCGCCAAACGGCGGAAGTATTGCTAGAAAAATTCTTCCCCTGCGACGATGCGGAAGAAGACTACGCGTATTGGAAATAAGACGCAAAACGTCTACGATTGTCGGCAATCAGCGAGCCGATGTTCGTATAACCACGGGCGAAATTTATAGGTCAATCGCGCGAATTAACTCCAAAAAAAACCCCGGGGCACGACGGCGTTACCGCAGACACCGTGTTGAAGGTTTTTGAGATTGCTCCCGCTATCTTCGAAAGCTTCTTCAAGATGCTGGAATGTACAGACGGTGCGATTCATTCCGAAACTGCGAAAAGATGATTCTACCTATCCAGGCGGCTTTAGACCGATAAGCTTGCTACCGGTGGTCGGTAAGGCGTTAGATCGGATTATTACAACGCGCGTAAAATACGTGGTACGGCATAACGGCAGTTTCCACGAGCGAAAATGCGATTTTCGTGCGGGAAAATCAACGACGGATGCGATCGCGTACGTGGTTTCCGAGGTCAGGGACACAAGGGACGCGAAGGAGTATTGTGCGTCGATGGCGTTATATATTGCGGGGGCGTTCGATAACGCATGGTGGCCTGGAATTATCCAGGATCTAGCTGAGAGAGATGCCTCCAGGATTCGTGCTATGGACCGGCATACTGAAAGCTAATATACGAGAGTATATTTAGAGTACAGTTGCCGCAAGGATGCCGGATCGTGGGATTCGCGGATGACACCCTATTAATAATTCGGGCAGCGTAATTCAAAACCTTGGGGTAGCGCGGAAACGAGGCGCTCGGAGTGTTTAAAACGTGGGCAGACGGTGCAAAATTACGGTTTAACGCAAAAAAAGATGGAGGCCGTATTTTTCGGAATGCAACCTGGACAAGAGAGGCCGACTTTCTTACTCAACGGAGGGCGCGCCTACTGCAAGGGCCACATCCGGTATCTTGAAGTAGAAATCAACTATCGTTTATTGTGCAAAATCCGCATACAGGTGATTTGCGACAAGGAAAAATAAATTATCCATGGGATCGGGGCAGCGGCGCAATTAACGTGAGGTCTTCGCGGCAAAGCGGCAGCGCAAATATTTGAGGCCGCATTATAGCCGGCTATAGTGTATGCTGTTGAAATTTGGGCAGAAGAGTACAAGGTCAAGGAAGCTAGAGACTTGCTGAATGTACAGACAATACTCGCAGTTAAGGCGGAAAGTGCATACTGCATAGTAGCCACCGAAATGGCGTTAGCATTGAGCCAGTTACCACATTTGCATTTTGTTTTGCAGGAGGCTGACGACCGGGCGGAAGAAGCATCTTCGTGAGGAGCTGGGGCTGCGGCAAAGCAGAGACAGTCTATGGAGGGGACGGGGCACCCGGTCGTGCGAGACGGTATCCCATTCAGCGTGGTAGGGCCAGAGGAGCGACAACTGTGCTGCTACGCGGATGGATTGCGGGCAGATGACGGGAAAGCAGGGGTCGCGTGCGTAGTCATGCAAGGAGAAGAAAAGATCCAATGCGACAGAGCAAAACTCGTAGACTGGATCACCATCTCCCAGTGCGCGCTTACAACCATCCGAGAGTACTTAGCGTATATCTAGAAGCACAGAGCAGTCATCCTAAGATGCGCGATAATATCAAACAGAAAGTCAGCTTTACTTACTCTCAGAAATATGGGAGCGCCGACGGATTTGCAAGTTCAGGTTTGGAGCCTTGCAAAGACGCTGTCGGCCGAAATCGAAGTCCGGTTCCATTGGATCAAGACGCACGTCGGAACTCCAAGAAACGAGCGTGCGCACAACAACAACAGCAGCAGCATCATCGTCATGGCAGATTCGGGAACGGCTGCATTGCCCGCCAAACCAGCTCATCCTCGCACTTCCGAGATGGTTAACAACCTGCTCAACGGCGAGCGCGTCTACTGTAAGGACCACATCCGGTACCTTGAGTAGAAATCGATGATCGATTATTGTGGAAAAGCCACATACGGACGGTTCCCATCGGATCGTAGCGGTGGCTTGATTAACTTGAGGTTTTCGCGGTAAAGCGGCGGCGCGGACATTTGAGGGGGCAGTACAGCCGGCAATGCTGTACGCTGCTGAAATTTGGGCGGAAGGGTGCAAAGTTAGAGAAACTAGGGACTTGCTAAGCGTACAGTATCCACCGAAACCGTGTTAGTATTGAGCCAATTACCGCCTTTGAATTTTAGTTTGCAGGAAGCTGACGACCGGGCCGTAGCTGCAGCTTCGTGAGGAGCTGGGGTTGCAGCAGGGCGTCATTGAGCTGAGGCAGTCTATGGAGGAGACGGGCACCCGGCCGAGCGAGACGGCATCCCATTAAGCGTGGCGGAGCCGGAGGAACAATGCTGCTACGCGGACGGATCGCGGGCAGACGACGGGCGAGCAGGGGCTGCGTTCGTGGTCATGCAAGGAAACGAAGAAATACACTACGAACGAGCAAAGTTGGCAGACTGGAGCACTATTTTCCAGTTCGAGTTGATAGCCATCCGAGAGTGCCTAGCTTACATACAGAGGCACAGAACGATCGCAAGATGCGCTGTAATATCTGACAGCAAGTCAGCGCTACTTGCTCTCAAGAATATGAGAGCGCCAACGGAATTGCAAGTTGAGGTGTGGAGCCTTGCAAAGATGGTGTCGGCCGAGATCGATGTCCGGTTCCATCAGACCAAGGCGTACATCGGGACTCCAGGCAATGAGCGTGTGGACCAGTTGGCCAAAGAGGCAACAGTAGCAGATGGAGCGCTTATATTCGAGACGGTATCAATGGGGCTCGTAAAAAACCGACTACGAGCCAGGACGAGAGTAAGACGGGAGCACGGCGCGACAAGCTGCGGAGTGCTTTAACCGGCTCACCGTCCATCTTATTTTTGGGCATGGCAACTTCCGGTCATACCTAGTCCGGAAGCTGGCGGAAGATCAAAACATATGCGCGTGTGGGAGGTCGACGCCATGCACGTCCTGCTGACCTGCAACTCATAGGAGAAGACCAGAGCCAGGGCGGTGAGGACCCTGATTACCAGCGACTGGAGATGGCCACGAACGCGGAAGGAGCTTGAAGGACTTTCGAACGTGCGTGAATGGTGGACGGCTCTTGCGGTTTTTGCGGAACGGTGCGCGATATGATGGGCGCGCGGGGGTTGGGAAAAACAAGTGTTGTGCGAGTTGCGAACTCTTTGAACAATCTAACAGACACTTAAGTGCGGCGTAAGTTAAGGTAGATTTTAGTTTGTTTCTTTGCGTAGTGAAAGCTAGGAGGAATCGGAGCCATCAGCGGTTTTGAGTCGCCTGCCCTGGCTCGAGTTTTTGTGGTTTTCCCGGGTTCTGCACTAAGGCGAATGCAGGGGCGGGTAAATTTGCGTCCACAATAGTTATATAAGAAATTTGAGTTTTGTTCAAATACAGGTTTTGCGTAAAAATTGTAATAATGTTGCGATAGTACTGATGTAGTGCCGCAAGGCGGAGCACCAGCCAATTGTAAGATTAACATGTCCTGTAATGTTATGTAATTTATTCTAATCAATAAATTGTATTTCCAGGTGGACTTGCTTCACCACCTTGTAGATGTAGATCGCGTAGCTCTCCTTCCTCCTGCGCTTCTTCTTCTTCTTGTCGCTCTTGGAGATGTTCTTCTGCGCCTTGCCGGCCTTCTTGGCCGCCTTACCGCTCGTTTTCGAAAACGATTAAATAAAAGCACTCGTACGGCACGGAGAGACGCCGGGACTGTAGCTCGCGTGCGCTCGCCACCAAGGATCGAGATAAACTGCGCGAAAATCTTCACTTCACTTCATCATATTCTCGTAATTGGGGGTTCCTGGGATCCCAGCCCCTAACCCCCAACGCTGCGGTGACATCTGGTGGTTATTGGTTGGCCTGCAGTAAGGCAGGCCGCCCCCGCTCCGCCTTACGGGGGAATCAGGATCTTCGGGCGCTTGTGGCGGGCGCCCCTGTCAACGTCATAGTTGTAGAGACCACGGACTGCTGGATTGCCGTGGTCTTGAACGCTGGCATGTAGTGGCAGGGCGCACTGGGAGATATACTCCTGGATGGTTGGCACGTCGGCATCGCTATGAAGAATGGTATTTCTTACATACCACGGAGCGCCAAAGATGGTCCTGAGGGCCCGGTTCTGGACCACCTGGAGTTTGTTCACGTGGGTCTTGGCTGCATAACCCCAAACAGCACAAGCGTACAGCATCGTCGGCCTGATGACTGTCTTGTATAGTAATATCTTGTTGTTTGTTGACAGTTTGCTGTTGGGGTGCAGCAAGCTGCCCAAGGCTAGGTGAGCTGTCTTAGCCCGCGTAACCATATTGTCCACGTGAACTCTCCAGGTGAGCTTTTTATCCAGGGTCACTCCGAGGTATCGTGTCTCTTCTCTCCAGGGTATATCCTGTCCGAAGATCCTGATGTTCGTGATGTCACCGCGCCATCGTAGTTTGTTTTTGTGGAGAACAGGATCGCCGCACTCTTCTCTGGATTGATCTTAATTCTCCACCTGTCGCACCAGTCTTCCATTGAATCTAGCTCCTCCTGGACACGCCGTATTGCCAGGGAGGGCCTCAGCGAGCTTGACATTACCGCTGTGTCGTCTGCGAACTGGGCCATCGTCGTGGAGGGCGTCGTTGGAATGTCCCGCACGTACAAGTTGAAGAGTACGGGGGACAGCACCGAGCCTTGGGGGACTCCGGCTCGGAGACGCCTCTCTGATGACTTCACGCCGCCGAACTTGATCCGGAACCTGCGACCTGACAGGAAGGACCGGATCAGCTGGACCATCGGCAGCGGGATGTTGTCTGAAGCCATCTTGAAGACGAGGCCGTGATGCCACACCTTGTCGAACGCCTTGGGTACATCAAGGAAGGCCGCAGCTGTGTACTGCTTCTTTGTGAAGCCTTCCGTGATCTTCTCTACCACCCGAAGGAGTTGGTGGGTGGTGGAGTGGCCTTGGCGGAACCCGAACTGGTTGGGTGGAAGAAGTTCGAGTTCTTCGACCGCTGTCCTCAGGCGGTGGTGGATGATGCGTTCCACCAGTTTCCCCAGGTTCGGCAGCAGGCTGATCGGCCGATAATCCTGGGGAACGTACCTGATTTCCGGGCTTCGGGATCATCACCACGTCTGCGATCTTCCATTGGCTCGGGAAGTGTCGCAGGCTCAGGACAGCGTTGGTAATGGCAAGAACGTAGACGACTGCCATCTTCGGAGAGCCTTCAGCGCGCGGTTGGGGATGCCATCTGGTCCGGGGCCTTCCGGAGGCAGTGGCTGATGAGTTTTGAAGTTCCTCGGGGACGCGTGCTCCAGAGGATCGTTGACTTGTTGATCCCGGAGGCGTCCCACTCTGCGATCGACCGCGGCGATATGGTCAAGATCGGCGTCCTGGTAGTCGATGTCGCACTGCCGCTCGAGGCAGTCGGCAAATGCCTCAGCCTTATCCTGAGCGGTGTGCAACGACGCCGGTTTCCCCGTGGATGGGCGGGACGGGGGGTCTTCTGTTCTTCAATATCTTGACCATTCTCCAGAGGGAGTAGTCGGTCGCATCGAGGGCTTCAAGCTTGCTCTCCCAGGCGGCATTGCGGTGCTCCGCGACGGCGGTCTTGACCTGGGCAGCTAGTCGCTTGTACTCTCGGTCATCATCAGGGTGCAAGGACCGCTGCGCGCGCCGTCGCGCCCGATTCTTCTCGGATCCGCTCCTTCAACTCCGGAGGCAGAAGGTCTCTTCCATCTCCGGCGCGGACGGGTTTGATAGCGAAGCGGATGGATTCCTGAATGGAGGCGGTAAGATGGTGCCTCCAGGTCTTCGCTGGAGCGGATGATGGGGACTCGGCTGCTTCTCTGCGTTCTTAAATCAAAAGAAAAAAGCCGTCGCCTATTGTTTTGTTTTATTTTAATGTCTCGATTCTCGCCGCTTCCTTTTACTTTTGTTTGCACGGAAACAACTCCCATAGCAATGACATCGTCAATATTACAAAATAATAATAATAAAATTACGTCGACGTTTAATAATAACAATAATAACCTGTTAAAGTAAATGTGTATAAAGAAGAATGCCTTCGGAGAAAAATTACCCTCTTTTCAATTTTTCAAAAATAATTTGTGGTTCTGAAAAGAACCGTTTTTTTTTTTCTTCTTCTTCTTATTTGTTGTGGGAGTCGTCGTCGTCGTCGTGCTTTCTTTTCCCGTCTGCTACGCGTTTCTAACCTCCGAAACCGTAAAGCGTACGACCCTGCCGCTTCAGCGCGTACACGACGTCCATGGCGGTGGCGGTCTTGCGCTTCGCGTGCTCGGTGTAGGTGACGGCGTCGCGGATGACGTTCTCGAGGAACACCTTCAGCACGCCCCTCGTCTCCTCGTAGATCAGGCCGGAAATGCGCTTAACGCCGCCGCGACGCGCCAAAGTCTGATCGCCGGCTTCGTGATGCCCTGGATGTTGTCGCGCAGCACTTTACGGTGCCGCTTGGCGCCCCCGTTGCCCAGTCCCTTGCCTCCCTTTCCTCGTCCGGTCATCGCGCTTTCGTCGCTTTGGGCTGCTCGTCGTAGCAAACTAAACAGGGAGCACTATAATGATGCACGGCACAACGAACGAGGTGGTAGCGGATCGACGCCGATCAGAGGCGAGAGTAAAACTGAGCTCCCCTCCACGACCGGGTGATATTTGTAAACTCGGCGCGACCGGGGCCTGCGAGCCCGCCAATCCGGTGCGATCGCCTTCGCGGCCCCTCCCCCGAGGTATCAAATACCGGTCTACGGGAGGCGAAACCGTCATTTTTCTCCTAGAGGCGTAGCAGCGAAGCAGTAGCACCAGCAGCAGCAGCAGCCATGGCTCGTACCAAGCAAACCGCAAGGAAATCTACCGGAGGCAAGGCGCCTCGCAAGCAGTTCGCCACCAAGGCCGCCCGCAAGAACGCCCCGGCGACCGGAGGCGTCAAGAAGCCCCATCGCTACAGGCCCGGCACCGTCGCCCTCCGCGAGATTCGGCGCTACCAGAAGAGCACCGAGCTTCTGATCCGCAAGTTGCCCTTCCAGCGACTCGTCAGGGAGATCGCGCAAGACTTCAAGACGGACCTACGATTCCAAAGCTCGGCCGTGATGGCGCTCCAGGAGGCCAGCGAGGCTTATCTGGTCGGGCTCTTCGAGGACACGAACCTCTGCGCGATCCACGCGAAGCGCGTAACGATCATGCCGAAGGACATTCAGCTGGCGAGGCGAATCCGCGGCGAGAGGGCCTAAACGCACGGACAGACGAACGAACGAAAGAGGGAAATAATAAACAAAAAACGGTTCTTTTCAGAACCACAAAAACTATTCGGAAACGAAAATTTCTCTTTTTTTTACAAGCGAACACTTGCAATAAAAATAATAATCTCGCCGGGCCCGCATCCTTAAATAATAGTAATAATAAAAATAATGCAAAAGCTTTGTTTTCTATACACCTACCTGACCATTTGGCTCCATGTTAATAAATTAATTAATTAATCGATGATGATCATAGTATATATATATATATATATATATATATATATATATATATATATATATATATATACATAAATTACATGAATACATACATTGATCCGTAAATAGGTAGGGAAAAAAACAAAAAACCAATACATTATGCACTCGAAACGTTTTAAACAGCAGCCTCGCCTCTCCAGTTAGGAGCGATTGCATTCCGAGATTCGCAAATAAAGTTTGGGCCCTGAAAAGGGCCATTTTGGTGGCGACGCTGGACAGGACAGGAGCATCCCGTCGCCGCCCGAGTCTCACCGAGCCATCTCCGTCGCAGGGCCCTTCCGGTCGCCCCAAGAGGTCAGCCGTCCCGTCCCCGCAGCCAGGTCCGTCGCATCGGCATCCCGGTGCACAGCCAGGTCCAGGTCCAGGCCACGCTTCCGCTCCAGCAGCTACCCCGTGACCTGGTGGACGCCTACCCCTGGTGGACGTCATCCCCGTAGGGTCACCTGGTGGACGCCACCCCGTAGGGTAACCTGGTGGACGCCATCTCCGTCGGGTCACCTGGTTGACGCCATCCCCGTCGGGTCACCTGGTGGACGCCATCCCCCGAGGGTCACCTGGTGGACGCCATCCCAGTCGGGTCACCTGGTGGACGCCGTCCCCGGAGGGTCACCTGGTGGATGCCATCCCCGGAGGGTCACCTGGTGGACGCCATCCCCGGAGGGTCACCTGGTGGACGCCATCCCCGTAGGGTCACCTGGTGGACGCCATCCCCGTAGGGTCACCCGGTGGACGCCACCCCCGTACGGTTACCCGGGCCCAGGTGGGCACCACCTTCCGTGGAGTCGCCGGTGATCACCCCAGCAACTCCCCAGTGTTTCTTCCCCCCCCCAAGACTTTAAAGACTATAGACTCTAATCTAGAGATCGCATTAGTAAATTAGTTAAGAAGACAATATATTCCTTCCTCCTCCAAACTGTGTGTTTCTTGCCGCATGAGCCGGGTACAAGTGTCGCCCCTCGCCTTGTGAGTTCGCGTGAACAATTGAACTTCGCACGCGTGCCGCGAGGGCGACCTTGTAACAATTGGCGCCCGAACGTGTGTGGTGAATCGCGTCGCGTTGGACAAAGCACCGCGTCGCGAGGGATCTGCCAAGTTCGACAGAAGGACCCATCCAAGCTCACCGTGAGCAGCCAGGCTTCAAGAACACGCAGTCCAGTTCTGGGACTGGATAAACAACACCCAGTGGCGCCCAAATAAGAAAAATGACAACACGAAGAGCAGCTCGCGCGGAATCAGCTGAAGAACCATCCAAGATGGAAGCGCTGATTCAAGCGCTGAGCTCGCTAACCAAGGAATAGGACCCAAAGCTCGTCTTCAGTGGAGGCGAGCTGGAGGATGCTGAAGAATTCCTCCAGGAACTGCGAACCCGCTACGAGGAGCCATGCCGTGTCCGAGAAGCGGTCAAACATCTTCAAGGACAGGCCGCAGAGTGGTGGACCGAAATCGAAGCCTTCAAGCCCTCCTATGAGGAGTTTGAAAAAGGCTTGAGGCGGCGTTTCGGCGGGGAAGCCATCATGGCGGCCCTTACAGCGAGGTTCTTCAGCGAGGCCCAAGCAAAAGGAGAGAGTGTCAACAGATACCTCTCCACGAAGAACAAAATAGCGACACGCTTGAAAATAAAAATAGAGGACAAGTTCGCGGTGCTGATCGGCCTCATGCATCCAGGGCTAAGGATGCAGCTGAGGGGTTTTAAGGGGACCTCCATCATGGAGCTGGCAGCCGAGGCGAGCAGCGCCGAGGAAATCTGGAAGGCGCTGCAACAGGAGGAGGCCATAGTCCCCAAGGCTCCCCGCAGGACATCCCCCCGTAGGCCTTCTCCCCGCAGGCCTTCCCCTCATCGGTCACCGCCGCGAAGGAGACCTGCCCAGTGCCACTACTGCGGAGGACGCCATTTTGGCCGGTACTGCCCTCCTCCCCAGTCGGGAAACGCGGCAGCGCGCGGCGGAGGCCGGGACCCCGCCAACCACACCACCAGCGAACAGAACCGAGCCGGCCCCAGCGGGATGCAGGGAACCAGCCGACACCAGCGGTAAACACCCTGCAGACCCCTTACGCCGGAGGCCAACCCCGACTCCGGATAGTCCTCGACCGGACGGAGACGGTAGCACTGCTGGACACGGGTAGTACCCATAACTTGGTCCACGCTCGGCAAGCGGCCAAGGTAACGCCCGCGTCGGAAGCAGTGCTTCATGGGGCCACCAACGGCCAAACAAGTAGGGTTTTGGGAGAAACCCTACTCGACTTCGCGCTGGCAGGATCCCACCAGCGCGCACGCTTCCTGGTCGTCCCAGACCTAGCCCACCCGGTCATCCTCGGGCAGCCCTGGCTCCGAGATAATCAAGCCGTCCTCGACTACCGGAGACAGGTAGTCCACTTCGGCTTGAAGGACAGGAGAACGGCACACTGGGGTCCCACCAGCGCAGCCCAACACCAGGTCCCGCCAACAATTCCCAAGAACGACTTCCCCCACGAATACCAAGCGGAGCTCGAGCAAATGGCCCTTGACTTCGCGGACGTATTAGGGGGAACCCGCGGCCCTACTACCACTACGACAGCGACCCATGTGATCCGGCTGAAGGACAACACTCCAGTCCGCCTGCCCCCATACCGATGTTCCCCGGAGAAGAAACGCCTCGTCTCCGCCGAGATCGAGGCAATGCTCGCCGAGGGAATCATCGAACCCAGCACGTCGGATTACAGCTCGCCCGTAGTGATAGTTAAAAAGAAGGACGGAAAACCAAGGTTCTGTGTAGACTATCGTCGTCTGAATTCGGTGACGAAGGACGAAAGTTCGCCGTTACCGATCATTCACGAAACCCTACGGGACCTCGGTACCGCGACCGTGTTTTCGACGCTGGATCTGAAGTCAGGATACTGGCAAGTGCCCATCGATCCAGCGTCACGCCACTTAACAGCATTCTCAACACCGGACGGCGCAGCCTACCAGTTCCGTGTGATGCCGTTCGGGTTGAAGAACGCGCCGGCGACGTTCCAAAAACTTATGACGCAGGTGCTAGCTGGGTACATCCGCGAGTTTGCGCTAGTGTATCTAGATGACATTGTAGTTTACTAGCGGAATTGGGCCGAACATTTGCAACACCTGCGACTCGTGTTGGAACGTCTCCAACTCCATAAACTCCGCTTATCGCCCGAGAAGTGCGCGTTCGGGGTGAAAGTGGTTACGTACTTGGGACATGTAGTCAGTGCCGACTGCAACCGACCCACGCCAGAGCACATCGAAGCTCTACAGTCGGCCACCGTACCCAAAACAAAGAGACAGCTGCAAAGCTACCTGGGCCTACTCAATTGGGTACGGGACTACATACCCAAGTGCTCAGAGATCCAAGCGCCCTTAACGGACCTGCTGAGCAAGAGTCGGTTCCAGTGGACCCCGGAAGCAGACGCGGCTTTCCAACGGCTCCAACTGGAAATGACACGACCAATGGAGCTCAGCAGGCCAAACTTCGAAGAACCATTTGTCCTCCAAACGGACGCCAGCGGGATCGGCCTGGCAGCGGTCCTATATCAAGAGACCGGGGGCGAGAGGCGAATCGTTAGCTACAGTAGCCACCGGCTGACGCCCGCCGAAGCGCAGTTCGCATCAAGCGCTTGTAGCGAGCGGACGTGCCTGGAGAGAGCTCCCTGAATTAGATTGGGGAGAGCCCGACAGCAGTCAGCGAGCGAACAAGAGAAAGCGGTTTTCACCGCTTGTGCGTGCCGCGTAAGCGGCGAGTGTTTTCGGGTGCGCGTGTGTTGCAGGTGCACCGGAGGCGGCTACTAGGCGATGGCGGCGTCCCAGCCGGGACGTGGCGGGCGTTCGCGGCGTGCGTCGGCGTTGAGCTCGGTGAGCGAGGCGTCCTACAACGCGGCAGCGAGCGTGGCGGCCCCCAGCGAGGCGAGGGCAGCAGCAGCGGAGGCGAGGGCAGCAGCAGCAGCGGAGGCGGGAGCAGAGGAGCGGCGAGGTCACCGGCAGCAGACAGGACAGCGGCAGCAGCGAGGACAGCGGGAGAGGGGACAGCGGCAGCAGAGAAGTCAGCGGCAGAGACGGAGGCGGCCCAGGAGACCAGCGAGCGACCGGTGGCGCAAGGACCGCAGCTGCCTGAGGATGTGATCTGCGCGCGGATGAGGCACTTGTTGCGCTTCATCCACGCCAAGGTTCCACCTACGTCGGGGACGGTCCGCGTCGAGGATCGCAAGGAGGTGCGTCGCGCTGCGGAGGTGATATGTGACCTGGGGGCGTCCTGATGGCCATGCGAGGAGAGGTGCAGCGCTTGGAGATGGAGGTAGCGGAGCTAAGAGCAGGTAAGTCCCGTACGATTAGTTACGCTAGCGTTGCGCGGACCGTTGCGGGTGCACCGAGTGCGGGAGCGGTGCCACGGGCGAGTGCGGGTGTTAGGGCTTCCCCTGCTGTGGAGAAGACGTCGGCGCCGAAGAGGAGCTTCGCGGAGGCCGCTTCCAGGCCGAAGAGGGTACCGACCCATGCGGTGAAGATCGTGGGAAAGACCGCTATGGAGGCCGACAAGATCAAGGAGGTCTTGAAGGCAAAGGTTGACCCAAAGAAGGCGCAGATCAGCGTCGCAGGCGTAAAGAAGACCAGGAGCGGAGTCATCGTCGAGCTACACCGGCCCGAAGACGCGGAGAAGCTGAAGGTCGCCGTAGCCGCCAACGCAGAAGAGCTGCAGAGTGCGGAGCTGGGCAAGAACCTCCCCCGGGTGGTCTTGCGCCGTGTCGACCGCGGCCTAACGGAAGAGAGGCTGAAGAGCGTATTGATTGCCCACAACCCGGAGATGGTTGTTGCGTTTGGCGGCGAGAAGAGGATGCAAGAGGAGATCTCCGAGAAGTACCGTTTCGGCGGTGACCAGGAGAGGTTCGGGAGGGTCAACGTCGTCCTGGAGGTGACCCCGAGAGCGCGAGAGATCCTGAGGAGCCGGAGGATCAACCTGGAGTGGGAGACGACCAGGGCCGAGGACCACGTGAGGCTGCTGCGCTGCTACCAGTGCTACGGTTTTGGGCACCGAGCACGAGAATGCCAGGAGAAGGAACAGCTCTGCGGAAAGTGCGGTGGAAAGCACAGGTTCAGCGAGTGCACCTCTGAGCACAAGCGCTGCCCCGTATGCGTACGGGCAAACGCCGAGAAGAAGGGCCCCCAGGCGAGCACGGACCACGAGGCGAAGAGTGGAAGAGGATCAGGAGCGGCATCGTGAGGAGCATCGACTATGGCCAGTGAAGAAGAGGCCATGCACAGCACAGGGAATCAATTTTTAACGTTGCGCAATTAAATTTGGGAAAAGGGCGGGCGGCGACCAATAATCTCGTGAACGCGATTAAAATTCGGAAATTAGATATCGTGATGATTCAAGAGCCAAACACGCGGGGCGGTTTAATTACGGGTTTCGCGAACGATTTAACCGTAATTAATAATCAATCGGGACGACCTCGGAGTGGCATTGTAATTAGTGCGGAATGTGGCGGGCTATTGTTAAACGACATTTCCTGTGAATTAATAACGGTGGCTGAGGTGATTAAGCACAGTGAAATCGTGTATGCAGTGTCTGTTTACATTCCACCGTGCAGTGCGCGTAATGACGTTAATGAGGATGACGTGTTCGCGAAGTTAGAAAGTGCGTTTTCGAAAGTTTTAACGACCGGGCGTGACGTGATAATTGCGGGCGATTTTAACGCGAAATCACCGATTTGGGGCGGTAACATTGAGGACGCGCGCGGAATTAGATTAGCCGAACTATTCGAACGATTTAATCTCGCGGTGTTAAACGAGGATAGCGGACCGACTTTTGTAGGGCATCGCGGAACCAGTTACATCGACGTAACTGTTTCGACCGCTGGGGCATTCGGGAAAATTAGTAATTGGCGCGTGGAATCGGAGGAAACGCTCTCCGACCACAAACTAATAACGTGGCGGTACGGATACTCGGGCGGTGATAATAACGGGCAGAACCACATCCGGATGCGGTTCTGCAATAAAAAAGCCGACTGGGAAAAATTTGCGGAAAATTTCGGAGAATATAGGGACAGGTACTCGGGGTCTGCGGCGATTAAGGACCCCGAGGAACTTGAAACTAGGGCGGCCGAACTAAACGCGGCAATCGTTAAAGCATGTGAAGCGTCCATGCCACGGCGCAAACTCTTTCATCGGAGCGTTCCCTGGTGGACCAGGGAATTAACCGAAAAGCGATCCGAGGTTAGGCGTAAGCGAAGATTTTACCAACGCTGCAGGGGACAAGATAGGGCGGAAAGGGAGCTAGCTTATCGCGAGGCGTGTCGCGATTATAAGCATCTCTTGGAAGATACGCGAACGCGAAAATGGAAAGAGTTTTGCACGCGCAGCGCGGAGAAAGACCCGTGGGACACCGCGTACCGGGTTATACGCGGGAAGCGCCCAAATACTTGCGACTCTTGTGTACGAAAGGCGGACGGTACGTACACAAGAGGAGCTCGCGAAACGGCGGAATTTTTGCTAGAAAACTTCTTCCCCGCGACGATGCGGAAGAAGACGACGCGAATCAGGCGGAGATTAGGCGCGAAACGGCTACGATTGTCGGCAACCGGCGAGCCGACGTTCGTATAACCACGGGCGAAATTTATAGGGCAATCGCGAGAATGAACGCCAAAAAAGCCCCGGGGCACGACGGCGTTACCGCGGATGCGGTGTTGAAGGCTTTCGAGATTGCTCCGGCTATCTTCGAAAGCATCTTCAATGCGACTTTAGAGTTCGGCATCTTCCGAGATGCTGGAAGATACAAACGGTGCAATTTATTCCAAAACCGCGGAAAGATGACCCTACCGACCCAGGCAGCTTCCGACCGATAAACTTGCTCCCGGTGGTCGGTAAGGCGTTAGACCGGATTATTACCACGCGCGTAGAATTTGTAGTACGGGAAAACGGCGGTTTCCACGAGCGGCAATACGGTTTTCGCGCGGGAAATCCGACAGACACGATCGGGTATGCGGTCTCCAGGGTCAGGGACGCGAGGACGCGAAAGAGTATTGTGCGCTAATAGCGCTAGATATCGCGGGGCGTTCGATAACGCGTGGTGGCCTGGAATTATCCGGGAACTAGCTGGGAGAGTGTCCGCAGAATCTCCTCTCGCTAGTAAAACACTACTTCAGCGAACGCATAGCGCAAGTAGAAACGGGCGACGGAATCGTGACGCGAAATATTACGCGGGGTGCCCTCAGGGTTCGTGCTCTGGACCGGCATACTGGAAGCTGATATACGAGTATATTTAGAGTCCAGTTGCCGCAAGGATGCCGAATCGTGGGATTCGCGGACGACACCCTAATAATAGTTCGGGCAGCGCAGTTTAAAACGTTGAAAGCGCGCGGAAACGAGGCGCTCGAAGCGCTCAAAACATGGGCAGACGGGGCAAAATTACGTTTTAACGCGAAGAAAACGGAGGCGGTATTTTTTGGCAAGCGACCTGGGCAGGAGAGACCGACTTTCCTGCTCAATGGCGAACGCGTCTACTGCAAGGAACATATTCGGTACCTTGGAGTGGAGATCGACAATCGGTTATTGTGGAAAAGCCACATACGTGCGGTTTGCGATAAGGGAAAACAAATTTCCCATCGCATCGGAGCGGCGGCGCGATTAACGTGGGGTTTTCGCGGTAAAGCGGCGGCGCGAATTTTCGAGGGGGCAGTACAGCCGGCTATGCTGTACGCCGCTGAAATTTGGGCTGAGGGATGCAAGGTCAGGAAGCTAGGGACTTGCTAAGCGTGCAGGATACTCGCGGTTAAGGCGGCAAGTGCTTATCGCACTGTAGCCACCGAAACCGCGTTAGTATTGAGCCAGTTACCGCCCTTGCATTTTGTGTTGCAGGAGGCGGCAGATCGCAGAAGGCTGACGACCGGGCCGGAGCAGCAACTCCGAGAGGAGCTGGGGCTGCGGCAGGGCGACATCGAGCGGAGGCAGTCCATGGAGGAGACGGGCACCCGGCCGAGCGAGACGGCATCCCATTCAGCGTGGCGGAGCCGGAGGAGGGACAGCTGTGCTGCTACGCGGACGGATCGCGGGCAGACGACGGGCGAGCAGGAGCCGCGTTCGTGGTCATGCAAGGAGAAGAAGAGATTACTTGCGAACGAGCCAAACTCGCAGACTGGAGCACCATCTTCCAGTGCGAGCTCATAGCCATCCGAGAGTGCCTGGCATACATCCAGAGGCACAGAGCAGTTATCCCAAGATGCGCGATAATATCGGACAGCAAGTCAGCGCTACTTGCTCTAAAAGTATGAGAGCGCCGACGGATTTGCAAGTTGAGGTGTGGAGCCTTGCAAAGACGCTGTCGGCCGAGATCAACGTCCGATTCCATTGGACCAAGGCGCACGTCGGGACTCCAGGCAACGAGCGTGCGGACCAGTTGGCCAAAGAGGCAGCGGCAGGAGATGGACCGCCTATATTCGAGACGGTACCAATGGGGCTCGTAAAGAATCGATTACGAGCCAGGACGAGAGCAAGATGGGAGCAGAGATGGCAAGCAGCGGAGACGGGGCGACATGCGCGGATGTTCATCCCCACAGTCGACACGGCGCGACAAGCTGCGGAGTGCTTTAACCGGCACACCGTCCAGCTTATTACTGGGCACGGCAACTTCCGGTCATACCTGATCCGAATCCGGAAGCTGACGGAAGATCAAAACAGATGCGCGTGTGGGGAAGTCGACGACGCCATGCACGTCCTGCTGACCTGCAAAGCGGAGGACGAGACCAGGGCCAGGGCGGAGAGGACCCTAATTACCAGCGGCTGGAGATGGCCACGAACGCGGGAGGAGCTTGAGGGACTTTCGAACGTGCGTGAATGGTGGACGGCTCTTGCGGTTTTTGCGGAACGGTGCGCGAGATTACGTGTCGACGCGAATTTGTGATGGGCGCGCGGGGGTTGGGAAAATAAGTGCTGGTGCGAGATGCGAACTCTTTCAACAATTTAACAGACACTAAGTGCGGCGTAGTTTAAGGTAGATTAAGTCTGTTTCTTTGCGTAGTATTGTAAAAGCCAGGAGGACTCGGAGCCATCAGCGGTTTCGAGTCGCCTGCCCTGACTCGGGTTTTTGTGGTTTTCCCGAGTCCTGCACTAAGGCGAATGCCGGGGCAGGTAAATTTGCGGCCACAATAGTATTTAAGAAACTTTGGAGCTTTGTAAATGACAGGTTTTGCGCAAAATTGTTTCATGCGGTTGCGGTAGTGCTGGTGTAGTGCCGTAAGGCGGAGCACCAGCCAAATTGACAAATAAGACATTTCCTGTAATGATCTTGTATTTTATTCTATCAATAAATTGTAAGCCCGCCGAAGCGCGGTACCATGTCAACGAGCAGGAGTGCCTCGCCGTGGTATGGGCCGTCAAAAAATACCGCCCCTATCTTGAGGATCGTCGCTTTACGCTGCGCACCGACAGCCGGGCACTACTGTGGCTCGGAAGGTTCAAGGACTCCAACGCCAAACTGACGCGTTGGGCCTTGTTCCTCCAGGAGTTCACCTTCTCCATTGAGCACTGCCCGGGTCGGTGCAACGAGCTCCCGGACCACCTGTCAAGGCACCCCGTAAAGAGCGATCCCATTAAGGAGGACGATATGGAGAGAATGCTGCTGCCACCAACCACCACCGAACCCAACACCCCCCAAGATTCCCCGGCCGCATGTGCAGTCATAGAAGTCGCCCAGCTTCTAGACCACGTACAGCGACTACAGCGGCAGAACGTTCACGCGCAGCGACTCCTGGCCCAACACCAGGATATCAGTAGGGTAGGCCCCGAAACTCCCGAGGAGGCCCGCATACTAGCGGAGTACACGGTACGGGACGGGTGCCTATGGCGGCAAGGAAAGAGCCGCGAGCAACTCGTTGTCCCAACGGAGGCGCAAGAGGCAGTGCTCTACGCCTACCACGACGACCCGTCGGCAGGACACCCGGGGGCAGACGAGACGCTGCGAGCCATCCGCCGAGCCTACTTCTGGCCAAAAATGGAGGAAAGCGTGCGTATCTACGTTCGGGGATGTTGGGCATGCGCAACCTCCAAAAGGGCACACCCACAACCACAACCCCCACTACGACTCCACCCCCAACCAAACCATGGGAGGTGGTATCAACAGATATCATGGGACCCTACACGACGACGTCCCACGGGAACAGATATCTGTTGGTAGCCACCGACTTGTGCACGAGATGGACAGAAGCAGCACCCGTACCAAAGGCAACCACGGACACCATCACGACGTGGTTGGAAAACTCTGTGTTTCGGCGCTTCGGTTACCCCAGGGCCGTACTAACCGACAACGGAGCCCAGTACACCTCCATAGCGTGGGAGGCAGCGATGCGGCGCTGGGGTGCCGACCACTGGACCACCGCCATATTCCACCCACAAGCAAACCCGGTGGAGCGCCGAAACCAAGAGCTGAAGAAGGGCATCAGGGTACGGGTGCAAGGACAGAACCCAGAAAGATGGGACCGGTATGTCCATGAAATTCTGTTCAATCTCCGCACGAGACAGAACGCCGCCACTGGAGCCACCCCAGCGGAAGCTCTCCTCGGGTACGACCTACCCAGACCCGGAGAATGGAGACTTCCGCCAACAGAACCCGCTGGACAGGAGACGCAGAAGGCAAGGATAGCTCGGCTGCACCTGAACCAACACCGGTATCGGCAGCGATACCCCGTGACGTCCGGCCGTCCCCCCAAGTACCAAGTAGGAGACCTGGTACTCGAGCGCGCTAGGGTCCCCAAGAAAGGGAACCTGGAACAAACCTGGAAAGGCCCGTACCAGGTGATACAAGCGGCTCCGAACCAGGTATGCTGGATTGAGAGGGACAACGGACAGCCGGCCAAGGTTCACGGGATAGACCTCCGATACGCCCCAGGAAAGCAGCCAAGCGATCGACCAGCCACCGTGACGTCTCCAGAAGGGGGGGGAATGTTACCGGGCCCCCACCGACGCAGAACGCAAGTACCGCGTGGAAATCAGCGTCGGCGGGCCCCTCCACGCAACTCGAAGCCGCCACGGCCAGCCGGCCAATCACAGGCCGCCGCGAAGCGTTGTGCTGACAGGCTCCGCCCACCAGCCAATGAGAGCGCCCAGCCGAGCAGTGCGCAGGCTCCCACCAGCAGCGCCGGCGTGCGCACCGGGAGAGTGGGGCTGCGCACGAAACGGTTAAAAGGCGACGCATCGGATGACTCAGCCTCACTTCTGGGAATTTCTCTAAGAGGCGTTCAGGGAATTTCTCCAGAGGCAACCGAGAGCTCCAGCAGCTCCTCCAGCGGTCCACGGCTACGGTTTCCGGCCGAACCGCCCCGGCAGCAGAGGCAACGGATTCCGGCCTCCCAGCCTGCCAGGACAGGAGCATCCCGTCGCCGCCCGAGTCTCACCGAGCCATCTCCGCCGCAGGGCCCTTCCGGCAGTCCCAAGAGGTCAGCCGCTCCGTCCCCGCAGCCAGGTCCGTCGCATCGGCATCCCGGTGCACAGCCAGGTCCAGGTCCAGGCCACGCTTCCGCTCCAGCAGCTACCCCGTGACCTGGTGGACGTCTAACCCTGGTGGACGCCACCCTGTATGGGTATCCGGGTCCAGGTGGGCATTACCTTCCGTGGAGTCGCCGGTGATCGCCTCAGCAACTCCCCAGTGTTTCCCCAAGACTTTAAAGACTATAGACTCTAATCTAGAGATCGCATTAGTAAATTAGTTAAGAAGACAATATATTCGTTCCTCCCCAAACTGTGTGTTTCTTGCCGCGTGAGCCGGGCACAAGTGTCGCCCCTCGCCTTGTGAGTTCGCGTGAACAATTTGAACTTCGCACGCGTGTCGTGAGGGCGACCTTGTAACATTCAGCGAGCGCGGCTGCGGATCGGCTGGCCAGCAAGCGAAGTTCGTGTTCGTGGTGGCGCATCTTCGACGTCGCCAGCGTCCGCCCGAACGTGGTATCGACGCCGCGTCTTCGGGAGAAGCAGGACAGAATGTCGGCCGTCGCCCGCCCGCCTCACCCGTTCTAAAATCGATGGCGCGATCGAACGATAGCTTATCCCGGCGAAGAACGCGGGCCCGGGGACACGCCGCGCTTAAGGCCCGCGACGCCGACGGCGGCGCCTTCGTTCGCGAACGTCTCGGCCTGAGGGCGCCGTCTCGCGGCTCGCGTACGCAAAAAAGACGCCAGCTTTCGCCCGAAGAAAGCCGGCCGACGAGCCTCGGAATCTCGGTAGACGTTTGGTACGCGTGACGACGAGGGCCGCCGGTGAACGAGCCGGCGGCGTGCGTGCGAGCGAGGGAGCGCGCGGCGACTGCACCTTCAGCGAAATAAAGAAACAATTGCGGCGGTGACTTTTGGCGTGCAGCTTTGTTCGAGGTTAAATGTAACTTTGTCAACGTCGAAGAAAAACAAAACACAAAGCCAAGAAAAAGCTGCTGCTGCTGCTACGTGTTTAGTGTTTCTTAGAATAATCGCAGAACGTGTTTGTTACCGCGAATCTCGTTCGACGCGAATGCAGCAAGATAACGTTCTTTTTTTTCTTCGATTTGTTATCAATTAATGTCGACCCGTCTCGTCTGCGTGAAGCCGAAAATAAAAAGCGCGTGTGCTTGTTTGATTGATCGGTCGATTAATAGATAGATCAATAGCTTTGTTGTCTGTTTATTTGCACCCGTGAATTTTGACATACGTATATGTACATAAACAATTATACGGAGAGCTAATGAAAAGAACTGAAGAATGAATAAATCGAATGAAATAAATTACAGGATCCTATTTTAGGAATACTCTATCAGTTGTTGGCCTTTTCGGTGCTGGGGACAGGTGGCGGATAAGAAATCCCTCGATAAAAGAACAATGAAATAAAAATAGCAGTGTCGACATCTATTTACGAGGTCTGTATTATTGCACCTACGAAGGTTTGTCTCATTGTTAAATAATTAATTAAGTATATGTTTATATATATATATATATATATATATTATATATATATATATATATATATATATATATATATATATATATAAATGGACGGGTAAGAAAGAAAAAGCAACGACAATACATCATACATTGGCAATGTGTTAAACAAAAGTAACTCTCGATGCGCACTGATAATATAATAATAATAATCACGACGACGGGAGGTACCGTACGGATGCAATTTGTAACGTCGCAAAATAGAATGTAAATCGAAAAACCGTTCACGGATATATTTATTATCTATTGCCCACTTCTTTTCGGAAGATGTTGCAAAGGTGGCGGCTGCGGCGGCAACGGCTTTCTCGGGCGGTGGTTTGGCCGCGTTCTATCGGTTGGTGGCGTTTTCGCCGCTCGAATACAGGTGGCGTACGAAATAAACCCGCATTGAAAGCATGATGATATCAAAAAACGGGGGTTCCACTTATTTACGAGAGCTTTTGTTTTTTTTTTTATACGCGTTCGCCTGCAAGGTTGGTCTCCGTGTTAATTAATTGATTGATTGATTGATTAATTAATTAAGCAAAATATATCATTACGTACCTGTAACAATAATAATACTAATGATAGAAGTAGTTGTAGTAGTGATGAAATAAAACAATTAAATAAATAAAATATAGCTACACATTATATATGAATGTATGTATTTACATACTTACATAAGGAAGGAAAGAAATAGAGTTAATTATTTAGTTAGAGAGAGAGAGAGAGAGAGAGAGAGGGGGGAAAGAATAAAATGCTTTTTTATCTTATATAAAAAAAAAAAAAAAAACACATTTCGATAAACGTAATGTCGCTGTTTTTATTTATCACTTATTATACCTTAATTCGGTGTGTTGTTTCCATTAACTGCGGGGATTTAAAAAAATAATAATAATAATAAAATAACGTATCTCGTTTCAAGTTTTGCACCCGTAAAAGATCCACCACCATTTTCCTGTCGAACGCAGGTAGCATTTGCGAAAGGAGGACTTCGTTCCCAATTGCAAAACGAACGTCGTGGTTCTGAAAAGAACCGTTTTTTTTTTCTTCTTCTTCCTGTCGATGTAGCAGAGGAGGAGAGCTAGCTCGACGATCCCGCCGCCGCTCGATGTCGAACGCGCAGCAAGCGAGCGAGCAAAGCAACTTACTTCGAACTGGTGTATTTGGTCACCGCCTTCGTGCCCTCGCTGACGGCGTGCTTGGCCAGCTCGCCGGGGAGCAGCAGCCTGACGGCGGTCTGTATCTCGCGGCTGGTGATCGTCGAACGCTTGTTGTAATGCGCCAGCCTGGACGCCTCGGCCGCGATGCGCTCGAATATGTCGTTCACGAAGCTGTTCATGATGCTCATCGCCTTGCTCGAGATGCCGGTGTCCGGGTGGACCTGCTTCAGCACCTTGTAGATGTAGATCGCGTAGCTCTCCTTCCTCCTGCGCTTCTTCTTCTTGTCGCTCTTGGAGATGTTCTTCTGCGCCTTGCCGGCCTTCTTGGCCGCCTTACCGCTCGTTTTCGGTGGCATCTGGTGGCCGGTCGCTGCTGTCGCGGTAGGTAGTCGTAGAAGGAAAACAACGCCGATTAAACAAAGGAAGCACTCGTACGGCACGGAGAGACGCCGGGACTGTAGCTCGCGTGCGCTCGCGACCAAGGATCGAGATAAACTGCGCGAAAAATGTCATGTCATCTTCATCACGTAATTGGGGTCCCTGGGATCCCAGCCCCTAACCCCCAACGCTGCGGTGACATCTGGTGGTTGTTGGATGGTCTGCTGTAAGGCAGACCGCCCCGCCCGCCTTACGGGGAATCAGGATCTTCGGGCGCTTTGGCGGGCGCCCCTGTCAACGTCATAGTTGTAGAGACCACGGACTGCTGGATTGCCGTGGTCTTGGACGCTGGCGTGTAGTTGCAGGGCGCACTGGGAGATATACTCCTGGATAGTTGGCACGTCGGCATCGCTATGAAGAATGGTATTTACATACCACGGAGCGCCAAAGATGGTCCTGAGGGCCCGGTTCTGGACCACCTGGAGTTTATTCACGTGGGTCTTGGCTGCATAACCCCAGACAGCACAAGCGTACAGCATCGTCGGCCTGATGACTGTCTTGTATAGTGTAGCTTGTTGTTTGTTGACAGTTTGCTGTTGGGGTCAGCAAGCTGCCCAAGGCTAGGTGAGCTGTCTTAGCCCGCGTAACCATATTGTCCACGTGAACTCTCCAGGTGAGCTTCTTATCTAGGGTCACTGATGTATCGTGCCTTTCTCTCCAGGGTATATCCTGTCCGAAGATCCTGATGTTCGTGATGTCACCCGCCATCGTAGTTTGTTTTGGTGGAGAACAGGATCGCCGCACTCTTCTCTGGATTGATCCTAATTCTCCACCTGTCGCACCAGTCTTCCATTGAATCTAGCTCCTCCTGGACACGCCGTATTGCCAGGAGGGCCTCAGCGAGCTTGACAACCGCTGTGTCGTCTGCGAACTGGGCCATCGTCGTGGAGGGCGTCGGGAATGTCCCGCACGCAAGTTGAAGAGTACGGGGACAGCACCGAGCCTTGGGGACTCCGGCTCGAGACGCCTCTTGATGACTTCACGCCGCCGAACTTGATCCGGAACCTTCGCCTGACAGGAAGGATCGGATCAGCTGGACCATCGGCAGCGGGATGTTGTCTGAAGCCATCTTGAAGACGAGGCCGTGATGCCACACCTTGTCGAACGCCTTGGCTACGTGAAGGAAGGCCGCAGCTGTTACTGCTTCTTGGTGAAGCCTTCCGTGATCTTCTACCACCCGAAGGAGTTGGTGGGTGGTGGAGTGGCCTTGGCGGAACCCGAACTGGTTGGGTGGAAGAAGTTCGAGTTCTTCGACCGCTGTCCTCAGGCGGTGGTGGATGATGCGTTCCACCAGTTTCCCAGGTTCGGCAGCAGGCTGATCGGCCGATAATCCTGGGGAACGTACCTGATTTCCGGGCTTCGATCATCACGTCTGCGATCTTCCATTGGCTCGGGAAGTGTCGCAGACTCAGGACAGCGTTGGTAATGGCAAGAACGTAGACGACTGCCATCTTCGGAGAGCCTTCAGCGCCGGTTGGGGATGCCATCTGGTCCGGGGCCTTCCGGAGGGGCAGCGCTGATGAGTTTTGAAGTTCCTCGGGGACGCGTGCTCCAGAGGATCGTTGACGTGTTGATCCCGGAGGCGTCCCACTGCGATCGACCGCGGCGAAATGGTCAAGATCGTCGTCCTGGTAGTCGATGTCGCACTGCCGCTCGAGGCAGTCGGCAAATGCCTCAGCCTTATCCTGAGCGGTGTGCCGACGCCGGTTTCCCGTGAATGGGCGGGACGGGGGTCTTCTGTTCTTCAATTTCTTGACCATTCTCCAGAGGGAGTAGTCGGTCGCATCGAGGGCTTCAAGCTTGCTCTCCCAGGCGGCATTGCGGTGCTCCGCGACGGCGGTCTTGACCTGGGCAGCTAGTCGCTTGTACCTCGGTCATCATCAGGGTGCGGACCGCTGCGCGCCGTCGCGCCCGATTCTTCTCTCGGATCCGCTCCTTCAACTCCGGAGGCAGAAGGTCTCTTCCATCTCCGGCGCGGACGGGGTTGGTAGCGAAGCGGATGGATTCCTGAATGGAGGCGGTAAGATGGTGCACCGCCTCCTCCAGGTCTTCGCTGGAGCGGATGATGGGGACTCGGCCGATGGTCTCCTTCGCGGGCCGTGAAGGCTGGCCACGACACGCAGGGACGGAACGAGACGTCATCCATCCCGTCTGGAATCCCAGTGAGCAGAATCGGGTTGTGGTCGCTGTCAAGCTCGCTGATGTTTTCGAGGGTGTGCATTCGGACGTCCTTGAAGATGGCGATGTCAAGGACGTCTGGGCGACCTGTGAGGCCGTAGTGGTGGGTTCGAGCGGCCCCTCCACTACCAGGTCGCGGGTAGGGCGTACCATGCAGCGTTCTGCCGTTGGTGTTGTGAACCGGCTGTTCCACGAGGGATGTTTGGCATTGAGGTCGCCTGCCAAGATGGTGGCGACTTCCTCCCCGAAGATGGCGTCCAGATCCTCGGGAAGAAGGGCCTTGTTGCATCGGGGAGTTGTAGGCAGCAATGAGCCTTACAACCCGTAATCCCTCGTCTGGAGGCATACGGCTGTGGCCTCCAGGTGCTCAGTTGCCGGGAGCGGGGCTGGGTGGTGCTCCAGGCAGGTCTTCACGAACACGGCAGTTCCCCCTTTGGCTGCTAGGAGTCGATCGGTGCGGTAGCACGTATAATTCGGAAGCCTGACCGCATCTCCGCCCTTGAGATGGGTCTCGTTGACTAAGATGGCATCCAAATTATAACGATGCGCGAACTCCAGCAGTTGGTCCTTCTTGTCCTTCAGGCCGTCCGCGTTCCAGAAGGCAAGTCGGACATGGGATGGTTGGATAGGCTCTATCCATGGACGGGCAGCAGCAGGCTCTGGAATTCTTGGGCGTGCCCCATTAGGCGCCCAAAGACCTCTCCCGCGTTGGTTGCTCCGCTCAAGGATTGGAGCAATCGCGGGATGAACTCCTCTGCAGAAGCTGAAAGATGTATGCCCAGCCCTGGTTGTCGTTCGCGGGCTGGGGTGCTGCTGCTGCCGGAGCCGGTGTTGGGGCAGCAGGGGCTGGCTGAGTTGGTCTGGCTTCAGGGGCGGCTGCTCCTGCGACCAGTTGGGCATAGGACTGCCCAGAAGCAGGGGTGCGCCTTGGAGGAGCTGGTGCTGGCGCTGGAGCCGGGGCTGGAGCTGGTGCCCGCCTTGGCGTCGGGGTGGGCGCGGCGGGGAAAGGATGGGCATCCCCGGTAGCTCCGTTTGCACACTTTGCCGGAGTGTCTCGGCTCTGTGTGCACACGCTGGTGTGATGGGGCCCGCGCATTTGACGCAGCACGGCGCCGCGAAGCAGTTGCGGGCGTGCCCGAACTTCTGGCAGCGATGGCACTGCCCAACGGTCCTCTTCTTGTGGGCTGCTGCCGCACCACAACCTGCATGACCTGGCAGGTTGTACACTTTTTCCCAGAGCGGTCCGCCTCAACGAAAACCAGCGGCATTGGGCGCTTGTCCGCTGGCGCCTCATGCGGCGGACAGATCGCACTGGGATCCCCTGCTGCCGGAGATCTTCAGCCACTAACTCATCCGGAAGGGTTTCCGGAACCCTCAGCACTGCCCTCAATGGCCGATCGGAGGGCAGCTGGAAAGTGGGGGATTCCACCCTTCCATGAGTCGGGTGATGCCCCGGTAGTCGTCGGCGGTGCATGGCTGAATATTGATTGAATCAGTCATGTTTCTTGCCTTCGAGAAATTGAGGCGCAGGGTTCGGAACCTCTAGAAGTTCCGGCCAGCGGCTCTTATCCCGAAGGACCACCGGGGAATGCGCTGCTGTTGTTGTTGCTGCTGCTGGTCGTCGTCGTCATTGCTGCCCTCTGCGATGGCAGCAAACCGGTTGCCGGTAGCCACTTTGGCTGCCGGTTCGTGCGGGCAGGGCGGCGGCGGCCTCTTCCTGCCCTGAACCACCGTGTAATCCTCCGAGTCGGAGGAGGAGGACACACCGGAGTGGTCCATGGCTCGTCCGCGTCACTTTCGGATTCATTTAAACGCGGCGGTCACTGCTTCCGCACTCGCGTTCGCGTTCTTTTCGAGCGCACCCTGTACACTCGCCGACTCAGCCTCGCCGCGGAGTGTGGCTGAGTCATTTCCATCCGGGCGCTCGGGGAACGAGATATGGATGGGTTCGCACGACGATAACGCGCGCTCACACGGCGATAAGGATGTCGATTCATCCTTATCGCATTTCTCGGCGTTATCAGCGCAGGCGGACGGTGATCTCACCGCACGTTTTACCTGCTGTGCTGGCTGGGCTGCAGGGGGCGCGGGCCGTTGATGGGGCTCCGCTGGCGAGCTGCGGCGCCCGGGGGCCCGGGCGGGCTGCTTCATTGGCGGGCTGCGACGCTCGGCGGCCCGGACGGGCGGCTCTGCTGGCGGGCTGCGTCGCCCGGGGGCCCGAACGGCCGTCTCTGTTGGCGGCAGCGCCGGCGGCCGAGCGGCTGTGGCCGGGATTAACTTCACCGTGGCACGCGGTTGTCGCGCCTCCTGCGTTGCAGATCACGGATTATAGTCAATTCCGCTGCCGTAACGTCTTTCGGCACGAAAACAAGTCTTTGGCGGACGCGCGCCTCCATGGCGGAGGCGTCCGCGGAACACTCACTCAAAGCACTGGCGCACTATTCTCGCGGGACGTTGACAGAACAACCACTCCCGCAATCACGCGCACTGCACAAAGCTGCACAATATTGTGCAACAACAATCACGGTGGAGCACCAAACACGCGCGTGCGACTTCACCGAACTGCTGCTGCCGACGCCGCTCGCGTGCGCTCGCGACCAAGGATCGAGATAAACTCGCGCTGCGCGAAAAACGCCTTTCTGCGCTGTTTTGACAGGGAAGCGTGCGCGCCGGAGGCCCCGCCCGAAGTGCGCTCCTCGTCGCCGATTGGTAAGCAGGAAATCGTTAAAAGAGCGCGCTCCGGCGCCGATCAGCACAGTACAGGCCATATCGTTGCCATTGTAAGCGTTGTTGTTGCTGCTGCTGCTGCTGGTGATTTAAATAACATATATATATATATAAGGAGCTAGTGCCAGTGCTTGTGCTTGTGTGCTTTTGTGCTTTTGTGCTTTTCGTTCGGTTACGGGATTTTCGAACAAGGAGAGAAATATGTCCGGAAGAGGCAAGGGCGGTAATGGGAAAGGCGAAGTCGAGGTCCAGCCGCGCAGGGCTGCAGTTCCCGGTCGGCAGGATACAGTGCTGAGGAACGAGGAGCTGAACAAGCTGCTCTCGGAGTGACGATAGCCCAGGGCGGCGTCCTGCCCAACATCCAGGCCGTGCTGCTGCCGAAAAGACGGAGAAGAAGGCTTAAAGACGGCGACGACCGACGGCGACGCAGAATCATCGAGAGGAAAGGAAAGAAAAGGCCCTTCTCAGGGCCACGAAAACGTTTGAGCTGGCTTTAAGGGCGCGCTCCTTTAAACGAGGCCTCGAAAAAATAAATAAATAATAATAAACGAGTAACAAAATAGCCCCGTTACCGGTGATAGTAGTAGCCGCTCAGGTTCCGGATTAAATTAATTTACGGGAAGAAAAAACCTATGACTAACGCAAAGAAATACGATGCAACGGCTGCGGCTGCGGCTACGACGACGTTGCGATAAGATACGATAAGGTAAGCGCAGTTAGCGCGCGATAGCTCTTTGGGATAACTGACAGAAAATAATTAATTAATTAATCTTACTAGGCTGCCGTAAAACGACACGATAATAAGATAAGTAAGGTTCGAAGAACGCGAACGAACGTCGAGACTTGTAATTGATGAGCAACGCGAGATAAGTCGAAAAAAAAAACAGCACAGCAACAACGGCTGCTTTCTGCGTTCTTAAATAAAGAAAGGTCGCCTATTGTTTTGTCTTATTTTAATGTCTCGATTCTCGCCGCTTCCCTTTACTTCGTTTGCGCGGAAACAACTCCCATAGCAATGACATAGTCAATATTACAAAATAATAATAATAAAATTACGTCGACGTTTAATAATGACAATAATAGCCTGTTAAAGTAAATGTGTATAAAGAAGGATGCCTTCGGAGAAAAATTACCTCTTTTCAATCTTTCAATAATTTGTGGTTCTGAAAAGAACCGTTTTTTTTTTCTTCTTCTTCTTCTTATTTGTTTGGAGTCGTCGTCGTCGCCTTTATTACCGTCTGCTACGCGTTTCTAACCTCCGAAACCGTAAAGCGTACCCTGCCGCTTCAGGCGTACACGACGTCCATGGCGGTGACGGTCTTGCGCTTCGCGTGCTCGGGTGGTGACGGCGTCGCGGATGACGTTCTCGAGGAACACCTTCAGCACGCCCCTCGTCTCCTCGTAGATCAGGCCGGAATGCGCTTGACGCCGCCGCGACGCGCCAAACGTCTGATCGCCGGCTTCGTTATGCCCTGGATGTTGTCGCGCAGCACACGGTGCCGCTTGGCGCCCCTTTGCCCAGTCCCTGCCTCCCCTCGTCCGGTCATCGCGCCGTCGCTTTGGGCTGCTCGTCGTAGCAAACTAAACGGGGAGCACTATAATGATGCACGGCACAACGAACGAGGTGATAGCGGATCGACGCCGATCAGAGTCGAGAGTAAAACTGAGCCCTCCACGACCGGGTGATATTTGTAAACTCGGCGCGACCGGGGCCTGCGAGCCCGCCAATCCGGTGCGATCGCCTTCGCGGCCCCTCCCCCGAGGTATCAAATACCGGTCTACGGGACGCGAAACCGTCGCAGTGGTCGAGTGTTGACCACGGAACAGTGTAGAGGCGTTCACTGAACCGTAGTCTGCAACTCAGAGCTTTTCGGCTTAGCAGCCACCGCAATTTTTAATGCAACGTGCCGCTTAGTGCTGAAACTTCCAAGTGCCAGGTCTGTGTAGCAGCCCCTCGCATTTTTCAATGCGTTGAGCCGCTAAATTTTCGAAGCGAAAGGCATTAGTGCTGTGACTAGTGAGTGCCGAGATCCCAGCGAGAATGGCGGGTGCCGCCGCCGCCACCGAGGCAGCGATCCGCCAACTCCAGAAGGACTTCAGCCATGATGACATCGGGGTCATCATCAAGAAGCTCCAGCGAGGACACAGCCGCCGACAGGGGATCGTCATCAGGATGATCCGAACCGGCAACGCTGCCCCCAGCCAGCCGTAGGAAGGCGCCTGCCCCGCAGCCTCAAACAAAGGTAGGGAAATGGCGCATGCCCCGCAACCGCCCCGCCGCCGCCACAAGCGGAGCGCGCACCGCTCAGGCACCCGCGCTAAGCCCCAGCCACCCGAGCGCCCGCTGCATTCCCCGGCCCGCAAATTTTGCCGGGACCGCCGGCCCTGCGATCGCCGAGAGCGCCCGAGGCCCGGCACTTTCGCTTTGCGGGCCGATGCACCGACCGCGCTCGCCGCTGCATCCACCGAGTTCGCTGCGCCTGCCGGGATCGCCGCGCCCTGATTTCGCCGGGCCCGCTGGCCCGAGCGCGCCTGCAACTTTCGCCTGCTGCGACTGACGCGCCGGCCGCGCTGCTGCGATCGATGCGCCGGCCGGCCCCGCTGCTTTCGCCGGGCCCGTTAGCCCAAGCGCGCCTACAACTTTCGCTTTGCTGCGATTAACGCGCCGGCCGCGCTCGCTGCGATCGATGCCCGGCCGGCCCCGATGCTTTGCCGGGCCCGCGGCTTCAGCCGCGCTCCCAAATTCGCCGGGGCCGTAGCGCAACCCAGGGCCTGCGAGCCCGCAGCGCGACCCAGGGCCTGCGGCCCAATAGATCTAAGCCGGCCCCCGAATGCAAACAGTTCAGTGGCGCCTAAAAGTGCCGCGAGTGCTTAGTGCCGCGAGTGCTTGAGTGCCCGAGTGCCGCGAGTGCTACGAGTTCCAGCGAGGACAGCAGTGAAGAATCCTCCTCCTCGGACGAGGACTTCACCATGGTCCAGGGAAGGAAGCGAGGCCGCCGCCACCCAGCCAAGGACGAACCGGCGGCAAAGGTGTACGTTCATAACACCTTTGCCCCAATCAATGAGGAAATGGACCAGGACGACATCCAAGAGGTCCAAAACGTCAAAGTGCCCCGATCGTACTGCGCGACCCCAACATTGGCGAGCCCTGAACGCTGAATTTAGGAATCAACACCTAAATTTCAGCAAAGCGAAAACCAGGGCAAATCTATTATCATATACCCCTGCACGGAAGCAGACCACAGGGTATAAAAAACTCTTCGGCGCCAGGAAGGTACAATATCACCGTACCTTCTGACCACCGATAAGCCACTGCGTGTAGTTCTCCGAGGCGTCCCCGAATCCTTCACGGAGGAGGAGATCAAGGAGGAAATCGAGAGCCAAGGAATTCCTGTGACATCTGTGCGAAGGATGCGCAGGATGAAGGACAAAACCCCGATGCCGCTAGCCTTCGTGGAGGTCCCCAGGGACGCGAAGGCTATCTATAACCTCCAGCACCTAGACAACGTGCTGGTAACTGTAGAGCAGCCAAAAAAGAAGAAGACCGTTGGGCAGTGTCACCGCTGCCAGAAATTCGGTCACGCCCAACGGTGCTGCCACGCCGCCCCTCGCTGCGTAAAGTGCGCCGGCGACCACCACTCTGGCGACTGCGCTAAGGAGCGCAGCATTCCCGCGGTGTGCGCTAATTGCTCTGGCGCTCACCCGGCCAGCTACAGAGGCTGCCCCCGCTTCCCCAAACTTCCGCTGGGAAGAAAAGCTGCCGCCCCCTTCCCGGCCCGCCCGCCAGGCCCCCGCAGACCGGATTACGCCGCCGCCACCACTTCTGGGCGCTCCTACGCCCAAATGGCTGGAAGCAGCCACCAACAACCTCCAGCCAGCCAGCCTCCAACCGCCCAGCCGCCAACCAGCCCGCCACCAACCGTCCAGCCAACGACCAGCCAGCCCCAAGGTGAACAACTCCCAGAGGAGAACCCACTCCAAGGGTTGGGAGCGCTCTTCGCCTTACTCCAGAAGCTGGATGTGGAAAAGCTAGCAAAGCTTATCCCGAAGCTGTTAAACTCCCTGAAAGGAGCCCAGCTTCGGAGAAATCATGGGAGGTCTGATGCTCCATGGAGAGGAGCTCATGTCAGTGTTCAAGCCTCTATGGATAGAAGACCTATCAGACCTATCCACATCCGACTTGCCTTCTGGAACGCAGATGGCCTGAAGGACAAGAAGGACCAACTTTGGAGTTTGCCCACAGGTATAATTTGGACGCCATCCTAGTTCAAGAAACCCATCTCAAGGGCGGAGATGAGGTTAGGCTCCCAAATTATACCTGCCACCGCACCGACCGTCAGCTGGCCCGCAAAGGAGGAACAGCAGTCTTCGTCAAGTCCTGCCTGGAGCATTACAGAGCACCGCTCCCGGACACCGAGCACCTGGAGGCCACTGCCATCTGCCTCCACACGAATCACGGAGTTATACGCCTCTCCCGCGTATAACTCCCCATGCCGAACGCCGCCTCCTGGAGGAGGATCTGGAAGCCATCTTCGGCGACAACACCGCGACAGTCTTGGCAGGAGACCTGAATGCCAAGCATCCTCGTGGAACAGCCGTGTGACGAATGCAAACGGCAAAGCTGCATGGTTTCACGCAACCCCGAGACCTAGTGGTGATGGGTCCTCCAGAGCCCACTCACTACTGGCACCGGGGCCCAGACGTCCTTGACATCGCCATTCTCAAGGACGTCCCCATGGGCAGACGATAGACTGCGTTAGCGAGCTGGACAGCGACCACAACCCGGTGCTGCTCACCCTGGGTCCCGATGGAACAGAAGACATCCCCTTCGTTCCAGCGTCTCCTGGCCTGCCTTCACCGTCCACCTGAGGCAGACCATGGGAAACGTCCCAGAGATTTCCGTCGAAGACCTGGAGGAGGCGGTAAACCATCTCACCGCCTCTATCCAGACATCCATCCGCTTGCCTCAAATCCCGTTCACACGGGAGATGGACGGGATTTGCTACCACCAGAGCTTAAGGAGCGAATCCGTGAGAAGCACCGGGCAAGGCGGGCGCTCAACGCCCCTGGACCCAGCCGACGCGCAGGAATACCGACGCATCACAGCGGAGGTAAAATCTGCAATCTACGAGCACCGCCAAGCCACTTGGGAGCAGAAGCTGGAGGCCCTCGACGTGGCAAACAACAGCCTCTGGAAGATGGTCAAGGCCCTTAGAAACCGCCCCACCCCGATTCCCCCCATCCACGGGGAAAGAGGCGTCGTCTATGCTGTTCCAGACAAAGCTGAAGCCTTCGCTGACGCTCTGGAACAGCAATGTGACATCAACTACGACGACGCGGACCTCGACCATCTAGAGCACGTCGACAACTTTGTAGACCGTCTTCGAAGGCAGGAGCCTCAAGCACACATCGATTCGGCGGACTACAAAGAAATCCTCCAGCTGATTCGAGCCCTCCATCCCCGCAAGGCACCCGGCCCGGATGGAATCTCGAATCGAGCGCTGAAGGCGCTCCCAAAGAAGGCTGTCGTCTGCGTGCTGACAATTGCCAACGCCGTCCTCAGATTCCGACACTTTCCCAGCCCCTGGAAGGTGGCGGATGTCATCATGCTGCAGAAACCCGGCAAATCAGGGACTTTTCCACAAGATTACCGGCCGATAAGCCTTCTATCGACCCTAGGTAAACTTGTGGAGCAAATCATCCACAGCAGACTGAGGACAGCAGTCGAAGGTCTCCAACTGATTCCGGAGAGTCAGTTTGGCTTCGATCCGGCCACTCAACCACCCTCCAACTCCTTAGGGTGGTGGAGCATCACCGAGGGCTACACCAAGAAGGAGGCCACGGGTGTAGTCTTCCTAGATGTCGCAAAGGCCTTCGACAGAGTCTGGCACAACGGGTTGGTGTATAAGATGGCGTCAACCGACATCCCGATCCGATGATCCAGCTTGTTCGGTCCTTCCTCTCCGGCAGGAAGTTCAGAATCAAGCTGGGGGAGATCATCGGAGAGACGCCTACGAGCCGGCGTCCTCAAGGATCCGTGCTGTCCCCGACGCTCTACAACCTCACGTCAGGGACATGCCAACGACGCCCTCCACCACACGCCCAGTACGCAGACGACACGGCGGTGCTGTCCAGCTCCATCGGGCCAGCTTTCGTTCCCAGAAGGCTTCAAAGGAGCTCGACCTCCTGAAGATTGGTGCGACAAGTGGAGAATAGGAATCAACGCAGAGAAGAGCGCAGCCGTCCTATTCTCCACCAAGACACTTCACTGGCGAGACGACCTGGCAACACTCAGGATCTTTGGAAGGAGATCCCTGGAAGGAAGAAACATCCACCTCGGGGTGATTCTGGACAGGAAACTGACCTGGAGATCACACATAGAAAGGACGGTCACCAAAACAAAAGCAGCGCGAGCGGCATTAGGCTCCCTCCTCCACCACAGGAGCCACCTATCTACAGAAAACAAGCTGCTTTTGTACAAGACCGTCCTACGACCCATGATGACATATGCGGCACCAGTTTGGGGCTGGGCCGCAAAAACGCACATGAACAAGCTCCAGGTCATCCAGAATCGGGCTTTAAGGTCAGCCTTTAGCGCCCCGTGGTTCGTGAGGAACCACGATTTACATAGAGACGCGAACATTCCCACGATCCAGGAGTACATCTCCCAGAACGCTCAAAATTTAAAATCAACCACCGATGATCACGCGAATTCAACCATCCGCGGGATTTTTAATTATGAAATCGACAGAGGCGCCCGTCGAAAGCGTCCAAAGATCCTGATTCCTCCGTGAAACGTCACGGAGGCGGCCTTTACGGCCATCCACCACCCACGCCAGGTCGTATGAAGAGGACAGTGGTTAAGGGTTTATCTCAGGGACCACTAATTACGCCAGTGAAGTCAACGTCAACGTTCCGCGCGCTGCCGCTGCTAATCTGACTTTACGTTTGTAGTTTCGGCGGTGGCGTTACCCCCACCGAGAATGCTAGTACCGCCAGGAAAATCGTTTTCAGCGAGCGCGGCTGCGGATCGGCCGGCCAGCAAGCGAAGTTCGTGTTCGTGGTGGCGCATCTTCGACGTCGCCAGCGTCCGCCCGAAGGTGGTATCGACGCCGCGTCTTCGGGAGAAGCAGGGACAGGATGTCGGCCGTCGCGCCCGCCCGCCTCACCCGTTCTAAAATCGATAGCGCGATCGAACGATAGCTTATCCCGGCGAAGAACGCGGGCCCGGGAGCCACACGCCGCGCTTAAAGGCCCCGCGACGCCGACGGCGGCGCTGCCTTGCGTTCGCGAACGTCTCGGCCTGAGGGGCGCCGTCTCGCGGCTCGCGTACGCAAAAAAGACGCCAGCTTTCGCCCGAAGAAAGCCGGCCGACGAGCCTCGGAATCTCGGTAGGCGTTTGGTACGCGTGACGACGAGGGCCGCCGGTGAACGAGCCGGCGGCGTGCGTGCGAGCGAGGGAGCGCGCGGCGACTACACCTTCAGCGAAATAAAGAAACAATTGCGGCGGTGACTTTTGGCGTGCAGCTTTGTTCGAGGTTAAATGTAACTTTGTCAACGTCGAAGAAAAACAAAACACAAAGCCAAGAGAAAGCTGCTGCTGCTGCTGCTGCTGCTGCTACGTGTTTAGTGTTTCTTAGAATAATCGCAGAACGTGTTTGTTACCGCGAATCTCGTTCGACGCGAATGCAGCAAGATAACGTGCTTTTTTTTCTTCGATTTGTTATCAATTAATGTCGACCGGTCTCGTCTGCGTGAAGCCGAAAATAAAAAGCGCGTGTGCTTGTTTGATTGATCGGTCGATTAATAGATAGATCAATAGCTTTGTTGTCTGTTTATTTGCACCCGTGCATTTTGACATACGTGTATATGTACATAAACAATTATACGGAGAGCTAATGTAAAAAGAACTGAAGAATGAATAAATCGCGAATGAAATAAATTACAGGATCCTATTTTAGGAATACTCTATCAGTTGTTGGCCTTTTCGGTGCTCGGGGACAGGTGGCGGATAAGAAATCCCTCGATAAAAGAACAATGAAATAAAAATAGCAGTGTCGACATCTATTTACGAGAGTCTGTACTTCATATGCACCTACGAAGGTTTGTCTCATTGTTAAATAATTAATTAAAGTATATGTTTATATATATATATATATATATATATATAAATGGACGGGTAAGAAAGAAAAAACAACGACAATACATCATACATTGGCAATGTGTTAAACAAAAGTAACTCTCGATGCGCACTGATAATATAATAATAATAATCACGACGACGGGAGGTACCGTACGGATGCAATTTGTAACGTCGCAAAATAGAATGTAAATCGAAAAACCGTTCACGGATATATTTATTATCTATTGCCCACTTCTTTTCGGAAGATGTTGCAAAGGTGGCGGCTGCGGCGGCAACGGCTTTCTCGGGCGGTGGTTTGGCCGCGTTCTATCGGTTGGTGGCGTTTTCGCCGCTCGAATACAGGTGGCGTACGAAATAAACCCGCATTGAAAGCATGATGATATCAAAAAACGGGGGTTCCACTTATTTACGAGAGCTTTTGTTTTTTATACGCGTTCGCCTGCAAGGGTTGGTCTCCGTGTTAATTAATTGATTGATTGATTAATTAATTAAGCAAAATATATCATTACGTACCTGTAACAATAATAATACTAATGATAGAAGTAGTTGTAGTAGTGATGAAATAAAACAATTAAATAAATAAAATATAGCTACAATTATATATGAATGTATGTATTTACTTACATAAGGAAGGAAAGAAATAGAGTTAATTATTTAGTTAGAGAGAGAGAAGAGAGAGAGAAGAATAAAATGCTTTTTTATCTTATATAAAAAAAAAAAAAAAAGAAACGCACACATTTCGATAAACGTAATGTCGCTGTTTTTATTTATCACTTATTATACCTTAATTCGGTGTGTTGTTTCCATTAACTGCGGGGATTTAAAAAAATAATAATAATAAAATAACGTATCTCGTTTCAAGTTTTGCACCCGTAAAAGATCCACCACCATTTTCCTGTCGAACGCAGGTAGCATTTGCGAAAGGAGGACTTCGTTCCCAATTGCAAAACGAACGTCGTGGTTCTGAAAAGAACCGTTTTTTTTTTCTTCTTCTTCCTGTCGATGTAGCAGAGGAGGAGAGCTAGCTCGACGATCCCGCCGCCGCTCGATGTCGAACGTAGGCAGCAAGCAAGCGAGCGAGCAAGAAGCAACTTACTTCGAACTGGTGTATTTGGTCACCGCCTTCGTGCCCTCGCTGACGGCGTGCTTGGCCAGCTCGCCGGGGAGCAGCAGCCTGACGGCGGTCTGTATCTCGCGGCTGGTGATCGTCGAACGCTTGTTGTAATGCGCCAGCCTGGACGCCTCGGCCGCGATGCGCTCGAATATGTCGTTCACGAAGCTGTTCATGATGCTCATCGCCTTGCTCGAGATGCCGGTGTCCGGGTGGACCTGCTTCAGCACCTTGTAGATGTAGATCGCGTAGCTTTCCTTCCTCCTGCGCTTCTTCTTCTTGTCGCTCTTGGAGATGTTCTTCTGCGCCTTGCCGGCCTTCTTGGCCGCCTTACCGCTCGTTTCGGTGGCATCTGCTGGCCGGTCGCTACTGTCGCGGTAGTCGTAGAAGGAAAACAACGCCGATTAAACAAAGGAAGCACTCGTACGGCACGGAGAGACGCCGGGACTGTAGCTCGCGTGCGCTCGCGACCAAGGATCGAGATAAACTGCGCGAAAAACGTTGACGTTGACTTCACTGGCGTAATTAGTGGTCCCTGAGATAAACCCTTAACCACTGTCCTCTTCATACGACCTGGCGTGGGTGGTGGATGGCCGTAAAGGCCGCCTCCGTGACGTTTCACGGAGGAATCAGGATCTTTGGACGCTTTCGACGGGCGCCTCTGTCGATTTCATAATTAAAAATCCCGCGGATGGTAGAATTCGCGTGATCATCGGTGGTTGATTTTAAATTTTGAGCGTTCTGGGAGATGTACTCCTGGATCGTGGGAATGTTCGCGTCTCTATGTAAATCGTGGTTCCTCACGAACCACGGGGCGCTAAAGGCTGACCTTAAAGCCCGATTCTGGATGACCTGGAGCTTGTTCATGTGAGTTTTTGCGGCCCAGCCCCAAACTGGTGCCGCATATGTCATCATAGGTCTTAGGACGGTCTTGTACAAAAGCAGCTTGTTCTCTGTGGATAGGTGGCTCCTGGGGTGGAGGAGGAAGCCTAATGCCGCTCGCGCTGCTTTTGTTTTGGTGACCGTCCTTTCTATATGTGATCTCCAGGTCAGTTTCCTGTCCAGAATCACCCCGAGGTAGGATGTTTCTTCCTTCCAGGGGATCTCCCTTCCAAAGATCCTGAGTCTTGCCATGTCGTCTCGCCAGTGAAGTGTCTTGGTGGAGAATAGGACGGCTGCGCTCTTCTCTGCGTTGATTCCTATTCTCCACTTGTCGCACCAATCTTCTAATAGGTCGAGCTCCTCTTGAAGCCTTCTGGGAACGAAAGCTGGCCCGATGGAGCTGGACAGCACCGCCGTGTCGTCTGCGTACTGGGCTAGTGTGGTGGAGGGCGTCGTTGGCATGTCCCTGACGTAGAGGTTGTAGAGCGTCGGGGACAGCACGGATCCTTGAGGGACGCCGGCTCGTAGGCGTCTCTCCGATGATCTCTGGCCTCCCAGCTTGATTCTGAACTTCCTGCCGGAGAGGAAGGACCGAACAAGCTGGATCATCGGGATCGGGATGTCGGTTGACGCCATCTTATACACCAACCCGTTGTGCCAGACTCTGTCGAAGGCCTTTGCGACATCTAGGAAGACTACACCCGTGGCCTCCTTCTTGGTGTAGCCCTCGGTGATGCGCTCCACCACCCTAAGGAGTTGGAGGGTGGTTGAGTGGCCGGATCGGAAGCCAAACTGACTCTCCGGAATCAGTTGGAGACTTTCGACTGCTGTCCTCAGTCTGCTGTGGATGATTTGCTCCACAAGTTTACCTAGGGTCGATAGAAGGCTTATCGGCCGGTAATCTTGTGGAAAAGTCCCTGATTTGCCGGGTTTCTGCAGCATGATGACATCCGCCACCTTCCAGGGCTGGGAAAGTGTCGGAATCTGAGGACGGCGTTGGCAATTGTCAGCACGCAGACGACAGCCTTCTTTGGGAGCGCCTTCAGCGCTCGATTCGAGATTCCATCCGGGCCGGGTGCCTTGCGGGATGGAGGGCTCGAATCAGCTGGAGGATCTTTGTAGTCCGCCGATTCGATGTGTGCTTGAGGCTCCTGCCTTCGAAGACGGTCTACAAAGTTGTCGACGTGCTCTAGATGGTCGAGGTCCGCGTCGTCGTAGTTGATGTCACATTGCTGTTCCAGAGCGTCAGCGAAGGCTTCAGCTTTGTCTGGAACAGCATAGACGACGCCTCTTTCCCCGTGGATGGGGGAATCGGGGTCGGTTTCTGGGCCTTGACCATCTTCCAGAGGCTGTTGTTTGCCACGTCGAGGGCCTCCAGCTTCTGCTCCCAAGTGGCTTGGCGGTGCTCGTAGATTGCAGATTTTACCTCCGCTGTGATGCGTCGGTATTCCTGCGCGTCGGCTGGGTCCAGGGAGCGTTGAGCGCGCCGCCTTGCCCGGTGCTTCTCACGGATTCGCTCCTTAAGCTCTGGTGGTAGCAAATCCCGTCCATCTCCCGTGTGAACGGGATTTGAGGCGAAGCGGATGGATGTCTGGATAGAGGAGGTGAGATGGTTTACCGCCTCCAGGTCTTCGACGGAGCGAATCTCTGGGACGTTTCCCATGGTCTGCCTCAGGTGGACGGTGAAGGCAGGCCAGGAGACGCTGGAACGAAGGGGGATGTCTTCTGTTCCATCGGGAAGACCCAGGGTGAGCAGCACCGGGTTGTGGTCGCTGTCCAGCTCGCTAACGCAGTCTATCGTCTGCTGCATGGGGACGTCCTTGAGAATGGCGATGTCAAGGACGTCTGGGCGCCCCGCGTGCCAGTAGTGAGTGGGCTCTGGAGGACCCATCACCACTAGGTCTCGGGGTTGCGTGAAACCATGCAGCGTCCTGCCGTTTGCATTCGTCACACGGCTGTTCCACGAGGGATGCTTGGCGTTCAGGTCTCCTGCCAAGACTGTCGCGGTGTTGTCGCCGAAGATGGCTTCCAGATCCTCCCCCAGGAGGCGGCGTTGGCATGGGGAGTTATACGCGGAGATGAGGCGTATAACTCCGTGATCCCTCGTGTGGAGGCAGATGGCAGTGGCCTCCAGGTGCTCGATGTCCGGGAGCGGTGCTCTGTAATGCTCCAGGCAGGACTTGATGAAGACTGCTGTTCCTCCTTTGCGGGCCAGCTGACGGTCGGTGCGGTGGCAGGTATAATTTGGGAGCCTAACCTCATCTCCGCCCTTGAGATGGGTTTCTTGAACTAGGATGGCGTCCAAATTATACCTGTGGGCAAACTCCAGAAGCTGGTCCTTCTTGTCCTTCAGGCCATCTGCGTTCCAGAAGGCAAGTCGGATGTGGATAGGTCTGATAGGTCTTCTATCCATAGAGGGGCTTGAACACTGACATGAGCTCCTCTCCATGGAGCATCAGACCTCCCATGATTTCTCCGAAGCTGGAGGCTCCTTTCAGGGAGTTTAGCAGCTTCGGGATAAGCTTCGCGAGCTTTTCCACATCCAGCTTCTGGAGTAAGGCGAAGAGGGCTCCTAATCCTTGGAGTGGGTTCTCCTCGGGGAGTTGTTCGCCTTGGGGCTGGTTTATCGGTGTCTGAACGGTTGGTGGCGGGCTGGTTGGCGGCTGGGCGGTTGAAGGCTGGCTGGCTGGAGGTTGTTGATGGCTGCTTCCAGCCATTTGGGCGTAGGAGCGCCCAGAAGTGGTGGCGGCGGCATAATCCGGTCTGCGGTGGCCTGGCGGGCGGGCCGGGAAGGGGGCGGCAGCTTTTCTTCCCAGCGGAAGTTTGGGGAAGCGGGAACAGCCTCTGTAGCTGGCCGGGTGAGCGCCAGAGCAATTAGCGCACACCGCGGGAATGCTGCGCTCCTTAGTGCAGTCGCCAGAGTGGTGATCGCCGGCGCACTTTACGCAGCGAGGGGCGGCGTGGCAGCACCGTTGGGCGTGACCGAATTTCTGACAGCGGTGACACTGCCCAACGGTCTTCTTCTTCTTCGGCTGCTCTACAGTTACCAGCACGTTGTCTAGGTGCTGGAGGTTGTAGATAGCCTTCGCGTCCCTGGGGACCTCCACGAAGGCTAGCGGCATCGGGGTCTTGTCTTTCATCCTGCGCATCCTACGCACGGATGTCACAGGAATTCCCTGACTCTCAATTTCCTCCTTGATCTCCTCCTCCGTGAAGGATTCGGGGACGCCTCGGAGAACGACACGCAGTGGTTTATCGGTGGTCAGGAGGTACGTGTGATATTGTACCTTCCTGGCGCCGAAGAGTTTTGTTATACCCCTGTGGTCTGCTTCCGTGCAGGGGTATATGATAATAGATTTGCCCTGGTTTTTCGCTTTGCTGAAATTTAGGTGTAGATTCCTAAATTCAGCGTTAAGGGCTCGCCAGTGTTGGGGGTCGCGCAGTACGACGGGGGGCACTTTCACGTTCTGGACCTCTTGGATGTCTTCCTGGTCCATTTCCTCGTTGATTGGGGCAAAGGTGTTATGAACATACACCTTTGCCGCCGGTTCGTCCTTGGCTGGGTGGCGGCGGCCTCGCTTCCTTCCCTGGACCATGGTGAAGTCCTCGTCCGAGGAGGAGGATTCTTCACTGCTGTCCTCGCTGGAACTCGTAGCACTCGCGGCACTCGCGGCACTCGAAGCACTCGCGGCACTCGAAGCACTCGCGGCACTTTTAGGCGCCACTGAACTGTTTGCATTCGGGGCGCACGGCTTAGATCTATTGGGCTCGCAGGCCCTGGGTCGCGCTGCGGGCTCGCAGGCCCTGGGTTGCGCTACGGCCCGGCGAATTTGGCGAGCGCGGCTGAAGCCGCGGGCCCGGCGAAAGCATCGGGGCCGGCCGGCGCATCGATCGCAGCGAGCGCGGCCGGCGCGTTAGTCGCAGCGGCGAAAGTTGTAGGCGCGCTTGGGCCAACGGGCCCGGCGAAAGCAGCGGGCCGGCTGGCGCATCGATCGCAGCGAGCGCGGCCGGCGCGTCAGTCGCAGCGAGAGCGAAAGTTGCAGGCGCGCTCGGGCCAGCGGGCCCGGCGAAATCAGCGGGCGCGGCGATCCCGGCAGGCGCAGCGAACTCGGGGATGCAGCGGCGAGCGCGGTCGGTGCATCGGCCGCAGCGAAAGCGAAAGTGCCGGCGTCGGGCTAGCGCCTCGGCGATCGCAGCCGGCGCGGCGGTCCCGGCAAAATTTGCGGGCCCGGGGAATGCAGCGGGCTGCGCGAAAAACGCCTTTCTGCGCTGTTTTGACAGGGAAGCGTGCGCGCCGGAGGCCCCGCCCGAAGTGCGCTCCTCGTCGCCGATTGGTAAGCGCGAAATCGTTAAAAGAGCGCGCTCCGGCCCCGATCAGCACAGTACAGGCCATATCGTTGCCATTGTAAGCGTTGTTGTTGCTGCTGCTGCTGCTGCTGGTGATTTAAATAACATATATATATAGAGCTAGTGCTGTGCTTGTGCTTTGTGCTTTTGTGCTTTTCGTTCGGTTACGGGATTTTCGAACAAGGAGAGAAATATGTCCGGAAGAGGCAAGGGCGGTAAGGTGAAGGGAAAGGCGAAGTCGAGGTCCAGCCGCGCAGGGCTGCAGTTCCCGGTCGGCAGGATACACAGGCTGCTGAGGAAGGGTAACTACGCGGAACGCGTCGGAGCCGGCGCCCCCGTCTACCTAGCCGCCGTGATGGAATACCTGGCCGCCGAGGTGCTCGAGCTGGCGGGCAACGCCGCCCGAGACAACAAGAAGACCCGCATCATCCCCCGTCACCTGCAGCTGGCGATCAGGAACGACGAGGAGCTGAACAAGCTGCTCTCGGGAGTGACGATAGCCCAGGGCGGCGTCCTGCCCAACATCCAGGCCGTGCTGCTGCCGAAAAAGACGGAGAAGAAGGCTTAAAGACGGCGACGACGGCGACGGCGACGGCAGAATCATCGAGAGGAAAGCGAAAGCAAAAGGCCCTTCTCAGGGCCACGAAAACGTTTGAGCTGGCTTTAAGGGCGCGCGCTCCTTTAAACGAGGCCTAGAAAAAATAAATAATAATAATAAACGAGTGGTAAACAAAAATAGCTCCGTTTACCGGTGATAGTAGTAGCCGCTCAGGTTCCGGATTAAATTAGTTTACGGGGAAGAACAAAAAGAAAAAAAAAAGGCTGCGGCTGCGGCTACGGCTACGGCGACGTTGCGATAAGATACGATAAGGTAAGCGCAGTTAGCCGCAAGCGATAGCTCTTTGGGATAACTGACAGAATAATTAATTAATCTTACTAGGCTGCCGTAGGGAAACGACACGATAAGATAAGATAAGGTTCGAAGAACGCGCAACGAACGTCGAGACTTGCTAATTGATGAGCAACGCGCCTGGCGAAACGCGAGATAACGGTCGAAAAAGAAAAAAAAAACAGCACGGCAACAACGGCTGCTTCTCTGCGTTCTTAAATAAAAAGAAAAAAGCCGTCGCCTATTGTTTTATTTTATTTTAATGTCTCGATTCTCGCCGCTTCCCTTTACTTTCGTTTGCGCGGAAACAACTCCCATAGCAATGACATCATCGTCAATATTACTAAATAATAATAATAATAATAATAATAATAATAAAATTACGTCGACGTTTAATAATGACAATAATAACCTGCTAAAGTAAATGTGTATCAAGAAGAATGCCTTCTGAGAAAAATTACCCTCTTTTCAATTTTTCAAAAATAATTTGTGGTTCTGAAAAGAACCGTTTTTTTCTCTTCTTCTTATTTGTTGTGGGAGTAGTCGTCGTCGTCGTCGTCGTCGTCGTCGTGCTTTCTTTTCCCGTCTGCTACGCGTTTCTAACCTCCGAAACCGTAAAGCGTACGACCCTGCCGCTTCAGCGCGTACACGACGTCCATGGCGGTGACGGTCTTGCGCTTCGCGTGCTCGGTGTAGGTGACGGCGTCGCGGATGACGTTCTCGAGAACACCTTCAGCACGCCCTCGTCTCCTCGTAGATCAGGCCGAAATGCGCTTGACGCCGCCGCGACGCGCCAAACGTCTGATCGCCGGCTTCGTGATGCCCTGGATGTTGTCGCGCAGCACTTTACGGTGCCGCTTGGCGCCCCCTTTGCCCAGTCCTTGCCTCCCTTTCCTCGTCCGGTCATCGCGCTTGTCGCTTTGGGCTGCTCGTCAGCAAACTAAACGGGAGCACTATAATGATGCACGGCACAACGAACGAGGTGATAGCGGATCGACGCCGATCAGAGTCGAGAGTAAACTGAGCTCCCTCCACGACCGGGTGATATTTGTAAACTCGGCGCGACCGGGGCCTGCGAGCCCGCCAATCCGGTGCGATCGCCTCGCGGCCCCTCCCCGAGGTATCAAATACCGGTCTACGGGACGCGAAACCGTCATTTTCTCCTAGAGGCGTAGCAGCGAAGCAGTAGCAGCAGCAGCAGCAGCAGCAGCAGCCATGGCTCGTACCAAGCAAACCGCAAGAAATCTACCGAGGCAAGGCGCCTCGCAAGCAGCTCGCCACCAAGGCCGCCCGCAAGAGCGCCCCGGCCACCGGAGGCGTCAGAAGCCCCATCGCTACAGGCCCGGCACCGTCGCCCTCCGCGAGATTCGGCGCTACCAGAAGAGCACCGAGCTCTGATCCGCAAGTTGCCCTTCCAGCGACTCGTCAGGAGATCGCGCAAGACTTCAAGACGGACCTACGATTCCAAAGCTCGGCCGTGATGGCGCTCCAGGAGGCCAGCGAGGCTTATCTGGTCGGCTCTTCGAGGACACGAACCTCTGCGCGATCCACGCAAAGCGCGTAACGATCATGCCGAAGGACATTCAGCTGGCGAGGCGAATCCGCGGCGAGAGGGCCTAAACGCACGGACAGACGAACGAACGAACGAAAGAGGAAATAATAAACAAAAACGGTTCTTTTCAGAACCACAAAACTATTCGAAACGAAAATTTCTCTTTTTTACAAGCGAACACTTGCAATAAAAATAATAATCTCGCCGGGCCCGCGTCCTTAAATAATAGTAATAATAAAAATAATGCAAAAGCTTTGTTTTCTATACACCTACCTGACTGTTTGGCTCCATGTTAATAAATTAATTAATTAATCGATGATGATCATATATATATATATATATATATATATATATAAATTACGTGAATACACAAAGTGCGTCAAAGATGGACCACCACCTGGGAGTGCAAGAAACCCGAGTGAACCCGCGTGTGCTAATTGCCAGGGCCCCATCCTGCCAGCTTCAGGGATGCCCAAAATTCCCAAGCCAGTTCCCGCTCAACACCCGCCAGCCAAGGACGCAGCTACGCCGAGGCAGCCAGAGGTGAAGCCCCACAAGTCCCCGGACCCAACCTGCAGCAGGACAAAATCCAAGCAGCCGCAGAGCAGCAGCCCGAACACCGAGGCTGGGCCACCAGCGACACTACTAGAAAAGAGCCCTCAGCGTTTCTGGAGGCCGTCAACAACATCATGACGGCCACAGAAAAAGCTACCAACTTCGTCGAAGTGGTGACTGCGCCAGATGTCCTCGCTCCGACATCACCACCATCCTGGGCATGTTTGGCAAGTGCTAAACGACGGTGCACCAAGCTTCCGCCATCCAGGAAGCGCCTATAAGGCAACCTAATACCAACGCCAGGCCTTCCTAGAGCAAAACGGTTAAGGGCTTGGACCCAGGTACCGTGCTAGCCAGACAACATGATGATGACGTGAATACATACATTGTTCCGTAAATAGGTAGGGAATAAAAACCAATACATTATACACTCGAAACGTTTTAAACAGCAGCCTCTGCAGTTAGGAGCGATTGCATTCCGAGATTCGCAAATAAAGTTTGTGGCCCTGAAAAGGGCCATTTTGGTGGCGACGCTCGCCGCCGCCGACGCCGAATGGCTGACGCGCGCACTGTCAACGGAATAATCACGACGTGTACGGTACGGATGGAATTCCTAGCGTCACAAGCTAAAATGTGAAGAGAAAAATGTGCACGGGGATCCGTTACTCACTTCTTTTTGGAGGCTGCGGTAGCCCCTGCTTTCTTCGGAGACGCTTTTGCGGCAGCCGCCTTTGCTTTCTTCGGCTTCGGAGCCTTGGGCTTCTTGGTCGGCACCTTGGTGGTCTTTTTTGCCTTTGACGGCGATTTGGTAGCTTTGGCGGCCGCGCCTTTCCTCTCGGCCGCCGTCGACGGCCTGCCTCCTGCCGACGACGCGGCGGACGCCGCCGGGGCGGCCTGCTTCTTACCTCTCGCCGCGGGCGTCGCCGCTTGTTTCTTTTCGGCGACCGCCTTCTTAGCCTTCGCCGCTGCCGCCGCCGCCTTCTTCGGGGACGACGCGGCCTTCGCCTTCGCCGCTCGCTTACCGGCGCCCGCCGCCTTTGCCTTGGTCGCCTTGGTGCGCGGCGCCGCCGCCGCCGCCTGCGTCGTCTTTTCCGTCTGCTTTCCCGAGCCTCCGCTCGCGCCGCCGGCTAGCTTGAACGATCCGGACGCCCCCTTGCCCTTTGTCTGCACCAGAGAGCCGGAAGCGACGGCCGCCTTCAGATACTTTTTTATAAACGGAGAGAGCTTCTCGGCGTCCGCCTTGTAATTTGCGGCGACGAACTTCTTGATCGCCTGCAACGACGCTCCTTCAGGCTCTTGATCGCGTGGTGGACGTCATCCTCGTAGGGTTACCTGGTGGATGCCATCCCCGTAGGGTCACCTGGTGGACGCCATCCCCGTAGGGTCACCTGGTGGACGCCATCCCCGGAGGGTCACCTGGTGGACGCCATCCCCGTAGGGTCACCTGGTGGACGCCATCCCCGCAGGATAACCTGGTGGACGCCATCCCCGTACGGTAACCCGGGTCCAGGTGGGCACCACCTTCCGTGGAGTCGCCTCAGCAACACTCCCCAGTGTTTCTCCCCCCCCCCAAGACTTTAAAGACTATAGACTCTAATCTAGAGGTCGTATTAGTTATTTAGTTAAGACAATATATTCCTTCCTCCCCAAACTGTGTGTTTCTTGCCGCGTGAGCCGGGCACAAGTGTCGCCCCTCGCCTTGCGAGTTCCACGTGCGTAATTGAACTTCGCACGCGTGTCGCGAGGGCGACCTTGTAACATTCAGCGAGCGCGGCTGCGGATCGGCCGGCCAGCAAGCGAATTTCGTGTTCGTGGTGGCGCATCTTCGACGTCGCCAGCGTCCGCCCGAAGGTGGTATCGACGCCGCGTCTTCGGGAGAAGCAGGGACAGAATGTCGGCCGTCGCGCCCGCCCGCCTCACCCGTTCTAAAATCGATAGCGCGATCGAACGATAGCTTATCCCGGCGAAGAACGCGGGCCCGGGAGCCACACGCCGCGCTTAAAGGCCCCGCGACGCCGACGGCGGCGCTGCCTTGCGTTCGCCAACGTCTCGGCCTGAGGGGCGCCGTCTCGCGGCTCTCGTACGCAGAAAGGCGCCAGCTTTCGCCCGAAGAAAGCCGGCCGACGAGTGAGTGAGTGGGCTCTGGAGGACCCATCACCACTAGGTCTCGGGGTTGCGTGAATCCATGCAGCGTCCTGCGGTTTGAATTTGTCACGCGGCTGTTCCACGAGGGATGCTTGGCGTTCAGGTCTCCTGCCAAGACTGTCGCGATGTCGTCGCCGAAGATGCATTCCAGATCCTCCTCCAGGAGGCGGCGTTCGCGCATGGGGGAGTTATACGCAGAGATGAGGCGTATAACTCCGTGATCCCTCGTGTGGAGGCAGATGGCAGTGGCCTCCAGGTGCTCGGTGTCCGGGAGCGGGGCTCTGTAGTGCTCCAGGCAGGACCTGACGTAGACTGCTGTTCCTCCTTTGCGGGCCAGCTGACGGTCGGTGCGGTGGCAGGTATAATTTGTGACCCTAACCTCATCTCCGCCCTTGAGATGGGTTTCTTGAACTAGGATGGCGTCCAAATTATACCTGTGGGCAAACTCCAGAAGCCGATCCTTCTTGTCCTTCAGGCCATCAGCGTTCCAGAAGGCAAGTGGGATGTGGATAGGTCTGATGGGTCTCCTATCCATAGAGGGGCTTGAAAACTGACATGAGCTCCTCTCCATGGAGCATCAGTCCTCCCATGATTTCGCCGAATGTGGAGGCTCCTTTCAGGGAGGCTAACAGCTTTGAAATCAGCTTGGCTAGCTTTTCTACATCCAGCTTCTGGAGTAGGGCGAAGAGGGCTCCTAATCCTTGGAGTGGGTTCTCCTCGGGGAGTTGTTCACCTTGTGGCTGGCTGATCGGTGGCTGGACGGTTGGTGGCGGGCTGGTTGGCGACTGGGCGGTTGGAGGCTGGCTGGCTGGAGGTTGTTGGTGGCTGCTTCCAGCCATTTGGGCGTAGGAGCGCGCAGAAGTGGTGGCGGCGGCGTAATCCGGTCTGCGGGGGCCTGGCGGGCGGGCCGGGAAGGGGGCGGAAGTTTTTCTTCCCAGCGGAAGTTTGGGGAAGCGGGGGCAGCCTCTGTAGCTGACCGGGTGTGCACCAGAACAATTTGCGCACACCGCGGGAGTGCTGCGCTCCTTAGCGTAGTCGCCAGAGTGATGATCGCCGGCGCACTTTACGCAGCGAGGGGCGGCGTGGCAGCACCGTTGGGCGTGACCGAATTTCTGGCAGCGGTGACACTGCCCAACGGTCTTCTTCTTCCTCGGCTGCTCTACTGTTACCAGCACGTTGTCGAGGTGCTGGAGGTTGTAGATAGCCTTCGCGTCCCTGGGGACCTCCACGAAGGCTAGCGGCATCGGGGGTTTGTCCTTCATCCTGCGCATCCTACGCACGGATGTCACAGGAATTCCCTGGACCTCAATCTCCTCCTTGAAGGATTCGGGGACACCTCGGAGAACTACTCGCAGCGGCTTTTCGGTGGTCAGGAGGTACGTGTGATATTGTACCTTCCTGGCGCCGAAGAGTTTCGTTATACCCCTGTGTTCTGCTTCCGAGCAGGGGTATATGATGATGGATTTTCCCTGGTTCTTCGCTTTGCTGAAGTTTAAACGCTGATTTTTAAATTCAGCGTTTAAAGCTCTCCAGTGTTGGGGGTCGCGAAGAACGATGGGGGACACCTTGACGTTTTGGACCTCTTCCACAACGTCTTGGTCTATTTCTTCGTTGATTGGGGCAAAGGTGTTATGCACATACACCTTTGCCGCTGGTTCATCCTTGGCTGGGCGGCGGCGGCCTCGCTTCCGTCCCTGTATCATGGTGAAGTCCTCGTCCGAGGAGGAGGATCCTTCACTGCTGTCCTCGCTGGTGGAACTCGCTGCACTCGAAGCACTCGCGGCACTCGAAACACTAGAATCACTCGCGGCACTTGTTGCACTCGCGGCACTTTCAGGCGCCACTATAATGTTTGCTTGTGGGGTGCAAAGCTTAAATCTAGCGGGCTCGCAGGCCCTGGGTTGCGCTACGGGCCCGGCGAATTGGGCGAGCGCGGCTGAAGCCGCGGGCCCGGCGAAAGTAGCGGGGCCGGCCGGCGCATTGATCGCAGCGAAAGCGAAAGTTGCGGGCGCGCTTGGGCTAACGGGCCCGGCGAAAGCAGCGGGGCCGGCCGACGCATCGATCGCAGCGAGCGCGGCCGGCGCGCCAGTCGCAGCGAGAGCGAAAGTTGCGGGCGCGCTCGGGCTAACGGGCCCGGCGATCCCGGCAGGCGCAGCGATCTCGGTGTATGCAGCGGCGAGCGCGGTCGGTGCATCGGCCGCAGCGAAAGCGAAAGTGCCGGGCGCTCTCGGGCTATCGGTCCCGGCGATCGCATCTACTAAGGACACAAACTACTTCCTGTGAAAAGCTACGAAAAACCTTAAAAGAGCTAAACTAAATTTTGCACCTGTACGAACGCTTAATGGCTCCTGGGTACGAAGCCTTGAAGAGAAAATGAATGCTTTTGCCTACTTGCAAACAGTTTTTCATCCTTACCCCTCAACCTTCTCAGCTAAAGCAGAACGCCTAATCCAACAAGCAGTTTAAGAACACACTTAAACAAGTCTCCTGGTTACGACCTGATGATGACCAAAACCCTAAAGGAAGTACCCGAAAAGGGTTTCAAAGCCTTACAATTTTTGATCAACTACAAATATTTCGAGAGCAATGAAAAGTTTTTAAAATACTAATGATTTTAAAACCCGGCAAAGATCCAATAGAAGTTACATCATATAGGCGAATCAGTCTGCTCTCCATACCGTCGAAATCCTTGAAGAACACAAACATTTGCCAAAATATCAATTCGGTTTTCATAAAGGTCATGGCACCATCGAACAAATACATAGAGGAGTGCCTAAAATAATCCATCTTACATTTTAAAAACAAATTGTTGTGCAGTATTTCTAGACATTAGCTAAGCATTTGATAAAGTTTGGCTAAATGACCTGCTACTCAAAATCAAAAGCCTTTTACCATTGGGCTATTTTAATATAATCAAGTCGTATCTAAACGACAGGTATTTCCAAGTAAAATTCCAAGACAAATTATCAACTCTGTATCCTATCCACTCGGGCGTTCCACAAGGAAACGTACTGGGCCCCACATTTCATCTTCTTTATATGGCAGATATTCCAACTACCAGACAGACCATGATTGCCACTTATACGGACGATACAGCTTCACATAAAGATCCACAAACATCATCACGACTCCTAGATAAACGCAACCTAGATAAAATCAAAACATGGTTAAACACTTGGCGAATAAAGGCCAACGAAGTTAAATCAGTCCATCACGTTCTCTCTGCGTAAGGAGACTTGCCCTTCAGTTGCTTTGAAAAATAAACAACTTTCCCAAGTAGACAGTGCCAAATACTTAGGCATCCATCTTGACTGAAGATTAACTTGGCGAACACACATCTACAAGAAGCAAATCCAATTAGGTCTAAAATACAGGCAAATGAATTGGCTCTTAGGACGAACCTCCAAACTCTCAATCGAAAACAAGTTGCTGCTGTATAAAACCGTTCTTGAGGGTATGGATTTACGGAATTCAGTTGTGGAGATTGGCCAGCAACTTGGAGATACTACAACGATTTCAGAACAAGGTTATTCGGAACATCGTCAGTGGATGATACAAGATATCCCTGTGTCCTCACTGAAAGAAGTAATAATGTCTCATAGTGCTAAATATTGTGACACACTCAGTGCTCATACTAACACGTTTTCAGTCACTCTCTTAGACCAACGCTTAAAGACTTAAATGTCAAGATCCACTTGATCTGCCAAATCGGTTTAAATAAATTCTTCAATTTCTGGGTTAATTTTGAGTTATCGTTTAACACTCAACTTAAGTTAATTAATAGCGTTTTCGTTGGAGAACTCTCTTACATGTTCTCTTATTTAATGTTATTTTTAAATAACTAAAAAAATTCATTGCCACATTTAAGTTTGAAGCAAAGTTTTGCTCTCTCTGAAGTTTTTATGCCAAACACCGATCATCAAACACGGCAATTTCCCGCAACTACCGAGAGATTTTCCTCTTGTTACAAATGAATCCTATAGTTCTTCGATCACGACTTTATTTGCTTCTTTCTATGACTTAATTTTTCGTTCAATCTTTTAGAATACTCTTCCCTATCCCCCTTTAAGTATTTTCTACAATCACCAAAGTGTTCTTTTAAATCTACCTTAAATCCTTTTTTCAAACTTCTAGATTGTTCCTCTCCCTATATTGTTGCTGCTTGCAAGATATCCCTTAATCGCCTTATTAAGTAACTGAAATGTTCTTTTGGATTTGTTTGCAACTTTTATTTTAAGTTTACCTACCACTAATTTGTTTATTTTTACATCCTATTCTAATCTCTGGAGCACTTCAACCACCACGTAATTGTGTCTAATCTTAACTTCTTTCTTAACGTTTCTTGCACCAGCTTTAATAGCTCCGCACATTATTCTAGAAAGTTCACAGCTCTACGTTGGCACGTCAAGCAGATTACTGAAAACTTAATAACAGAATTACAAAAATAAAGTAAATATCCACGAATATTAAGAAAATTAATACAATAATCAAATTATTTCCTTATATATTTATTATCCCGTGTGGGGTTGCTAGATGCCCCATCGGGCGCCTCCCCGGGTGGTGGATAGGAAAATGCCCCCCACATATGGGGGGTACCGGGGAAATCAAACATCCGGGGCGAACCAAAACTAGCATAACAAAGGGCAGCAGCTTTGTTATTCGTCTCTGCTGGCATACCTAATGATTAGGAAAAAAAGGTAGGAGACGATAAACTCACTAGCGCAACCAGAACGGTTGTAACACTGATGAGGTCATACCTTTTTCTGTTGTTGGTAACGGCGTGGACCTTGAACGCTGACTCCACGAACCAAGCCGCTGGAGACTTGGCCCAGAATTGTGGTAGGTGAACGTGTGGCTCTGGTGGCGGCCGCTGGTGTCGTTTGCTGTCGGTCGTCGGCGTTCATCGCGACGTCGTCGGGGTCGGCGAAAGGTAGGAAAAGCTTCTCCTTAGCCTCGTCGTCGCCGTCATTCGGTGACTGCTGCTGGGCCGCCTCTATGAGGCACTGATTCGCCTCGTCACGTCGGCGCCTCTCCTCGCGTCCTCTGTAGCGCTCGCCTTGTTCCAGCTGTGCCAGAGCGGCTGCCGTCGCTTCCTCGACCGACAGGGTGGACGAACCTACGCCGGCAACGTGCGTGTCGCGCGGCACGCCACTGGCGCGTGAGAGCAAGCGAGAGCGAAAAGCGCAGCACTCGTGCTGCCTCGCGACGTCACGCTGGTCGCCCGGGCGCCGTCGGCAGCTCGTACATAAGCTCGTGACGTCTTTGTTTCCGACGCGAGCAAAGATGGTGGCGGCGTCTTCTCGGAAAAGACGCGAGGCGAGAAGAAAAAGCAGGCTGCAACAATAGCCGCTCAGCTCCGCTTGGCTCGCCGCCGATGTATACCGCAAACGTGATAAAGGCGGAGAAAGCGATGATGCGTGTGCTCGGCGAATGTGTCCGCCATGGTACCCTAGATACGCGCACACACACTCGTAAGCACACAAAGAGCCTGCCGCGCGCACACTTTCCTTGTTCGTGGATGTTGCACCAGCGACACGCGCGCGATGCACTTGTTGCTTTGGCAACAATGAAAGAAGGCGCCCGCTATGCACTTGGCGGCTTGCGGACACCGGCGTGTATCCGAACGCCTTTGTCGTGAGCGCGGTGCAACGGCGACCGCTCTCACGCGACTCGACCCGGTTATCGGGTAGCGACTACAAGAATGACGGCCGGCAGATGACGTTTCCCAGGTCGTGGCACTTTTTATGTTTTACAGCCAAAAGCTCACTGCACTGCACTGCCGCGAGAACAAAGGGCTCCTTTAGTCGTCGATAAAGCGTCCGAACGTCGGGGTCACTATTTTGAGAATGGAGGGTTGGCGAGCCAATTCCCAGGCTCGCGCGGAAATAAAAGGACGACAGGAGCGGATGAAAATAACACCGAATTCAAACAAATAACAGTTATATTAAAGAAGGCTTAAGCTAGGTACAGCTGTCGCTGGTCGAGCCGATACTGGTTACCTGCTACGTCCAGCTCAAGGTGGTGGTCGCGGCAAGGCGGAAAAGGCCTAAAATGACCGCCAGAACTAGGCGCTTACGGGCCAACCGCCTCTGTCCGCGGGATGAGCCAGCCAGTCCAGTTGTCAGGGATTTTCCCCACGTATGTTTTGGAGGAGCCTAGATTTTTCATGATTCCTATGTATTTTTTCTCGTAGAACACAATGGCGGGGGTTCGTACAGTCAAAAGTGTGTACTAAATTTTTTATTCAACAATTTATAGAAAAAAAAAACGGTTTTTTTTTTCATGTTTTGGCTTATATTTGAGTTCCCTGGCACTTTTTATATAGCACATATATTTAGAAAGTTGTTCTACATTTAATTTCTTAAATTGTAAGCCCAACCGGAAATCGCTAAGGTTTTTGTTATTGTTGCAATCAGCGTTAAAAGTTGCAAAACTCATTTTTTTAACATTCTTTTTTCTCAACAATAAAATGCTTAGAAGGCTGAAAATTCTTGGAGAATATGCCGGTAGTGATGTAAACAAGTGCTATTTTTCACGGTAATCGATTGTTTACTTTTCGAGAAATTATCGATCGAACTTTTTTTGAAAATCTTAATTAACAATTGGCCCATTCCTTTCGGGAAGCTTTAAAATTAATCGGATAGGGTTAGAAAAATTACAAATCTATTTAAGTTTATGGAACATTTTGAGATTTTAAAAAATATTGATTACAGCCGATTTTATAACGTTTTCTACGAAACCACCTTTTCTTATATGACGTATTTAACGTTCTAGCGTTGAGGTTTGTAAATTCTGGTAATTCTGACTAAAATAAGTTAAAAGTGCGCTTCAGAATGAGTATTAAAAAAAATAATGTCCTAGGACCTCAGGGTGCCCAGAAAACTTTTTTTAAAAATTTGTGTAATTTACACATAAGGTCTCCTACCTGATAGGTGGGTGATCGGCCGGCTGTCACGGGATACCGCTGTCGATACCTGTGCTGATTAAGGTGTATTCGTTGAATCCTATCCGGCTAGTCTTCTTGTGGGGCGGTTCTGGTGCGGAATGTTTCCACTCACCGGGTCGTAGCAAGTTGTACCCGAGGAAGATTTCCGCTTCTTGAGTTCCTGGTTCAGGCGCTCCACTAGGTTTGCTTGAGGGCAGAAAATCGCGCTGGTCTAGTGTTTGGTTCCCCAGCGCCGCACGCTGCGTCCCAGGCTATGGAGGTGTTTTGAGTTCCAAAACTGGGCTGTGTCCTTTAGCCTGGCTACTCTCGGTTGAGCCTAGCGTGAGTCCTCTACCAAACTTAGCAGATCACTAGCAACGCAGTAGTAGTCTATAGTCACTCGCGCGCGAATCACCACACACGTTCGGGCACCAATTGTTACCAAGTAGCGGCCCTTAGGTCTAAACGCAAAAGCGTCAATTGTGCCCGGTACGAGCAATGAGAAAAGAACCCACAGTGAGACAACTTTATATTATTGTACCTTGTACAGTATATTTACACATAAGGTTCTATCATAAACGAGTCTTTGTGGGATATCTCGCAAACCCTCGAGAGGACACTGGACCTGGAGAATTCGGGAGCCGTCGGAGAGGGTGCCTGACCTGGAGCACTCGTGGAGCCGACGGGGAAGGTACCCGACCTAGAATACTCGCAGAGCCGTAGCGAAAGGTGTCCGACCTGGAGCTCAGTCGGAGCCGGTGGAGTCCTCGCCTCGGAAGCGGTGGCGAATCTGTGGGTCGCTTACCAATACGGAACGGATCCGGAAAGGTAGCTAAACAGATAAGTTCCTGGCTGTTGCGGAACGGGCCCGGAAGCGTGGACGGACCGGCAAACTTCTGGAATCTCTGGTCGCTGGGAGAACTCCTGCAGTCCCGGCGAGCCACGGAAAAAATTCCTTGTTGCCTCAAAGAAAAATTCCTAAATTGTGAGGCCGAGCACACTCGCCATGTTTGGCAAACGCGGTACCTAGAACTAAGCCCCTAACCGTTTTTCTGAAGGAAGGCTTGGCTTGAAATTTCGATTGCCTCTTGGGCGCTTTGCTTTAGCGTTTGCAAAACATGCCGAGAATGGTGGTGATTTCGGAGCGGCGGGACATCAGTCCTGCTACCACCTCCACAAAATTCTTAGCGTTTTCGGTGGCCGCCAGGACGATGTAGGCGACGTGCAGGAACGCAGAGGGTTCCACGTTCTCGAACATTGCCGCAATGGTTGCCAAACCGCGATGTTCTTGTTGCGGCTCTGATCCGCTCTGGGAGTAGGCTGCTGTCGGGTTGGTGCTGCTGCTTCACTCTTGGTGGCAGCCGCATAGCTGCGCCCGGAAGCAGTGGTCTTTTGCCGGAGAGCTGGCTTCGAAAATGCGGAATATTCCCAAAAGTTGGCCGGATGGGAGCCCTGGCAGTACAATTTATTAGTTAATATACATACATACATCGGCCGATGCTCCACCTTTCGGCACTACATCGGCCTTTGCTACGATTACAAGCTATATATTTATCAAAATCCGCGTCTACATTTACCGTGGTCCGTGCATGAACCTGTCCCGGCATTTGCCTTGGTGCAGGACTCGGGGAAAACCACGAAAAAGCCCGAGTCAGGACAGGTGACCGCAAACAGCAAGCTGCTCTTGGTCCCCTAATTTATACATTCTACCTTAACACTAGTCTATGCTATCTTAAACACTATTATGCAATTGGAGTCCGCAATTTTTAGTCTTTTGCTTTTATGCAGCCTCTACAAGTTAAGCGCTAATTAGTCAAGCTTAATAACTTGCAAATCCGCGATTCTGAGTCATTATCTATTACGCAGACTTAAACAAGATCACTTTGCGCACACTGACCTTCGTGAGTCCGCAATTTTGAGTTTTTTCTTTTACGCTGGTCTCAAGCGAGCCGCAATTCTGAGTTCTGGCTCTTATGCGCGTGTGCGTTCATCATCACTCCCTCGCGCCCCCCAACTTCTCAGCAAGGAATGCAAAGGTCTGCAGCGCGCTCCACCATCCATCCTTGTCGGCGAATCTTGTTATTTCTTCAGGCGTCAGTGGCCATCGAATTCCTTCTCTGGCAAGGGTGGTCTCTGACCGGTTTCTGGTTTCCCTTTCGAGCGAGCAGGTCAGCAGCACGTTCATTGCATAGTCTTTTGCTGCACATTCGCAGTTATCTGTTGCAGCTTCCCGAAGCGACTCAAATATGCCCGGAAGTTGCCAATATAATTTGTGCCGTATGCTTCTTTACATACGCCGCTGCTTTAATTGCTATCTCCAATGTCGGTATAAAGATCTTGGCATGTTGTCTCGCAATCGCTGGCTGCCACCTTTCTTGCCACTTTTCCTCTATTCGTTTCTTGATTTAGGCTCCGTGGTATTAGCTCGAACTGCACTGGAATATTTTGGTCGTCTGTCGCTTCCTTGGCCAGCTCGTCCGCGCGTTCGTTGCCCTTATTTCCCACATGGGCCTTGGTCCAGTAGAATCTAATATCCGCCATTGTCGATATTTGTCTTGTCAGCTGCCAAACGTCTACTTGCAGCTCGGTCGGTGCCTTCATTAATTTTAGTGCTTAGAGCGCCGATCTACTATCCGTTATTATAGCGCACTTTGTGATTATTCCCTCATGTCCCGCTGGCGCCTCATGCGGCGGACAGATCGCCCTGGGATCCCGTTGCCTGAGATCCTCCGCCACTAACTCATCCGGAACGGTTTCCGGAACCTTAATACTGCCCTCAATGGCCGATCGGAGGGCAGTTGGTAGGTGTGGAAGGGGATTCCATTCCCTTCCATGAGTCGGGTGATGCCCTGGTAGTCGTCGGCGGTGCATTGCTGGATGCTGATTGAATCAGCCATGTTCCTTGCCTTCAAGAAGTTGAGGCGCAGGGTTCGGAACCTCTCCAGAAGTTCCGGCCAGCGGCTCTTATCCCGAAGGACCACCGGGGGAATGCGCTGCTGCTGCTGCTGTTGCTCGTCGTCTGCATTGCTGCCCTCCGCGATGGCAGCAAACCGGTTGCCGGTAGCCACTTTGGCTGCCGGTTCGTCGCGGGCAGGGCGGCGGCGGCCCCTCTTCCTGCCTTGAACCACCGTGTAGTCCTCCGAGTCGGAGGAGGAGGACACATCGGAGTGGTCCATAGGCTCTTCCGCGTCACTCGCGGATTCACTTGAACGCGGCGCGGCCACTGCTTCCGCACTCGCGTTCGCGTTTTTTGTGAGCGCACTCTGTATAATCGCCGACTCAGCCTTGCCGCGGAGTGTGGCTGAGTCACTTACATCCGGGCGCTCGGGGAACGAGATAAGCCCGGGCTCACACACCGATAACGCCGGCTCACACGCTGATAAGGATGTCGATTCATCCTTATCGCGTTTCTCGGTATGCTCGGCGCAGTTGGGCGGTGATGTCACCGCACGTTTTACCTGCTGTGCTGGCTGGGCTGCGGGGGGTGCGGGCCGCTGATGGGGCTCCGCTGGCGGGCTGCGACGTCCGGGGGCCCGGGTGGGCTGCTTCATTGACGGGCTGCGGCGCTCGGCGGCTCGGACGGGCGGCTCTGCTGGCGGGCTGCGGCGCCCGGGGGCCCGAACGGCCGGCTCTGTTGGCGGGCTGCGGCTGTCCGAGCGGGCTGTGCCGCCGGGATCATCTTCACCGTGGCGCGCGGTTGTCGCGCTCTCCTGCGTTGCAGGTCACTGATTACTGCATCTAATTCCGCTGCCGTAATGTCCTTCGGCAGCGAAAACAAGTCTTTAAAAGGGCGGACGCGCGCTTCCATGGTGGAGGCGTCCGCGGGAACACTCGCTCAAAGCACTAGCGCGCACTATTCTCGCGGACAGCGCGTCGGCAGCAGCAGTTCGGTGAAGTCGCACGTGTGTTTGGTGCTCCACCGTGATTGTTGTTGCACAATATTGTGCAGCTTTGTGCAGTACGCGCTGTGATTGCGGGAGTGGTTGTTCTGTCAACGTCCCGCGAGAATAGTGCGTGTTAGTGCTCGCAGCGAGTGTTTCCGCGGACGCCTCCGCCATGGAGGCGCGTGTCCGCCCTTTGAAAGACATCTGTTCGGTGGCGCGAAATATCACCGCCGCCGAAATAGACATTATCATCAAAGATCTGCAACGCAGAAAGTCGCGCCAGCCGCGCGCGACTGTTAAAATCATCCCGGCGTCGCAGCCCGTCTCGATCGCTGGGCGCCGCAGCCCGCCGGCAGAGCCGCCCGTCCGTGCCGCTGGACGCCGCAGCCCGCCAGCAGAGCCGCCCGTCCGGGCCACCGAGCGCCACAGCCCGCCAATGAAGCAGCCCGCCGGGGCCCCCGGGCGCCGCAGTCCGCCAGCGGAGCCCCATCAACGGCCCGCGCCCCCTGCAGCCCAGCCAGCACAGCAGGTAAGACGTGCGGTGAGATCACCGTCCGCCTGCGCTGATAGTGTTGAAAATGCGATAAGGATGAATCGACATCCTTATCGCCGTGTGAGCCGGCGTTATCAGCGTGCGAACCCCGGCTTATCTCGTTCCCCGAGCGCCCGGACGGAAATGACTCAGCCACACTCCGCGGCGAGGCTGAGTCGGCGAGCGTACAGGGTGCGCTCGCAAATAATGCGAACGCGAGTGCGGAAGCAGCGACCGCGCCGCGGGACGCGGACGAGCCCATGGACCACCCGATGTTCCTCCTCCTCCGACTCGGAGGATTACACGGTGGTTCAGGGCAGGAAGAGGCCGCCGCCGCCCTGCCGCGACGAACCGGCAGCCAAAGTGGCTACCGGCACGGTTTGCTGCCATCGCGGAGGGCAGCAACGACGACGACGACCAGCAGCAGCAGCAACAACAGCAGCAGCGCATTCCCCGGTAGTTTCGGGATAAGAGCCGCTGGCCGGAACTTCTAGAGAGGTTCCGAACCCTGCGCCTCAATTTCTCGAAGGCAAGAAACATGGCTGATTCAATCAATATTCAGCCATGCACCGCCGACGACTACCGGGGCATCACTCGACTCATGGAAGGGAGTGGAATCCCCTTCCACACTTTCCAGCTGCCCTCCGATCGGCCATTGAGGGCAGTGCTAAGGGGAGTTCCGGAAACCCTTCCGGATGAGTTAGTGGCTGAAGATCTCCGGCAGCAGGGGATCCCAGTGCGATCTGTCCGCCGCATGAGGCGCCAGCGGGACAAGCGCCCAATGCCGCTGGTTTTCGTTGAGGCGGACCGCTCTGGGAAAGAAGTATACAACCTGAGCCAGGTCATGCAGGTTGTGGTGCGAGCGGAGCAGCCCCACAAGAAGAGAACCGTTGGGCAGTGCCATCGCTGCCAGAAGTTCGGGCACGCCCAACGCAACTGCTTCGCGGCGCCGTGCTGCGTCAAATGCGCGGGCCCCACCACACAGCGTGTGCACACAGAGCCGAGACACTCCGGCAAAGTGTGCAAACTGTGGCCCACACGTGGCGAGCTACCGGGGATGCCCATCCTTTCCCGGCCGCGCCCCACCCCGACGCCAAGGCGGGCACCAGCTCCAGCCCGGCTCCAGCGCCAGCACCAGCTCCAAGGCGCACCCTGCTTCTGGGCAGTCCTATGCCCAACTGGTCGCGGAGCAGCCGCCCTGAAGCCAGACCAACTCAGCCAGCCCCTGCTGCCCCAACACCGGCTCCGGCAGCAGCACCCCCAGCCCGCGAACGACAACCAGGGCTGGGCATACATCTTTCAGCTTCTGCAGAGGGTCGACATGCAGAAGCTGCTGAGTTCATCCCGCGATTGCTCCAATCCGAGCGGAGCAACCAACGCGGAGAGGTCTTTGGGCGCCTAATGGGGCACGCCCAAGAATTCCAGAGCCTGTGCTGCCCGTCCATGGCTAGGAGGCCTATCCAACCATCCCATGTCCGACTTGCCTTCTGGAACGCGGACGGCCTGAAGGACAAGAAGGACCAACTGCTGGAGTTCGCGCACCGCTATAATTTGGATGCCATCTTAGTCAACGAGACCCATCTCAAGGGCGGAGATGCGGTCAGGCTTGAATTATACGTGCTACCGCACCGATCGACTCCTAGCAGCCAAAGGGGGAACTGCCGTGTTCGTGAAGACCTGCCTGGAGCACCACCCAGCCCCGCTCCCGGCAACCGAGCACCTGGAGGCCACAGCCGTATGCCTCCAGACGAGGGATTACGGAGTTGTAAGGCTCATTGCTGCCTACAACTCCCCGATGCACAGCAAGGCCCTTCTTCCCGAGGACCTGGACGCCATCTTCGGGGAGGACGTCGCCACCATCTTGGCAGGCGACCTCAATGCCAAACATCCCTCGTGGAACAGCCGGTTCACGAACACCAACGGCAGAACGCTGCATGGGTACGCCCTACCCCGCGACCTGGTAGTGGAGGGGCCACTCGAGCCCACCCACTACGGCCTCACAGGTCGCCCAGACGTCCTTGACATCGCCATCTTCAAGGACGTCCGAATGCAGCACACCCTCGAAAACGTCAGCGAGCTTGACAGCGACCACAACCCGATTCTGCTCACTCTGGGGATTCCAGACGGGATGGATGACGTCTCGTTCCGTCCCTGCGTGTCGTGGCCAGCCTTCACGGCCCACTTGAAGGAGACCATCGGCCGAGTCCCCATCATCCGCTCCAGCGAAGACCTGGAGGAGGCGGTGCACCATCTTACCGCCTCCATTCAGGAATCCATCCGTTTCGCTACCAACCCCGTCCGCGCCGGAGATGGAAGAGACCTTCTGCCTCCGGAGTTGAAGGAGCGGATCCGAGAGAAGAATCGGGCGCGACGGCGGCAGCGGTCCTTGCACCCCGATGATGACCGTGAGTACAAGCGACTAGCTGCCCAAGTCAAGACCGCCGTCGCGGAGCACCGCAATGCCGCCTGGGAGAGCAAGCTTGAAGCCCTCGATGCGACCGACTACTCCTTGGAGAATGGTCAAGATATTGAAGAACAGAAGACCCCCGTCCCGCCCATCCACGGGGAAACCGGCGTCGTGCACACCGCTCAGGATAAGGCTGAGGCATTTGCCGACTGCCTCGAGCGGCAGTGCGACATCGACTACCAGGACGCCGATCTTGACCATTTCGCCGCGGTCGATCGCAGAGTGGACGCCTCCGGGATCAACACGTCAACGATCCTCTGGAGCACGCGTCCCCGAGGAACTTCAAAACTCATCAGCGCGCTGCCTCCGGAAGGCCCCGGACCAGATGGCATCCCCAACCGCGCGCTGAAGGCTCTCCCGAAGATGGCAGTCGTCTACGTTCTTGCCATTACCAACGCTGTCCTGAGTCTGCGACACTTCCCGAGCCAATGGAAGATCGCAGACGTGGTGATGATTCCCAAACCCGGGAAATCAGGTACGTTCCCCCAGGATTATCGGCCGATCAGCCTGCTGCCGAACCTGGGGAAACTGGTGGAACGCATCATCCACCAACGCCTGAGGACAGCGGTCGAAGAACTCGAACTTCTTCCAGACAATCAGTTCGGGTTCCGCCAAGGCCCTCCACCACCCACTAACTCCTTCGGGTGGTAGAGAAGATCACGGAAGGCTTCACCAAGAAGCAGTACACAGCTGCGGCCTTCCTTGACGTAGCCAAGGCGTTCGACCAGGTGTGGCATCACGGCCTCGTCTTCAAGATGGCTTCAGACAACATCCCGCTGCCGATGGTCCAGCTGATCCGATCCTTCCTGTCAGGCCGAAGGTTCCGGATCAAGTTCGGCGGCGTGAAGTCATCAGAGAGGCGTCTCCGAGCCGGAGTCCCCCAAGGCTCGGTGCTGTCCCCCGTACTTTCAACTTGTACGTGCGGGACATCCCAACGACGCCCTCCACGATGATGGCCCAGTTCGCAGACGACACAGCGGTACTGTCAAGCTCGCTGAGGCCCTCCCTGGCAATACGGCATGTCCAGGAGGAGCTGGATTCAATGGAAGACTGGTGCGACAGGTGGAGAATTAGGATCAATCCAGAGAAGAGTGCGGCGATCCTGTTCTCCACCAAAAACAAACTACGATGGCGCGGTGACATCACGAACATCAGGATCTTCGGACAGGATATACCCTGGAGAGAAGAGGCACGATACCTCGGAGTGACCCTAGATAAGAAGCTCACCTGGAGAGTTCACGTGGACAATATGGTTACGCGGGCTAAGACAGCTCACCTAGCCTTGGGCAGCTTGCTGCACCCCAACAGCAAACTGTCAACAAACAACAAGCTACTACTATACAAGACAGTCATCAGGCCGACGATGCTGTACGCTTGTGCTTGGGGTTATGCAGCCAAGACCCACGTGAATAAACTCCAGGTGGTCCAGAACCGGGCCCTCAGGACCATCTTTGGCGCTCCGTGGTATGTAAGAAATACCATTCTTCATAGCGATGCCGACGTGCCAACCATCCAGGAGTATATCTCCCAGTGCGCCCTGCAACTACACGCCAGCGTCCAAGACCACGGCAATCCAGCAGTCCGTGGTCTCTACAACTATGACGTTGACAGGGGCGCCCGCCAAAAGCGCCCGAAGATCCTGATTCCCCCGTAAGGCGGAGCGGGGGCGGTCTGCCTTACAGCAGACCATCCAACAACCACCAGATGTCACCGCAGCGTTGGGGGTTAGGGGCTGGGATCCCAGGGACCCCCAATTACGTGATGAAGATGACATGACATGACATATTCTCGCGGGACATTGATAGTAAAACCACTCCCGCATTCACAGCGCGCACTGCACAACGTTGCACAATATTGTGCAACAACAATTACGGTGGAGCACCAAACACGCGTGCACCTTCACCGAACTCTGCAACTTTGCAATGATATTGCCGGGACGGGGAGTCGAACGGTAGAATTTCAGATCAGAAGCAATCGATATAACCACTACACCAAATCGATTCATGCTCGGGGTAGCGGTCCCGGCGAGTGTAGCGGGCGCGGTCAGCGCTACGGGCGTATCGGGCGCTCTGGGGGCTGTAGGTTCAGCGCGCGGTGCCTGAGCGGTGCGCGCTTTGGTAATAGCGGCGGCAGGGGCTTGTTTTTGCCCTTGTTCCCTACCTGCTGTTTTTTGCATGAGGGTGGCAGGAGCAGACGCGTTCCTGCGGGATGGTTGCCATCATCCTTACAACGCATCCCTGGTGGCAGCTGTGGCCTCGCTGAAGTCGTTTAATGATGACCCCGATTCGTTGGTTGAAGACTTTTTGCAGTTGGCGGATTGCTGCCTCCGTGGCGGCACCCGCCATTTTGCTGTGTTTTAGGCATTTCACTTAGCACTGCACTGTTTAACACTTTCGAAAATTGCAATCAGCAGCTCGCATCATTGAAAAATTGGGGGCTGCTACACAAAAGTCTTTGTGCTGCGCACAACGAATAACAGTAAACGCCTCTGCACTGTACCGAGGTCAGCGCTCGACTACCACTCACAGAGGCCGAGTTCACCGGTTCCTCTTCTTTCATCGCCACGAAGCGCTGACCCACTCTGAGGCTGCGTGCGCCAAGATCGTTGGTGGGAGGGCGTGTACTACGACGGCGCGCGCTGCTATTGGCCGGGGGGCATCTCGAGTTGGCCGGCCGCTTGGCGGCGATTTGTGATTGGCCTCAGTTTTGTGTTGGCAATAGTGGGAGCGAGACGAATTGTTTACGCTGCTCCACTAAATTATAATTTACCGGCGATTTTCGAGACCTGCAAGGGTCTTGATTGCGGTAAGTCCCTTTCTTAGTGCCCCTTAATTTATTTTGATAAAATTACAGCCATCCCAGCTACTAATTAGTTCAGCAGTACTCCTAACCTAAAATTCGTCACGTGCTACTGCGAACTGATATCCTGCTCGGGTGCATCAACTCTACCTGCAGACATTACATCGTCGTAGGACATCAATCTGCCGCTGCAGACGGGCGGCCAGAACGCTCTGTAATTATTAATTAAATAATTTGGGCGCTGCTGCGACACGTAGGACCGTCCTACGGAAGACCTGTTCTACGCAGGATCGTAGAACCGAAAAGGGTCCTACGTAAGGAATTCGCTTAATGCCATATTACAAGATTCAATCCGAAATTTTCTAACTTTAACTGCGCTAGCCCCTGAGAATTTCGTCTTCTATCTGTGTTAGACACAATATACGTGTACGTATGCGTCGACTGTTACGGGAACTTTAGTTTTGCTGTCATTAATTTTGCATGGTATTTTTGCTTTCAACTGCATAACTGTAGTTAATTACATTCCAAAATTTGGTATTTACATGGGACACACATTATCCATTAACTTGGCATAACAAGTTCTCTAATTGTGGTGCTATGCACTGCCGAGTGAAGTCACTCTAATCTGGTTTTCTCCAACTAACACTTGTATTTCTGGTGATTTTCGAAACTTAACTCGTAAACAGCGCTTGCTCTGTGCTGCGGAAAATCTAGTCAAACTACGAGACGAACTTTCGACTGAAATGGTGTAGCGACGTCGCACACGCCTGATCCTCTGCCTTGGGCGCAAATTCGATCATGGCAAAAGTCGGAGGACGCCGGGATACCGCCAGTGAAGAGCAGGTCGCATCCCAGCTGGGTACGTCAGTCAACTTTCAAGAGGCCGATGAAAGCAATCCTGCATCCATTATTGCAGTACGTAGCACTAACTTAACGGTTGCCCGCGACTTTCTACTATCGTGCAAGGAAGCCTTGCACAAGAGGCAGTTGACGCTTCTAGCTCTGGATCTAATCCAAAAAGGTCTAAACCAGCTCCTAGCTATGAATGTTTCATCTCCTGTGGCGGCTCCCGTCAACTGCCTTACGGAGAATTACATTGGGGATATCGTAAGGGAAGCTGTGTCCAGTCAGCTCATCGGCCCGTCCCCCGCACCGTTTTACAGTGCAATCGCTGTTCGTCCCCCAACTGTATCTCCCCAGGCTAACCCCAGAGCTTCAGCAGCTACTCCTTCGCCCCGAAATATAGGGTTATCGTGGCGCCGACCGAGGAGTGTCCCGATATTCGGACCGGAGAGGACACAAAGCGCGTCTTAAAGTCCCGTCCCCCCTCTGAATATGGCATCCGAGCCGATAAGATAGTTGTACTAAAAAATAATTCAGTTATGGTTGAGTTCCGGTGCAAATCGGTACTTAACCTCGTAGATTCTCCCGCCAACAGGCAGCTTTATCTAACAGCTGAGCTCATGCGCAAAATGTGGCGGAGAATGCTGATGTCAGACATTCCGGGGACTCTAACAAAGGATCAGTTGCAGAAGGACCTCGAATCCCAGAATCTCCCAGACTCCATTCCCAAAGATTTTATTGGGAAAATGTTTAAAGTTAGCCGAATCACGGAAAATTCACGCCCGCCGACACTTTCTCCAAACAAGCTGAATTTATACGGCTTGGCTCTCCCATCACATCCGGGATTTCGTCGCAGTAACGCGATGCTATAACTGCCAAAAGTAAGTCCACGTTTCGAAGAACAGCAATTCCACTCGTGTCTGGGGCTACTGTTCAGCTACAGATCACGACTCGACAGACTGCAAGGTCCAGGAAAATTGTGTAAATTGTCAGCGCAGCGGCGTCAAAGAGGCCAATCATCATACAGGGTTAAATTCGTGTGCCATTTTCAAACACCGGATACAGGAAGCCATAAATGCCACTCAATATGAGTAAACTCCAGATGCTACAAATAAACCTGCAGAAATCACGCGTGGCAACTAGCGAACTCATGGCGCACATGTTGAGCAAACATATTTCCCTGGCCCTAGTTCAGGAGCCTTACATTTACATAATCCCACACCTCCAAGGGCTGCAGGCCTTGCATATCAAAAATGCAAAATTTCTCTCCGCGATTATTTTCAAAAGTGAAAGCCTTGTTTCCATTCATAGTTCCCCAACTATCTATTCAACACCTAACAGTTGCTTCGCTGCAATTGGGTGGTCTGCAGTTCTTTCTGGCAAGCATATATCTGCCTCCATCCCTAGATATCCGCAGCCAGTTACCCGCTCTTCAGCATTTTCTAGAAGCCACGGACGGCCATAGAGTTGTGATCTCCGGGGATTTCAAGACCCGAACGACTCTGTGGTTCGATAATCGAGACGACACCCGGTCTCCAATACTCCAAGAATTTCTCGCCCTAAATAACCTGGAGGTTCTAAATCAGCCTGGCACCACGCCCACCTTTAGAACCCGAAACGACCAGACCTTTATTGACCTCACTATAGCTCTGAATCCGCCTCCACTCACGTTTCCAACTGGCAGGTCGAGGAAACCCTGGTCGCCTCTGACTAAGACGTTCCATCACGTTAAGCTATTTAGGCTTACTTAATTAGGTACGGGACTACATTCGAAGCTTCAAGCACCTCTAACGGACCTAACTGAGCAAGGGTCATTTCCGTTGGACACCGAAGGCAGATGCAGCATTTCAACGTCTCCAACATGAGATGGCACTACCAATGAAGCTCACGAGACCGAATTTTGAAGAGCCCTTTGTCCTCCAAACGGATGCCAGTGGGGTCGATCCGGCTGCAGTCCTTTACCAATAAATTGAGGACAAGAGCCAAATCGCCAGCTACGGCAGCCACCGGCTGTCGCTCGCCGAGGCTCTTTACCACGTGAAAGAGTAAGAGTGCCTCGCCGTAGTATGGGCTATAAGAAAATACCGCCCCTACCTGGAGGATCGGCGGTTTAAGCTACGCACCGACAGCCGGGCACTACTGTGGCTAGAATGGTTCAAGGACTCAAACGACAAGCTAACGCCTTGGGCCTTGTTCCTTCAAGAATTTACGTTCTCCATTGAACACTGCCCGGGTCGGTGCAACGAGCTCGCGGACCATTTATCGAGAAATCCACGCAACGGTAGAGAAGACACCACCATCCAAAGAGAAGAGGCCATAGAAAGGATGCTGCCACCACCGAGCGCCAGCGAGCCAAACACCCACCGACCGCGTGCGCAGTCGTCGAACTGGACCTCGACCACGTGCAGCAGAACATCCACGCTCAACGACTCCTGGCTCAACATAGCAAAATTAGTAAAATAGGCCCCCGAGACTCCACCACAGGCCAGCATTTTTGTAGAGTACATCGTACGAGACAAGTGCTTATGGCGACAACGAAAGAGCCACCAGCAACTTATCGTTCCAACAGAGGCGCAGGAAACAGTTCTTTACGCCTACCATGACGACCCGTCAGCAAGACACCCGAGAGCAGACGAGACGCTGCGAGCCATACGACGAGCCTACTTCTGGCCAAAGATGGAAGAGAGCGTGCGGGGCTACGTTCGAGCGTGCTGGGCATGCGCCACGTCGAAGCGAGCTCTTCCACAACCACAGCCTCAACTTCAACCACAGACACCAACCAAGCCATGGAAAGTGGTATCGACAGACACTACCACGTCCCACGGAAAGGTATTTACTGGTGGTAACAGATTTATGTACGAGATGGACGGAAGCAGCGGCCGTGCCAAGAGCAACAACCGTAATAATCACCACGTGGTTAGAAAACTCTGTGTTCCGGCGCTTCGGGTACCCCAGAACCGTACTGACAGATAACGGAGCCCAGTACACCTCCATAGCCTGGGAGGCAACGATGCGGTGCTGAGGAACCGACCATTAGACCACCACCATTTTTCACCCTTAAGCAAATACGGTGTACCGCCGGAATCAAGAATTAAAAAAGGGCATCAGGGTACGGCTGCAAGGTCAAAACCTGGAACGATGAGAGCGGTACATCACAGAAATCCTATTCAACCTTAGCACAAGAAAAAACGGCCACCCCAGCGGAAGCCCTTTTCGGGTACAATCTATTGCGACTAGGGAGTGAAGACATACCGCACCGGAAGCCGCCCCGCAAAAAGGCAAACCAGCGAGAATCTAACAGCTGTACTTGAATCAGCATCGGTATCGGCAGAGATACCCCGTGTTTTTGTTTTATCTGAACCATCATGCGACTGCAGCAACCGAGTTGTAGCGACAAACAAGGCCGCAAGGACTAGCGAGCGCATCCTCGACATATTGGGGGAGCCCCGTCGATATGACGTAGTTCAATTTATACTTACATTTATCATAAACTATAAATTATAAATTTGTAAATTACTGATATTAACTGTAAAAACATAAATATTTCATTATAATTTAATTGGCGTACACGCCCTTTTACAGGCTTTATACAGCAAATCAGCTAAACATACATAATCATGTTGTCGATATAAAACACAATATTGAATTTTTTGAATTGGTTATAAACACTGATAAGACTGGCTTCAATAAAAAACTTTATTCTACTAGAACCTTATCACATAAAAATGAAAAAACAACTCTTTGGCTGTTCGATCTTTAAATAACGCTACACATTCCTATACAGTACAACCATCAGTTACCAAAGACGGACGTCTACTTTCTGAAGTATTGATATGCAAGTGCCTCTATGAGCTCTTTCAGGGTGAATGCCGCCTTTTTCAGCTGTTTCATCATTCCGCCTTTCAAATTCTTTGAGTTTTTCGCGATGTCTAGAATAGCGGCCCGCCACAGCTCTCATTTCCCCGCAGATATTGCAACTGGGCCTTTGCGGTTCGCCAGAGCCTCCAACTTAGACTCGCTTGCAAAGCTGGTTCCAGATTTCCTTCTCGATGCCGCATCATGGCTGGAAGCGAGAGCTCTTCCTCGGCGAGCTGTGCTACACTTTGGTGCAGGTTGTCATAGCACAGCTTCAGTGTCGGTGCTACCCGCTCCGTCCTCCGAGGTGGCCTGGCGACGCTTACGCCTGACACCTCTTACACTATCCATCGTCGCTAATCCTCTTTTTCGCCTAGCGTCGTGCGCCCAGTCCGTCAGGAAAGTGATAATGTCCCTAGCGTTGGGAAGCGTCCTCGCGACGCGCGTCTTCGATTCAGAGCCGACAGAACTCTTTAAATCTACTGTTTCCGCCGATCTCGCACCCCACTAGCACATGCGTCCTTCTCCACCATATTGACTTTTTTGTTTTTGTTTTGTTCAGCCTGAACTTCGCGTTTAGGTCTCCGAGGACCAGAGTTGGTCTCGGGGCCTGTCTCCACACTGCATCTTTCACGCAGTCGAGGTAACTTTCAAAGTTCGCCAGTGCGCGGTTTGGCGAGAAGTACGCTCCCAGCACGGCGTATCTTCCCCAGTTTGCCACGACATAGCCGTGGCCTCTTTCTTTTGGTGTTGGCCACATCTGCCTCGAGGGTAGATTGCCATTTCCCCATCAGCATCCCCGACCTAGTTGGGCCGATCGAGGACGAAGTAAGGCTCGCAAGCCACTGCTAAGTCTGCTTGCCAGTCAGCCGAGGACTGTAAGAACCGAACCTTTTTTTTTGTTTCCGCAGGGGAAATGCATTGAACTGCATACCCGGCAGGCATCTCGTTAAAGCAGGGACGGGTTATGTGGGGCTCTCCTTCCATGAAGGGGATGGCCTACCCACTAAAACCCCTGCGATGTCCCTCTTCGTCGGTTGATGGCAGGTGGGCGTCACCGGGTCGCTCTCGGCATTTGACGGTGACACCCGCGACGGGGTGGTATTCCGCTGGTCTTCAATCTTTGTTTCTTCGGGCGCCCCTATTGGGCGTTCTGTTCCCGCTTGAGCTTGAGATGTGTGCTCGGGGCAACTTCTTGCCCTTAGTTCGGGCGGGTAAGTTGTCGCGCGTAGTGTCTTCTTCGCGCCCTTTACTCTTCGGCGGATTGGGTCCGCAACCGCGTCATCTTCGCGCGCCCTCTCGGGGGCTTCCTTCTGCGAGAAGGCTTTCGCAGAAGGCTGCCACGGCGCTCCATTTTTTGTCGCTGTCTAGCATAGCCCTGACTATGCCCGGCAGCGACAGGTCTTCTCTGATGCCTGCCACTAGTGTTATTTCAATGACGGTCCCCTAGATCCGGAGCTTCGCTCCAGCCGGGGGATGGGGGGGGGGGGGCTACTCGGACCGTGAAACAGGAGTACCTCGGTCTTCCCGAGAGATGCGTTTAGCCCCAGCTGGTGGATACGCTCAACTACCCTGGCCACATCTTCTTCGGCTCGCCGGGCTGCTGCGGCGTATGTTTGCCCCCTCACTGCTACGAGTGTGTCGTCTGCGTAGCACAGTATCCTTGTTCCGGGGTTTACCCGCGCCCTTAGCAGCCAGTCGTAGCCAAGGTTTCACAGGACGGGCCCCAGTACGGAGACCTGCGGAACCCACCGACCGGCTTGCCGTGATGTTAGCCCCCCGGTCCTCCCACGTGACCATCCTGCCGCTGAGGTACGATTGTAGCAACCGTCTCAGGGAAGGCGGTGTTCGACGGTATTTAATCGCTTCCCCCAGGATGTTGTGTGGCAGGCTGTTGAATGCATTTTTTATGTCTATGGAGGTTGCCAGCACTACCTCCCCCTCCTCCACTGCAGACGTGGTAAGCTCTTTGAGGGCACTTAGGGCGTCCAGCATAGACCAACCCTTCCGGAAACTATATTGGCTGGCGAAGATGTTTGGACCCTTCTCCTCCAGATGTTTGACTAGGCGGGCAGCAATAACTCTTTCAAAGAGCTTGCCCACTTCGTCTAGGAGTACTATTGGTCTGTACGCCGAAGGGTCGTCCGCTCTTCGGAATTAACACCAGCCTGCCCTATTTCCATTGCCTTTGTACGGGCGCCCCCCATAGGTCCCTGTCCAGCATGGACAGGGTTTCCCGCCAATGATGCTCTTTGGCGCGGCTGATTGTTAGCTGCAGCGTCTTCTTCGCCTCCTGGTATGCGGCTTTCAGCTGGTCTTCCGCCTCGTCGTTCCCGCTGCGCCGCCGTCTTTGTCGTGGCAGCGCCCTTCTTGCCCTGTTGCTGGTGGTTCGTAACTCCGAGATTGTCGGTGACCACCAGCATACTTGGCGTTGGTCGCCTCTTCGCCGGGCTTTCTTCATGGCCGCGTTACACACCGCCGTTAAGCAGGTGCGCAGGCGGCCTGCCAGCTCCTCTGTTGGCTCGTTTACGCTTCGATTAGGGGTGGTCCATCTTTGGAAGATAGCGGCTTCCGTTGCCCGATCTAGGTCGAGGCCTTTGACGGCCCAGCGCGGGAACCTGCTTGAGCCCGGGAACCTAATATATCTGTGGTCCGATAACGTTTCGACGTCTTCCACCTTCCAGTCCCGGACGTTGCGTGCAACGGACGGGGACGTGAACGAGACGTCCACGATTGAGGCCCCGTTATGTCGCACGCAGGTCCACGCGTTCCCCCGGTTAAGGAGGACCAACCCCGCCGCTTGAGCCCATCTCTCGACGCCGAGGCCTCTGGGCCACAGCCTAGACTTTGCGTTGAGGTCTCCGATGACCAATGTTGGTCTTGGGGCCTGCCTCCACACCGCGTCTTTTACGGATTCGAGGTATTTCTCGAATTCTGCAAGTGTGCGGTTTGGTGAGAAATACACTCCCACCACGGTGTACTTTCCCTAGTTTGCCACGACGTAGCCATGGCCTCTCTTTTAGAGCTAGTGGGCCGCGGCTGGCTCGAGCGTAGACTGCCACTGTCCTGTCCGCATCCCCGGCCCAGTTGGGCCGATCGGGACAAAGTACGGCTCACAAGCCACTGCCAGGTCTGTTTGCCACTCGGCCAAAGACTGCAGGAAAAGGTCATGTGTCCCGGCCGAGTGGTTGAGGTTCGCTTGGAGAAAGCTAGGGTTTATTCGCATGATGGTTCCCCGGCTTTCTCCTGCGACTTGTCGCCTGTCGCCGTTGTTGTGCAACGGAGGGTCCTTCTGCCCTTCGACGTAGGTGGGTTGCAGGCCCATCCCCCCATGAAATGTCTGTGTGGTTTACCGGCCTCCGCACATATGGCGCAGCGCGGCTCTTCGGTGCAGTTGGCCGACTTGTGGTCTGTGCTCCCGCAGCGGAAGCAAAGCTGGCTTCTGTCGGTCTCCGCGGGGCACGTCGTGCGGGTGTGCCCCAGGCCTATGCAGCGGAAACAGCGCAACGGTTTTCTTGCCAAAGTCGCCACCCTGGCTACACTCCATCCTACCAGGATCCGACCCGCCTCGCCCAGCGCTTTCGCGGTGGCGATAGGGCACTGCACCGTCACGTTGCCCATTCCTCTTGGGCCCGTGATTATGTTCAGTGGCTTTACATGTGCCACTGAACATTTACCGGCTCTTGCAACCGCGTCCGCTTTTTTCTCTTTCGTGGCCGAGTCGTCGAGGCCAGTGATGCGTATATCCGCACACATCACCGGCCGTGTGACCTTGGCCATTCCCTCCAGGGCTGACCACAGCTCTGCAGCCAGCGCGTCAGCCTTGGCAGGAGGCTGGGAGCTAGGTAGCTCTAGCACCCTTGCGCCTGTGGCGGATCGTCTAAACTTTAGGCCTTGAAGGCCTAGTTGCTCTAGGTTGATTTTCGCCTCGGCCTACCGCATTATCTGGGCGTATGTCACCCCTCCCTTTGCCGCTTCGGGCTGTATGTTTACCACAACTGCAACCGATCGCGGGGGGACGAGTCGCGGCTTGTTCGAAGCCGTTGGTTTCGGGGCCGTTCGTGGGGCTGTCCTCGGAGCCTTAGAAGTTGCCGTTGCTGGTGCCTTGTATTGGCGGCGGAGGTCTGCGGCTTTTTCTTTCTCCTCGCTACTGTCACCCAGCTCTCGGACCTGGGAGTGGGCGACGGTGGGGGTTGTTCGGTGGCCGGTCCTGTGGGCCCCGGGGGGCCGGTTTCTCCCTGGGGAGTTTTGGTCGGGGCTTGGGCCCCGTAGTAACCGCTGCTGTTGATCTACCAGGGTCTGTTGCCTGGAGTGAGCGTTGGGCGGTCTTGGTCCGGAAACGCTCTTCGATCTCTTCCAGGCGAGCGTTTAGAAGGTCGCCCACTGAGGAGATTATGGAGCGTTTCGTCTCCTCGAGAAGTTCAGCCATTGACGGCACCTCAGGTGTTGGTGCGGGTGTTGCCAGTGGTGTTGCTGGTGTCTGTGACAAGGACAGTTACCTTGTCGCCTTTAGTTCGGCAAACTCCCTTCTCTGAGCTTTGAGCTCTGCTTTCAGGGAATTCACCTCCCTGCGCAGCCGGGTATTGTCCGCCACGGTTCTGCGGGTTTCTTCGGCTGTTGTTCTTTCTGCAAGAGTCCCTATGAGCTCTTGCAGAGTGTACGCTGCCTCTTTCAGTTGCTTCACCATTCCCCCCGATCTAACCGAACCTTTTTTTTTTTTTTTGTTTCCGCAGGGGAAATGCATAGAACTGCATACCCGGCCGGCGTCTCGTGAAGGACCGGCGGCGGGTTATGTGGGGCTCTCCTTCCCATGAGGGGAAGGCCTACCCACTAAAACCCCTGCGATTCCCTCCTCGTCGGTTGATGGTAGGGGGGCCTCACCGGGTCGCTCTCGGCATTCGACGGTGACGCCCGCGACGGTCTAGTGTTCTGCTGGTTCCCGCTTGAGCCTGGTGTTCGCTCTGGTTAACGTCTTGTCATTATTTCGGGCGAGTAAGTTGACGCGCGTATCGCGCTTTTTTCGCGCCCTTCGCTCTTCGGCGGATTGGGTCCGCGGCTGCGTCGTCCTCGCGCGCCCTCTCGGCCGCTTCCTTCTGCGAGATGACCGTTTCACAGAAGGATGCCACGGCGCTCCATTTTTTGTCGCTGTCTAGCATAGCCCTGACTATGCCCGGCAGCGACAGGTCTTCTCCGATGACCGCCACCAGTTCCTGGCGTTGGGCAGTCCATCCGGGGCATTCCTCTACCGTGTGTTGCGGCGTGTCCGACGGTGCGCCGCATTCATGGCATGCCGGTGTGGGCTCCCTCCTGGCTATCCTGTGGAGGTACTCGCCGAAGCACCCGTGGCCTGTGAGGACCTGCGTGGTCCTGAAGGACAGGGTGCCCCTGCCGCGAGACGCCCACTCGTCCAGGCGTGGGCGGATCGCCTCGACTATCAGGCGACCCGCCGCTGGCGTTGCCAGTTCTCCCCTCCATCTTTCCATCAGCGCGCTTTGGCTGATGGTCCTGATTTGTGTTTCCTCCTCCGTCGCGCTGGCCCCGCCGTCCTCCCCGTTTCCTTCGCGGAGCTGGTACCGTTTGGCCAGTACCTCGGCCTGGAGCTCCCACGGGGGATCGCCTGCCAACATGGTTGCCGCTGTCCAGGAGACCGTTCGGTATCCCCTTATAGCTCTTACCGCTATTGTTCTTTGCGGGCGGCGCAGCCGGCGGATGTTGTTCCGGCTGAGTGCGTCCGCCCATATGGGGGCCCCGTACATGGCCATGCTCCGTATTATGCCGGAGTATAGTTTTCTGCACGGCGCCCCGGGACCACCCAGGTTGGGCAGTAGTCGTCCGAGGGCAGCTGCTGCTCGTTCCAGCTTCGGGGCGAGCGCTGTGAAGTGGGCATCAAATTTCCAACGCCCGTCGAGCGTTAGGCCCAGGTATTTGAGCTGGGGCTTTACCTCTATGTCGGTCCCCTGGATCCGGAGCTTCGCTCCAGCCGGGGGAGCCCTCCTCGGTCCGTGGAACATTAGTACCTCCGTTTTCCCGAGGGATACTTTTAGCCCCAGTTGGTGGATGCCCTCCACTACCTTGGACACGTCTTCTTCGGCTCGACGAGCTGCTGCGGCATATGATTGCCCTCTCGCTGCCACGAGTGTGTCGTCGGCGTAGCACAGTACCCTTGTTGCGGGGTTGACCCGGGCCCTTAGCAGCCAGTCGTAGCCGAGGTTCCACAGGACGGGCCCTAATACTGAGCCCTGCGGAACCCCCCGACCGGCTTGCCGTGATGCTAGCCGCCCCTCTCGATCTTCCCACGTCACCCTCCTGCCACTGAGGTACGATGTTAGCAACCGTCTCAGATAAGACGGTGCTCGATGGTATTTCATCGCTTCCTCTAGTGTGTTGTGTGGCAGGCTGTTGAACGCGTTTTGGATGTCTATTGATGTTGCCATGACTACCTCCCCCTCCTCCACGGCTGCCGTGGTTATTTCTTTGAGGACGCTTAGGGCGTCCAGGGTAGACCGACCCTTCCGGAAGCCATATTGGCTGGCGGAGATGTTTGGGCCCTCTTCCTCCAGATGTTTGACTAGGCGGGCAGCAATGACTCTTTCGAAGAGCTTGCCCACTTCGTCCAGGAGTACTATGGGCCTGTACGCCGAAGGGTCGTCCGCACTGCGTCCGCTCTTCGGGATTAGCACCAGCCTGCCCTCTTTCCACTGCTGCGGAAACTCTCCCGACTGCAGGCAGCGGTTAAAAACCTCCCGCAGGTTTTCCCCCAGCTCTTCCTCGGTGGCGACCAGTATTCGCCCGGGTATCCCGTCGGGGCCCGGGGCGGTCCTTTTCCCTTTGAGCCTGGCGATGGCCAGGCTCACTTCCGCTTTCGTCACCGGTGGTATTTCCCCCTGGGCTTCCTCCGCCCGGGGAAGATGTGTCATTGCTGGGGGGGAGTGCTCCGGGTCGGGTTCTGGGAAGAGTTCCCGCGCTATCGCTTTTACCAGGGCCGGTGGCAGTGCTTCCGTGAGCGGGGCCCCCAGGTCCGCTATCTTCTTCCTTGCGCCTTTGAACGGGCGCCCCCATGGGTCCTTGTCCAGCATGGACAATGTTTCCTGCCAATGATGTTCCTTGGCGCGGCTGATTTCCAGCTGCAGCGTCTTCTTCGCCTCCTGGTAAGCGGCTTTCAGCTGGTCTTCCGCCTCGTCGTTCCCGCTGCGCCGCCGTCTTTGCCGTAGCAGCGCCCTTCTTGCCTTGTTGCTGGTGGTCCGTAACTCCGAGATTGTCGGTGACCACCAGTATACTTGACGTCGGTCGCCTCTTCGCCGGGCTTTCTTCATGGCCGCGTTGCACACCGCCGTTAAGCAGGTGCGCAGGCGGCCTGCCAACGCCTCTGTTGGCTCGTCTGCGTCTTGGTTTTGTGTGGTCCATCTTTGGAAGATGGCGGCTTCCTTTGCCCGCTCTAGGTCGAAGCCTTTGACGGCCCAGCGCGGGAACCTGCTTGGGCCCGGGACCGGGGTGCCCGTGTCTGTCGCCAATCGGAACCTAATGTATCGGTGGTCCGATAGCGTTTCGACGTCTTCCACCTTCCAGTCCCGGACGATGCGTGCAACGGACGGGGACGCGAACGAGACGTCCACGATTGAAGCCCCGTTGTGTCGCACACAGGTCCACGCGTTCCCCCGGTTAAGAAGGACCAGCCCCGCCGCTTGTGCCCAATTCTCGACGCCGAGGCCTCTGGGGTCGGTGGTGGGGTTGCCCCACAGCCTGGACTTTGCGTTCAGGTCTCCGATGACCAATGTTGGTCTTGGGGCCTGCCTCCACACCGCGTCTTTTACAGATTCGAGATATTTCTCGAATTCTGCCAGTGCGCGGTTTGGTGAGAAATACACTCCCACCACGGTGTATTTTCCCCAGTTTGCCACGACGTAACCGTGACCTCTCTCTTTTATGGCTAGTAGGCCTCGGCTGGCTCGAGCGTATACTGCCACGGTCCTGTCCGCGTCCCCGGCCCAGTTGGATCGATCGGGGACGAAGTACGGCTCGCAAGCCACTCCCAGGTCTGTTTGCCACTCGGCCGAAGACTGCAGGAAAAGATCCTGTGCCCCGGCCGAATGGTTGAGATTCGCTTGAAGAAAGCTCGGGTTTATTGGCATGGTGGTTCCCCGGCTTTCTCCTGCGACTTGTCGCCTGTCGCCGATGTTGAGCGACGGAGCGACCTTCTGCCTTTCGACGTGGGCGGATTGCAGGCCCTTCCCCCCATGAAGTGCCTGTGTGGTTTGCCGGCCTCAGCGCATATGGCGCAGCGCAGTCCTTCGGTGCAGTTGACCGATTTATGGTCTTCGCTCCCGCAGCGGAAGCAAAGCTGGCTTCTGTCGGTCTCCGCGGGGCATCCTACCAGGATCCGACCCGCCTCGCCCAGTGCTTTTGCGGTGGCGATGGGGCACTGCACCGTCACGCTGCCCATTCCTCTTGGGCCTGTGATTATATTCAGTGGCTTTACGTGTGCCACTGAACATTTACCGGCTCTTGCAACGGCATCCGCAATCTTCTCCTTCGTGGCCGAGTCGTCGAGGCCGGAGATTCGTATGTCTGCGCACATCACCGGCCGGGTAACCCTGGCCATGCCCTCCAGGGCTGACCGCAGCTCTGCGGCCAGCGCGTCCGCCTTGGCGGGTGGCTGGGAGATAGGTAGCTCCAGTACCCTTGCGCCTGTGGCAGACCGTCTAAATTTTAGGCCTTCGAGGCCTAATTGCTGTAAGTTTATCTTCGCCTCGGCCTTCGCTTCGGGCTGTATGTTGACCACGATTGCGGCCGATCGCGGGGGGACGAGTCGCGGCTTGTTCGAGGCCGTTGGCTTCGGTGCCGTTCATGGGGCTGTCCTCGGCGCCTTGCTGTTTGTCGTTGCTGGTAGTTCGCATCGAGCGCTTGCGGCGAGCGGACGTGCCTGGAGAGAGCTCCCTGTGTAACAGTGGGGAGAGCCCGACAGCAGTCAGCGAGTTAGCTAGTGAAAGCGGTTCGACCGCTTGTGCGTGCCGCGTAAGCGGCGAGTGTTTCGGGTGCGTGTGTGTTTTAGGAGCACCGGAAGCAGCTAGCAGAGGATGGCGGAGTCCCAGCCGGGACGTGGCGGGCGTTCGCGGCGTGCGTCGGCGCTTAGCTCGACGAGCGAGGTGTCCGACAACGCGGCAGCGAGCGTGGCGGCCCCCAGCGAGGCGACGGCAGCAGCGGCAGAGGCGAGGGCAGCAGCGGCGGAGGCGGCGGCGGCAGCAGCGGAGGCGAGGGCAGCGCGGGCAGAGGCGAGGGCGGCAGCAGTAGCAGCAGGGGTGACGACGGCGGAAGGCGAGGCGACAACGACGGGACCAGAGGCGACGGAAGGTAAGTCACCAGCGGCAGGTAAGTCACCTGTTGCAGGTAGGACGGCGGCGGCAGTGAGGACAGCGGCGGCAGAGGCGACGACCCAGGAGACGAGCGAGCGACAGGCGGCGGAGGGGCCACAGCTTCCAGAGGACGTCATCTGCGGGAGGATGAGGCAGCTGATGCGGTTCGTCCTTACCAAGGTGCCAGCGACTTCGGAGACGGTCAAGGTGGAGGACCGGAAGGAGGTGCGACGGGCGGTTGAGGTCATGGCCGACCTAGGAGTCCAGGCGACGGGGGTGCTGTTGGCGATGCGGTCGGAGCTGCAGCGCAAGGAGCAGGAGATCCAGCAGCTAAAACAAGGTAGGTGTGCGCCTAGTTTTAGTTATGCGAGCGTTGCGCGTTCCGTTGCGGCTGCACCGAGTGCGGGAGCGGTGCCACGGGCGAGTGCGGTGGTTAGGGCCCCCGCTGCTGTGGAGAAGACGACGGCGCCGAAGAAGAGCTTTGCAGAGGCCGCTTCCAGGCCGAGGAGGGCACCTCAGACCCATGCGGTGAAGATCGTGGGTAAGACCGCCATGGAGGCCGACAGGATCAAGGAGGTCCTGAAGGCAAAAGTAGACCCGAAGAAGGCCCAGATCAGCGTTGCGGGCGTTAAGAAGACCAGGGCAGGAGTCATCGTCGAGCTACACCGGCCCGAAGACGCGGAGAAGCTGAAGGTCGCCGTAGCCGCCAACGCGGAAGAGTTGCAGAGTGCGGAGCTGGGCAAGAACCTCCCCCGGGTGGTCTTGCGCCGTGTCGACCGCGGCCTAACGCAAGAGAGGCTGAAGAGCATCTTGATTGCCCACAACCCGGAGATGGTTGTTGCGTTTGGCGGCGAGAAGAAGATGGAAGAGGAGATATCCGAGAAGTACCGTTTCGGCGGTGACCAGGAGAGGTTCGGGAGGGTCAACGTCGTCCTGGAGGTGACCCCGAGAGCGCGAGAGATCCTGAGGAGCCGGAGGATCAACCTGGAGTGGGAGACGACCAGGGCCGAGGACCACGTGAGGCTGCTGCGCTGCTACCAGTGCTACGGTTTTGGGCACCGTGCACGAGAATGCCAGGAGAAGGACCAGCTTTGCGGAAAGTGCGGTGGAAAGCACAGCTTCAGCGTGTGTGCACCTCTGAGCACAAACGCTGCCCCGTATGCGTACGGGCAAACGCCGAGAAGAAGGGCCCCCAGGCGAGCACGGACCACGAGGCGAAGAGTGGAAGCTGTCCTACGTGGAAGAGGATCAGGAGCGGCATCGTTCGAAGCATCGACTATGGCCAGTGAAGAAGAGGCCATGCACAGCACGGGGAATAAATTTTTTAACGTTGCGCAAATTAATTTGGGAAAAGGGCGGGCGGCGACAAATAATCTCGTAAACGCGGTAAAAGTTAGAAAGTTCGATATCGTGATGATTCAAGAGCCAAACACGCGGGGCGGTGTAATTACGGGTTTCGCGAACGATTTGACCGTAATTAACAATCAATCGGGACGACCTCGGAGTGGCATTGTAATTAGTGCGGAATGTGGCGGGCTATTGTTAAACGACATTTCCTGTGAATTAATAACGGTGGCTGAGGTGATTAAGCACAGTGAAATCGTGTATGCAGTGTCTGTTTACATTCCACCGTGCAGTGCGCGTAACGACCTTAATGAGGATGACGTGTTCGCGAAGTTAGAAAGTGCGCTTTCGAAAATTTTAACGACCGGGCGTGACGTGATAATTGCGGGCGATTTTAACGCGAAATCACCGATTTGGGGCGGAAATATTGAGGACACGCGCGGGATTAGATTAGCGGAATTAATAGGAAGATTTAATCTCGCGGTAATTAACGAGGATAGCGGACCGACTTTTGTAGGGCATCGCGGAACTAGTTACATCGACGTAACTTTATCGTGCGCTAGAGCTCGGAAAGTTAAATTGGTGCGTGGAACCGGAGGAAACGCCTCCGACCACAAACTAATAACGTTTCGATTCGGATATTCGGGTGATAACGGGCAGAACCACATCCGGATGCGGTTCTGCAATAAAAAGCCGACTGGGGAAAATTCGGGAAAATTTCGGAGAATATAGGATAGGTACTCGGGGTCTGCGGCGATTCAGGACCCCGAGGAACTTGAAACTAGGGCGGCCGAACTAAACGCCGCAATTGTTAAGGCATGTGAAGCGTCCATGCCACGGCGCAAACTCTTCCATCGGAGCGTTCCCTGGTGGACCAGGGAATTAACCGAAAAGCGATCCGAGGTTAGGCGAAGGTTTTACCAACGCTGCAGGGGACAGATAGGGCGGAAAGGGAGCTAGCTTATCGCGAGGCGGTGATTATAAGCATCTCTTAGAAGATACGCGAACGCGGAAGTGGAAAGAGTTTTGCACGCGCAGCGGGAGAAAGACCGTGGGCACCGCGTACCGGGTTATACGCGGAAGCGCCCAAATATTGCGACTCTTGTGTACGGAAGGCGGACGGTACGTACACAAGAGGAGCTCGCGAAACGGCGGAATTTTTGTTAGAAAACTTCTTCCCCCGCGACGATGCGGAAGAAGACGACGCGAATCAGGCGGAGATTAGGCGCGAAACGGCTACGATTGTCGGCAACCGGCGAGCCGACGTTCGTATAACCACGGGCGAAATTTATAGATCAATCGCGCGTATGAACGCCAAAAAAGCCCCGGGGCACGACGGCGTTACCGCGGATGCGGTGTTGAAGGCTTTCGAGATTGCTCCGGCTATCTTTGAAAGCGTCTTCAATGCGACTTTGGAGTTCGGCATCTTTCCGAGATGCTGGAAAGTCCAAACGGTACGGTTTATCCCGAAGCCGCGTAAAGATGATCCTACCGACCCAGGCAGCTTCCGGCCGATAAGCTTGCTCCCGGTGGTCGGTAAGGCGTTAGATCGTATCATTACGACTCGCGTAGAGTACGTAGTACGGGAAAACGGCGGTTTTAACGAGCGGCAGTACGGTTTTCGTGCGGGAAAATCCACGACGGACGCGATCGGGTATGCGGTCTCCGAGGTCAGGGACGCGAGGGACGCGAAGGAATATTGCGCGTTGATAGCGTTAGATATCGCGGGTGCGTTCGACAACGCATGGTGGCCTGGAATTATCCGGGAACTAGCTGAGAGAGAGTGTCCGCATAATCTCCTCTCGCTAGTAAAACACTATTTTTGCGAGCGAATAGCACAGGTAGAAACGGGCGACGGTATCGTGACGCGAAATATTACGCGGGGGTGCCCTCAGGGTTCGTGCTCTGGACCGGCATACTGGAAGCTGATATACGAGAGTATATTTAGAGTTCAGTTGCCGCAAGGATGCCGAATCGTGGGATTCGCGGACGACACCCTATTAATAGTTCGGGCGGCGCAGTTTAAAACGCTGAAAGCGCGCGGAAACGAGGCGCTCGAAGCGCTCAAAACATGGGCAGACGGTTCAAAATTACGTTTTAACGCAAAGAAAACGGAGGCGGTATTTTTTGGCAAGCGACCTGGGCAGGAGAGACCGACTTTCCTGCTCAACGGCGAGCGCGTCTACTGCAAGGAACATATTCGGTACCTTGGAGTGGAGATCGACGATCGGCTATTGTGGAAAAGCCACATACGGGCGGTTTGCGATAAGGGAAAACAAATTTCCCATCGCATCGGAGCGGCGGCGCGATTAACGTGGGGTTTTCGCGGTAAAGCGGCGGCGCGAGTTTTTGAGGGGGCAGTACAGCCGGCTAGCGCGCCGCTGAAATCTGGGCTGGGATGCAAGGTCAGGAAGCTAGGACTTGCTGCAGGGATACTCGGTTAAGGCGGCGGCTTATCGCACTGTAGCCACCGAAACCGCGTTAGTATTGAGCCAGTTACCGCCCTTGCATTTTGTGTTGCAGGAGGCGGCAGATCGCAGAAGGCTGACGACCGGGCCGGAGCAGCACCGAGAGGAGCTGGGGCTGCGGCAGGGCGTCATCGAGCGGAGGCAGTCCATGGAGGAGACGGGGCACCCGGCCGAGCGAGATGGCATCCCATTCAGCGTGGCGGAGCCGGAGGAACGACAGCTGTGCTGCTACGCGGACGGTTCGCGAGCAGACGACGGGAGATCAGGGGCCGCGTTCGTGGTCATGCGGGGAACAGAAGAGCTTCATTGCGAACGGGCAAAACTCGCAGACTGGAGCACCATCTTCCAGTGCGAGCTAGTAGCCATCCGAGAGTGCCTCATGTATATCCAGAGGCACAGAGCAATAATTCCCAGATGCGCTGTAATATCTGACAGCAAGTCAGCGCTACTTGCTCTCAAGAGTATGAGAGCGCCGACGGATTTGCAAGTTGAGGTTTGGAGCCTTGCAAAGACGCTGTCGGCCGAAATCGAAGTCCGGTTCCATTGGACCAAGGCGCACGACGGAACTCCAGGCAATGAGCGTGCGGACCAACTAGCCAAAGAGGCAGCGGCAGGAGATGGACCGCCTATATTTGAGACAATTCCAATGGGGCTCGTAAAAAACCGATTACGAGCTAGGACGAGAGTAAACTGGGAACAAAGGTGGCAAGCAGCAGAGACGGGGCGACATGCGCGGATATTCATCCCCACAGTCGACACGGCGCGACAAGCTGCGGAGTGCTTTAACCGGCACACCGTCCAGCTTATCACTGGACATGGCAACTTCCGGTCCTACCTGATACGTATCCGGAAGCTAACAGAGGACCAAAACAGATGCGCGTGTGGGGAAGTCGACGACGCCATGCACGTCCTACTAACTTGCAATGCGGAGGACGAGACCAGGGCCAGGGCGGAGAGGACCCTAATTGCCAGCGGCTGGAGATGGCCACGAACGCGGGAAGAAATCGGAGACTTTCGGACGTGCGTGAATGGTGGACGCTCTTGCGGTTTTTCGGAACGGTGCGCGAGATTACGAGTTGACGCGAATTTGTGAGGGCGCGCGGGGTTGGGAAAATAAGTGCTGGTGCGAGATGCGAACTCTGGGACAATGTTAACAGACACTAGCGGCAGTTTAAGGTAGATTTAGTCTGTTTCTTTGCGTAGCATTGTAAAAGCCAGGAGGACTCGGAGCCATCAGCGGTTTCGAGTCGCCTGCCCTGACTCGGGTGGTTTTCCCGAGTCCTGCACTAAGGCGAATGGGGCAGGTAAATTTGCGCACAATAGCATTTAAGAAATTGGAGCTTTGTAAATGACAGGTTTTGCGCAAAATTGTTCATGCGGTTGCGGTAGTGCTGGTGTAGTGCCGTAAGGCGGAGCACCAGCCAAATTGACAATAAGACATTACCTGTAATGATCTTTGTAACATATTCGGATAAATAAATTGTATGTCGTTGCTGGTGCCTCTGATGCGTTGGCGGCGGAGGTCTGCGGTTTCTTCTTCCTCCTCGTTACTGTCGCCCAGCTCTCAGTCCTGGGAGGGGCGACGGAGGTTGTTCTGGAGGCCAGTCCTGTGGGCCCTGGAGCGCCGGTTTTTCCTGGGAGGTTTTGGTCGGACTTGGGCCCCTGTAACCGCTGGTGATGTTGTAGCAGGGTCTCTTATCACCTGGAGTGGGCGTTGGACGGTCCTGGTCCGAATCGCTCTTCGATCTCTTCCAGGCGTTTACAAGGTCGCCCACTGAAGAGATTATAGAGCGTTTAGTCTCCTCGGAGCTCCGCCATTGACGGCTTCCGCTGTTGGTGCTGGTGTTGCCAGTGATGCTGTTGAGTCGTCTGCGACAAGGACAGTTTCCTTGTCGCCTTTAATTCAGCAAACTCCTTCTGTGAGCTTTGAGCTCGCTTTCAGGAGTTCACTTCCCTGCGCAGCCGGGTGTTGTCTGCCGCCGACGGCGTTGCCTGGTCCCTCCTACGCTCGTCGTCGCTGTCCCTCTTGGGCGGCCTTCCGCCCGGTGTTTTGCGCCCAGTCTGTTAGGTGTCGGCGATTTCCCTTATCTTCGGGCGTGTCCTCGCAGCGCGAGCCTCGGGCTCGAACCAGCTGGGCTGGAGCTTTCCGGTGTTTTGCCGTCCTGCTTTTGGCTGCACGCGCCCTGGTAGGCGCGTGTCCTTCTCCGTTCCTCTATCTTGCTTTTGGTTGGTTTGATTAGTTGTGTTCATATTATTCCCAGTGGGGAAAACAGTCCGCCTGCACGGAGCCCCCTGTGTGCAGGTAACCCTTATACACTCGCCAGGTCGGGCTGTTTGGCGAGGGTGGCCGCTAGTGGGTAGTCATTCCCTGACTACCACCTGTGGTAGGCGGTCAACACCGCTCATGGTTCCAAGAACGCCCCAGTGTTGACCCTTTGGGGTTTTTTAGTGAGGTTTGCTCCTGTTGGTCCGGCCGGTTAAGGCAAGACCCCTACGTCCGGTCGAGCTGCGAGGCATGACCACAACACTCGAAGGACGCAGGTTCGCCGGCGGGGGCTAGTGCCTCGCTGACCGCACGCGCGTTGTGTTCGGTCAGACCCGTCGACTCTCATTCACCGAAGACTCTGGCCGGAGCTGATGCCCCGGCGCCCTTGTCTTCGGTTCTCGAGCCTTCAGCCTCCATGCTAACACAGTGGGCGCTGCCGCTCGTCTCGAGACAGACGCAGCGCAGCCTTATGGACAGAGAAGACTCCTACAACCTGCGGCCGCCCGATACGGGTCAGACGCCGACCACACTGCCGCCGGATGCCGGACAGACGCAGTGCGGATTCCCGAGCTGGGACCGTTTGGCTTCGCCCGGACAGAACCGGGTTACTGAGCTCCCCCGCCGCGTCAAGGCGGGTCCCGTGGGGAGCCCATCTAACCGAACCTAACATAACCCAACCCAACCCAACCAACTAGCATAGCATTGACTATGCCCGGCAGCGACAAATCCTCCCCGATGTCTGCCGCCAGTTCCTGGCGTTGGGCACTCCAGCCGGGGCATTCCTCTAGGGTGTGTTGGGCGTGCCTGAAGGTGCGCCGCACTCATGGCAGGCCGGGTGGGCTCCTTCTGGCCACCCGGTAGAGGTACTCGCCGAAGCACCCGTGGCCGGTGAGGACCTGCGTAGTCCTGAAGGACAGGGTGCCCCTGCCGCGAGACACCCACTCGTCCAGGCGTGGACGGATTGCCTCGACAGTCAGGCGGCCCGCCGCTGGCGATGCCATCTCGCCCTCCATCTTTGGATCAGTGGCTGGCTGCCCTGATTTGCGCCTCCTCCTGCGCGCGGGCTCCTCCGTATTCCCGTCTCTTGCGCGGAACTGATACTGTTTGGCCAGTACCTCGGCCTGGAGATCCCACGGAGGGTCGCCTGCCAGCATAGTGGCCGCTGTCCAGGAGACCGTGCGGTAACCTTTTATTGCCCTTACGGCAATTGTTGTTTGTGAGCGGCGCAGCCGGCGGATGTTGTTCCGGCTGAGGGCGTCCGCCCATATAGGAGCCGCGTACATGGCCATGCTCCGTATTATGCCTTCTGCACGGTGCTCTGGGACCATCTAGGTTGGGCAATAGTCATCCGAGTCCGGCTGCTGCTCGTTCCAGCTTCGGGGCGAGCGCGGTGAAATGCGCATTAAATTTCCAGCGCCCGTCGAGCGGTAGGGTCAGGTATTTGAGCTGGGGCTTAGCTTCGGCTCTTGCGAGGTTTGCTCCTCTTGTCTGGCCGATTAAGACGAGACCTGTTTGTCCCATCGGCCTGTGATGCATGGCCACATGGTTTAACATAATATTCGACACCAAACCTCTCTGCAATTAAGCTGCCCATTGATCAGCGTCAAATCATAATCGCGTCAATATACATTGAGCCAGACAATGACAAAACTCAACCATCGACGCACTCCAAAACTTACTTCACCACAACAGAGGTAGCCGATTCATCATTGGCGGA